>VZSC01006383.1:0-31815 GCA_013398225.1 Steatornis caripensis | reverse complement strand
CAGCCTGCTGTGGTCCCAGAGAGCTCCAAGGGTCTTGCTTTAGGACTNAGTAATAGTGAATTACTCACTATTTTGATCTGTGAAAAGCCTTTGCGAAAAACCCAGCAGCAGTGAATTACTCTTTCCTTCTCTGGTGTCTGTCAGAGAATGATTCAAATTACTTTGCAGAACTTCACGAAAACTGCTCTGAGAGGCATCCCAACTCAGAGGGAGATACACGGTCACAGCCTGCTGTGGTCCCAGAGAGCTCCAAGGGTCTTGCTTTAGGACTACTACTTATAGGATCACAAGATGATTGAGTTTGGTCAGTGTTATTGTTTTGTGGCCATAATTCTCGTCAGATAGTCTTGGCACCTCTTAGACTGGGCTGTGACCCAGGCAGGAGGAGTTTCAGGCACGTTTCCTGGGCAACAGGAGTTCCAGGGGTGGTCAGGGAGCGCCTAATCACTCCAACTCACTCACTGTACTTGCATTAGGATTTCCAAGTGCGGCTAGAGAGCCCCTAATTGTCCTGAGTCGCTGTGCTTGTCCCAGGACAGAGAGGTACCACATTGTTTCATGTCTCATCTCACTGCATTAGCAAGCAGGGTCAGAGAGTGCCAAGTTATGCCAGCTCTTTGTTCTCATACAGTGAAGGATGATCTGACATTGCAATGTGGCCTGTGAGTAGGGGGAAGTGGGGTCTGCACCACCACAGACACAACCAATTTTATCTTCAGAATTTTACTTTTCAGTTAAGTCTCTTCTAAGCTTTAAACCTTGACGCTAAGGAAACATGAAAATAAGAATGTAAATATATGGTTTTGGGTTTGTTTTTTGATGTTAGCTGTCTGTATTATTTTGCTGTGATATAGTAAAGCTTTCAAATTCATTGTTCCAAACCTAACATATGAATTAATAAATATATCTAGTAAGCAGTATCCAACAGTAGTCTATTTCTGCAGCCATTGCCCTGCAAATATAGTGATTGACAGATAATTTCTACATGAGAAGGCATATTAATGACCCTTGTCAATTAGCCAAAAATTAGTAAATTGTACATTATTCTAATGATTTACAGAGACTGACATTCAGATACGAATTTCTGTAAAATACTAATAACAGTAAGAAGAATAACAAAGAATCCAAGTCTCTATTTGCAGAAACCACCATGGTGTCTGCAATAATGTACAAGCTCTCAGTATGCAAAGTACTCAGTTATCTTTAAATACAAATTTAAACAGAAATTACAAAGTTAAACTAATCTACTTTTCCATTCCTTCTCATCACCACGATGTATTCCCACTGTTCCTTTTCTTTGGTAACATTTTGACGGTTCAAAAGATAGCAATGTTTGAGGCATTTACAGATCATCATAAATTAAATATACTTCCTCAATGAGAACGATGTGTTGGCCCTGCAACAAGTTACGTGTTTTCCATTTTTCAAAATATATTGTCTGAATAAATATAATCTAAAATAATTCTTTGTTATCCAAAGAAGATGTCATTTCCGCCTATCCCATGAGCTCCAATTCTTTCTAGAGACAGTAAATTTAATAGTCAGTAAATCAGTGCAAAACAGGTCAAAGTAGAAGATAATTTAATTTAAAATTGACTTGAAAACCTGTTTTAATTATTTCTTCTGCATAGAGTCAGATGCATATACTCATTTCTGGAGAAGCAGTTTAGCATTCACTTATATGCAACTGAACAAAAATATCTAGTCAGATAGAGGCCTGTGAAAAATTCATCCACTTTAGGTGATACTGATTGGAAGAGAGCTAAGAAATGCCTTTTACTTTTACTGAAAATGGAGTTCAGAGGATCACTAAGAAGAAATTTTATTTTCAAGGTGAAAGTGAATGCTGATTTTTTTAGAGTGTTGAAGGGCAGATTCTGTTCTACTGAACAAAACTGAGGCTGGCTAATCTAGAGTTACTTTACAACATATTATTAATAAAGGCTGTTGATTTTACAGTTTGATCATGTAACATGATATATGTTATTTGACTAACAACATCATGCAAGTGTTTATTGTGGTGTAAAAAATTCTGGGCTTACAATCACCATTTTTCTCACCTTTAAAACATACTGCAACCTACATACTCAGTTTAATAAACTGAAAATGGTACTATTTGGTTTTAATGTCATCTATATTTTTCACAACTTCCTTTGAATGTAGGCAATTGAACAGGGCCAAAATGTTTGCTTTCTATTAGCTGAAAAAAACTTTACTATGAAAGAGCTTAGAGCTGAGAGGCAGAAAAAAGAAGATTGAACGCCTGCCCTGTGAGGTCTATGATTAACGATGCTATATCTTACAAGCTACTTTAATGATACTGCGTAGAATTTTTTCCAATATTAAACACAATTGCATATATTTAAATGTGGCAGAACTAAACTTAGATATAAGAGATATAGAAATAGATATAGCACAGAAGTGACTGTTCTTCAACAAGTATAAATTCTGTGAGAGAAGTAAAATAATCAGAAAGAGACTACAATGAGGAATAGAATCTGTTTTCTGCAACATCTGGGTTTGAAGGATGTTGTGAAAATGGAAGTAATTTTTCAATCATGTTCAACATCATTGTAGTGCTCAGAGAAACTACAAAAATCCTCTTGTGATCAACACAATAAAAAAAATCCTTAGAGCAGAAGCAGAAATCGCAGAAAGTATCATGATGTTTTCAATGTGCTAGCAAAAAACCCCTGTGTCTGGCTTAAAAAAATGTTCTGATAAATTCAGCATATGCCCCCTCGAAATTGTTATGCTTTGCAGGGAGGAGCGTTCAATTTACATTACAGGTAAGTCTGACTGTGTATGGTTTAAATTGACTATTCCTTTTCTGGTGACCAGACATCAAGAGTTAAACTATGAAGGACTGATTTTTTCAGTTTGCTGGCTGAACAGGAAAAATAAAATGGGCAAACTGTTTTCAAATTGAACTACAAATGTTGTTTTCCTTCAAGAAAGACAGAGATAATGGAGAATAGGGTTTACTACCTGACTGGCATTAGTATCTATTAATCTCTTTTGGAATCATTCAGGTTTACCCACGGAAAGGCTGCAGAGTATGCACCTAACAGAGTTAGGTATTCCAGTAGGCAACATTGCATCTAAAAATTAAAATATTATTTGGTCGATACTTACAGATAATGCAGACAAGTGGATAGACAGCTGAGTTTCAATATAATTCATTAAGGTTCTAGTTCTACTTTATATCTGTATGTAAAAGCCATTTAATAAAACCTATGTACTATTTTCACCTAATAGATATCTTTCAGCTAGCTGAAGAGAACTCAGAGTGAGCCTGTACAAAGCATGTTCATTCATTCTATTATAGCAATAATCCCTTGTATTTATAGTACACATTCTGCCTTCCTTCTGAGGAGCGTATGACATTCAGAAATGTTAATGATTTCATTATAAACTAACTTCAGTGACATAAACCTTGTATTCATGTTCTCTTGCATGTGAAGTGAAACTTCAGGTAACTGTAGTGAAATTGAGGTTATCCATGAGTAACGCCACTCAGAAGCATGTGAGATACCCAAGTTAACTTGGTATACTTGAAGCCATTTGGTTACATTAGGGCGATATTCTGTTCAGGTGAATAAAGTCAATGTTGTGATACCTGGAGTTGTTTAGAGGTAGCTTGGACACTGTGTTGCACACACTAAGTGTATCTGACTTGACTGAGGAACTCATATCATGATGCCAAGTTCTTTCCTTTAGTGTGGTTTAATTCCATTTAATCTTAACACATGTCTGACAGATCTTTTTAGGAAACTAATAGCCTTGACTTTGGTAGATTTTTATGAATTATAACTCATCTACTGGAGTAATTGACTTTTTTTTTAACAAATCTCTAGCACAAAGTAAGTAGCAATCTGTGACTTAGCTTAATAGTATTTTTATGAGTCTGATCTCCTTCCTCTATTTATTTTGACTTCTTTGATACTGCCCCGACTTTGTATTTAGATATGTTTACGTTCTTCAGAGAATATGTTTCAATTATTGTATTTCAGTGCTGAAAATTCAGAACCTGGCAATGGAAATGTATATCAGAATACACACTATGGAAAAAATCAAGGCTTTGTTGCTTATGCTACTAGTAAATCTCAATTCCTTGTTTGACCTGGACAAAGATGTGAGGCTATAAAAGCAATTAAATACTTCTTATTATCAATAATACATTTCCCAGGCCAATAGAGTTGCAGATAGGAAGTCTGAGAGAGGAGGAAATATTTCTTATTTATAGCTAAAGATTTTACAGATTGCATGTTTTGTTGTAAATACTTGTACATCTTTAGAAATACTGTTCAAGAAAACCATACATTTTCTTTTCAATATCCTTGACTGAGATTTCTGATATGGCACCTTATTCATACAGCTCTTTTGTACTGACAATCCTCAAACACTTTCCAAAACACAAGCCTCCAGCCTAAGATACTGACATCGATAGGCTACATTTAAGACATGGACAGTATTCACTGTCCATATTGGTAGTGAAAGTTAAGGGTCTTACAGGTCATGTTTAGACACTTCCAAGTTTAAAATCAATCACCTATAGAAAGAAAATGAAAACTGTAGAGAAAATAAAGTTTAAAAAACCCAAACAAAACAAAACCAAATAACTGGTGAAGCACAGATCAATCTAATTCAGACAGAGCAAAGAGAGAAGATGAACCTTGTCAGCTGGGTAGTGTATGAACGGTGATCAAGAAGCTTTTACCAAAAGGCTTTTATCCCAAAAGAGGCTTCAGATGTGGACAAATAACATTATGCCTGCAAAATTTGAGAAATTGTGTCTGTTTCCAATGAATTGGAATATAAGTAAAAATACATAAGAATGAAATGAAAGAGACACCTTTAAAGAATGTATGGACACATATAAATAATTTTCATGTCTATTCATGGACATATATACCAAGTTGTTCTGCCAAAATGGCAATAAGGTGCCTTTCATTCAATAGCAAAAGTTACGTTCATTTCCATTCATTTCAAACTGGAAGATAGTATATGCACTGACACCTTAATGGGCATTCTGTCACCTACTGTTTCTCTTGGCTGATTAAAGCTAATTTATAGTTCTGTCTTTTTCATAACTCTCGACAAAGTATGGACTCGTCAGTAAGGAAATAAAATACCATTTTTCCATGCATGTCTTATAGATGATATGAGCTCATATACCACAGGATTTACGTACTGAATTATAGCTATTTGGTGGTACTCAGCACAAAAGAACTCTACAGTCATTTGTAAAGCTTACAGCAACAGCCATTCACTCCTTCAAAGAAAGAAAAGTTCGGAGTTCAGAAAAAAAGTTAATGTGGAGATACAGTATTAACATACTCAAATGGCAATTTCTCCCAAGTCAGACCATAAACAACATTGATTATACATCTTAATGTTGAAATATAATCTTTGTCTCTTATTTGGAGATAAACAACATAAATGAAGAATGTATAGTATAGTGTGTGTTTATGCATCTATATGTATGTATATATGCTTATAAATACGTATACATTCATACAAGAGAGCCAAGAAGACAATAAATTTCCAGAAGTAATTATATGAGAATTCTGTTGGACCATTTTTAAAACATAGCTCAGCTTTTTTGGGAAGATTCTTTTTATGATTGTTGGCCTTTTTCTGCGCACATGTTTTCTCCTCCCCAAAATGCTAAGAAAATCAAAATATTTACCATCATTCTCCACAAAAGAGTGAAATCCTCCTGAAGCAAGCAAATGAGTAATGGCAAAAAAATTCTCTGGGAGTGCTCACAAGCCCGGTTTTGACAACGTGGTTGGACAGTGCCTGAAGTCACCTTGCAACCTCTCCCTGGGTCAGAGCAGCTACGCCATCGGCTAACAGCTAACACTAACAGCATGGTGTGGAGCGCTTGGGACATGCACTGCCGGTGCACATGTCTGAGCTCAAGGGGTGCTTTCTTCCTGACTTGTGCATTAATGGGTTATAGGGAGCAGCACAGGTACACAGCCTGAGCACCCGTGTTTCCAGCTGGAGGTGTGTGGAAATGTGGAAACCCGCATTCCCAAGAGAGGTAGGAGAGTGCTTGCAACTGTGATCGAACTTTTTAAAATTAGTTCTAGCAGGGTGTTTAGAAATTTGTGTTTATTAACTTTTTATAAATGTGTAGAGTTGTCAGTTATCTATGTTTTGCTGCTCATATTGATCTTGACTGTTAAGTTCACTGATTATGAGTTAATCAGTGTCATTTGTAAATCAATATATTGCTTCAATCCCGATTTAAAAAATGTGAAGTGAGCAGCTGCTCCTTGAGACTCTATTCCAGCCCTGACTTTTTGGATGCTAGCTATATAAGTGAGCCAAAGACTCTCTGAAGTCTGTAAGAGTTATTACTAGCTTATTTTATGCGAGAAGGATTCAGATTTTGCAGTGAGTAATGACATTATTCTATCCTAAAAGTACATACACCAGCCAAAGTATTATATAAATATATAAAAGAAAAACTACTCCCTAAAATACCAGTCTATTCCTGCCTATTGTCAGTGGAATATATTTCTCTCTCTCCCTCTTTCCCTTCTTCCCCAAGTACTTTCCAGAACATTATTATCTAGTCTGCATTTTTGCCTGAAAACTCAGGTACTATATTTGTAATTGCTCCTATACATACAATAATAAATTTTAAGATTGCCTTGAGCAGCAATCCAACTGGGACTTCAGAATGTTATTAATCTCAGTCCAATTCATTGGTAAAAATCAAGCTGACAAAGTGGTCCTAACCACATTTCTTGGACATTGAGCCTTTGTGGCAAACGCATGCACACTTTTGTCTAGGCAGGACAGTTTTTCGTTAGTCAACGTGCAGAGTCTGGCTNATAAATATATAAAAGAAAAACTACTCCCTAAAATACCAGTCTATTCCTGCCTATTGTCAGTGGAATATATTTCTCTCTCTCCCTCTTTCCCTTCTTCCCCAAGTACTTTCCAGAACATTATTATCTAGTCTGCATTTTTGCCTGAAAACTCAGGTATTATATTTGTAATTGCTCCTATACATACAATAATAAATTTTAAGATTGCCTTGAGCAGCAATCCAACTGGGACTTCAGAATGTTATTAATCTCAGTCCAATTCATTGGTAAAAATCAAGCTGACAAAGTGGTCCTAACCACATTTCTTGGACATTGAGCCTTTGTGGCAAACGCATGCACACTTTTGTCTAGGCAGGACAGTTTTTCGTTAGTCGACGTGCAGAGTCTGGCTTCTCTAGGTTTTGATAAAGTGTAGGTAGCTAGCTTTAGGTGCTCTCTATCATTGGAGGCAGCTCTTCTCCACTGAGTAGGATAAATGATATTTGACATCTAATAGCAGGGATGTATCAAGAGACAGCCAGGCCTGATCACACCTAAAATAGGAAGACACACACAGGGCAGCAGGGAAGGACATCTTTTTATTGAGCTTCAGAAACAATATTTCTTTTCAAAAGCCTAATTTGTGGTGAAAGTCACACACCATTTTTACTATAAATTGGTTTACTAGACATTTTTTTTATAGTGTGGGTAATGTGGTTCTGTCGTGTGGTTTAAAAGTTACTGTTTTGTTTTCCCGAAAGTAGAATAAAGGTTATTATTTTCATCATTTCTGCCTATTTTTATCATTAAAAATACTTTTGAGATCAGAATATGTGTAAGATATTAGTAGTGCTGTCTTTATAGAAAGTTTAAAGTAGAGCAAGTCATCCTGTGTGGAATTTACAAAAACTGTCCTTAAAAAGGGCTGTTGGTATGAGTAATTCCCTCTATATCAGAAAGCAGTAAAAGATTCCAGCTTGATTAAGAGATAACAGTGGGTAACCTGATTAAGAGATAGTGTGGAACTACTTTTCCCCAGGAGCAGCAAAGGGCTGAGTTGTAAGAGTCCTAGTTCAGCCCCTGAATTCCTTCTTTCTTGCAGGGGAAAGAAGCATGAGGGAGCTCATCGACTGCTGCAGAATTACTCCATGTTTTGTGGGTGGCAGATCAGGTTGCACTGACCTAAGCAGTGGGAATTGGCCTGTCTGCCCACCAGCCACTGACCTATATGAAAAGGAGAGTGGTGGGGTTAGTAGACCTGGTGTGAACAGAGGTTGTACAGGAGAGACGGAGATACCTTCTCTCTTTTGCATACAAAAGCTGCTGTCTTGCTCTTCAGGAATTACGTGAAGAAAAGTTAAACGTTTCGAGCATATTTGAATCATTTGGACAGGAAGAATAAACCTACCTTTTGAAAAGATTTTCTGTTTTGAAATGGAAAATTTCTTCTTAGACAAGCTGAGTCCTTTTCCATCCCTGAGCGCTGGGTTGAGTTCAACAAATGGTTTAATGTAGAAAGAAACAGTGTTTTTTGGCTTCGTCTCTAGAGTCTAGTAACCCACATGGAGGAAATTTGGGTTAAGTACTATAGAGTTTCCTCTGGGAGAAGACTTACAATACTATAATTGTTTCTTTAGCTTTGCAACACAGCATAATCTCTGGAAGTCTCAGAATGAATTTTAGCAAACAATGAAATCACTGGTATAATAAAGATATGAGTTGCACAGCTTTGCTTATTCTGCATGGACTTCATACATCCTTCCAGAAAAGTATTTACAAGTTTAATCTTTAGTTGTTTTCGTCAATACAGCAAGATATGTTAGATCTGCAAGCATATGTAATTTATTTTTGTAATTTTCTAGCACTTCATAGCACATAATTATAGCTATCATCGGTGTTCTTCATATTACTTGTCAAGTCTTCTGATCATATCCGTGACTGACAGTAAAAGAGCTACCATTTATATCTCCTCATTTAAGTTCCTACTGCAGTCTAGACTAAACCTCCATCAATATGGCAAAATAATGCCCCTCCTCCGTGCTAAAAGTAATAACTGTAGAGGATGAGGACAATATTGATCTCAACAAATCAAAATGACATTTTCTGATGAGAAAAAACATCCCATTTTATACAATGCCCGTCTGGAACAACGTGACCTCCTTTTCTTATATGGATGTTTATCAGAGTTGCTTTAGACTGCAGCTTTTTCTTTTGAAATAACACTTGTGTTACTAGTTCAAAACCTTCCCTTTTTCTTTTAATCTGTAGCTAGGTTTCTTTGGATTAATCTTAAAAATCTCATTTTGTAGGATGAAAAATAAAAGGGAAAAAATACATATCCTCGTACAAAATCTCTACATATGGGAACAGAGAACATTGGTTTATACAACTATAACTCTTACACGAAGTGGTTTATCTGCTCAGTGGCATCAAAGTTTTCCTTCATTAGGTAGCCATGAAAGAAATTTACCCTCCACAGCAGAACTAAACGTGTTTTTGCAGTAATTTTTCAAATGGTAGTTTATGGAAGGCAATTCAACAGAGGGCATGAACCAAAGTTCCACAGGAACTTACAGATACACTGGTCTGCATCTGATAATTAGGACAGAGTAATCCTACTTTTGCTAGTATTAAAATCATTTGGTCTCCTTACATCTCAAAGATCTTCCATATTCCAACTTCAGTATATAATTTGTGTCTACCAGACAAGGATGGTACTCCTTGACATTGATGAAACAACTGTAATTATTCACAGGCAAATCTGTCTCTTAAGCAGATTTTCTGTTTCCAGAACCTTGCACAATAAAGAGGAAACCAATGTCAAAATGCGTAAGTAACTGTCACGGTTTGAAGCTGGGCTGGCTATTAAATGGATGACAGATGTTCTTTGTTAACCCCCTCCCTTCCCAAAACAGGGGAGGAAGAGAAAAGGGAAAGAGGTTGGATAAGGTAAAACAACTTTAATCTAACTATAACAATAATGTATTATAATAATAGGAAAAATAATAAGAAAATATATGCAAATATATACAAAACCAATATCAAGCTCACCCCTCCCTGATGACGAACACATCACCCGGACACTGCGGGGCATGCCCCGGAAAAGTCCTAGACTGTACTCAGCAGCAGGCAGGAACCGGATTCAGGAATGCATGGATCATGATCGAAGGCAGAAGAATCAGAGTCCTCCTCAGACGCCAGTCATAGAAGAAGAGAGACTGTCCCTCGTGATCCCTCAGCTTTACACCAAGTGTGACGCGTATGGGATAGATACCCCAGCTTGGTCTGTTTTGCTCCTCCACACCGCAGAGTTGCAGGTGTGACCACTTTTCCACTCTCNGAAACCAATGTCAAAATGCGTAAGTAACTGTCACGGTTTGAAGCTGGGCTGGCTATTAAATGGATGACAGATGTTCTTTGTTAACCCCCTCCCTTCCCAAAACAGGGGAGGAAGAGAAAAGGGAAAGAGGTTGGATAAGGTAAAACAACTTTAATCTAACTATAACAATAATGTATTATAATAATAGGAAAAATAATAAGAAAATATATGCAAATATATACAAAACCAATATCAAGCTCACTCCTCCCTGATGACGAACACATCACCCGGACACTGCGGGGCATGCCCCGGAAAAGTCCTAGACTGTACTCAGCAGCAGGCAGGAACCGGATTCAGGAATGCATGGATCATGATCGAAGGCAGAAGAATCAGAGTCCTCCTCAGACGCCAGTCATAGAAGAAGAGAGACTGACCCTCGTGATCCCTCAGCTTTACACCAAGTGTGACGCGTATGGGATAGATACCCCAGCTCGGTCTGTTTTGCTCCTCCACACCACAGAGTCGCAGGTGTGACCACTTTTCCACTCTCTCATTTCTGGCGCACAAGAAAGTTAGCAGAAGCAAGCATTGACCTTGGTCTCCATAGGAATAACTATAAGCAAGAGCCTTTCTGCATGCCATTCCTACTGATGTTCCAGCACTAACTATAAACATTGAGCCTTCTCACTGCTAGAAGGAGCTACTACCTGGAAAAACATGCAGTTAATTTCAGAGAGTGCAGCTTCTCAGAAGAGACTTAATTAAAAAGTAAAGTTACTAAAAGAAACTTGGTTCTGCCCTAGCCCAAACCAGGACAGTAACAAAAAGTGAACCAGTTATCTGTGGGTAAGACTCAGTTCCCCTCGGTCTAGTAGGAGTTAATTAGAAGAATAGGTAAAAAATTGTGCTGTGACTGTTTTGTAATGCAAATCTGTGGAAAAGAAGGCTTGAAACAGATTCCTCCCGCTGTGGTAGTGAAGTGGTAGAGCACAGAGGTATTACTACAGCTAAGACAGAGTAGTCTGTACTGTTAACTATTCTCATATATTTTGAAGAGCTCTTCTTAATGTCCACTTCTATCCTCTGCTGTATTCACACCTGTCACTACATTGCCTAAATACCTGGTTTGGTTAAATCATTCTGAATTGCTTCATAAAACTGAAAACTGGAATGATTTAATAGAACTTGCAGTTTTTATCACCTCATTGCTCAACATTTTCCATTTCGTTAATAAATATGCTGAATAAGTACTAGTACTTCTTTTCAGACGATTAGTCCCTTCCTCTTAGAACTGTTTTTTTTCCTCTCTGTGTTGCAGCTAAAAACTGGATTAAATTAATCTAGTCTTTGATCTTAGCTTTTTTTAGAGTTAAAATAAAGTGAAATTTAGTACAAGGAAGTCTGGCAGTTGGGGGATATTTTGTAGTGTTCATATTAAATGTGTAGAACGGTTAATAAGTTGTCTACTTTCTTAGAGATGTGCTTCTAAATCTTGAACATTGAGGTATTTTTGCTTCAGCTCAAAATATTGCTTTGCTTTGAAGCAGTGATAGGTTATTAGATCTGATCTAGATAATACTGACAAATCATACACAATATTTCTAAACATGACTAGGTCATGTGAACATCCTGATTCTCTTTATTTGTAAAGAGCGGTGAAAGAAAATAGATTCATATTATTCTAAGTAGCTGAGAAAATTGAGGGGATTAAAGGATTTGTGAATGAGTAGTCTAGAATGCTTTTTTGAGGTCTTAAAAGTGACTTCCAATAGCTTGTTCCACTTCGAATTTGCTTTACAACACCTAGTCAAATGGACTGATATTTTCAGTAAAATAAACACGTCTTTCTTCTGGCCTTCAGATTCAAAACTAGTGTAATAAAATTTATGTTTCCCATTTCTACCACCAGAAAACACTAACAAGATTATGTCAAGTCCCTCGTTATGCTGAAATTGCCTATGAGTAATGCAGGAGGGTTTATCAGAAGGTTATTGCTTCAGATATTCTTGATAACACTGTAGCAGCTTATGAATCTTCAGTAATGAACATCACTGATGAGACCTACAGAATATATTTTTAAAAATTGTTGATATAGTAGAAATACTACAACAAACACTCTATAAGCAATTTGAATGCAGATTTGTATTCTACTTACTCAAATACATCTTTGAGGAGTTAAATGTAACAAAAATGAATGGCAGCTGTCATTATATATACTACTGTTTTCCATTTCCACATTTGGCCCTTCTGGAGGCATTGCAACAGAATTTTAGTGGCCCAAAACATTTTTATTTGTTTTAATAAAGTTTATCTAAATGTTGTACTACAAAAACCACAAACCATTTCAATGAATGATTTTTAGCTCTGAATCTATTAGTTATATAGATCATGAAAAGATCCTATATCTTAGAACTTTGTTTTAAGAAAATAAATTTAATAAGGAACCAAAATCTTAGCAGAAAAAGATAATTAGCAAACTGTAAAACTGAAGTTAATATAATAAGAACTTAGAAGGAAAAAGCTTTTTGGTTTATTGTCCTGGTTTGACCCCAATGCAGTACTCCACCCTATACACATCATGCTCAGAATAAAGGTGAGAGATCACCAGGGTCACTCCCTCTCCCTTTCTGGCCAGGGCACTGAGGGCACTGATGGGCTCTAACAGCCCTGAGCAGCCTCACCTGGTGCTTCTGCCCACACCCGTGGCCCAGGAGCCTATTTAAGCCCAGCACGGGGCTGTTAGTGGGGGTCCTGGTGATGTTGCAGGGTGCTGCTCTCCAGCTCTACCCAGCTCCTTGCTTAAGCATTTGAGGAGGGCTCCACTCAGTTATTCTGCTTTTGATCCTGAATCCAGCTCCTGCCTGCTGCTGAGTACAGTCTGGGACTTTCCTGGGGCATGCCCTGCAGCATCCAGGTGATGAATTCATCATCAGTGGTGGTGGGGGAAGCTTGTTACTGGTTTTGTGCATGTTTGTATATATTTCATTGGGGTTTTTTCCTATTATTATAATACCTGATTATTGTAGTTAGATTAAAGCTGTTTTAACTTTTCCATCCCATAAGTCTCTTTCCCTTTTCTCTTTTCCCTCCATTTTGGGAAGGAAGGGAGTTAACAAAGAGCATCTGTCATGTGTTTAATAGCTAGCCCAGCTTTAAACTGTGACACTTATCAACCTGTAAATATAATCCAACTGTTGGAAAAGTAGTGAGGAACCAAATAGGCACTGAGATTATAAGCCTGTAACAGGTTGCTGAACATATTAAGCTACTGTGAGATCCTGCCCCAGATCTATCAATCATTTCCTTGGATAAAAGCTCTGTGTTCTTACTGATTTCTTATGTATTTCTCTATTGCTGGAAAGTATCGTGTTATTGTTCCTTACTGAAAACTCAGAAATTGTCCTCTGTGTGTACCATCACCTCATGTTCATAGGGCCACATTGCTTGCGTTGCAAGAAGCCTGTCACAATCCTGATGCTGGAAAGGTACACTGAAGCATTATAGAAGTGGGAGCTGGAACATGGAATGTCATGGGCCATTTAATTTCTTCAACTAATCGAAAGGCAACAATTCCCTCTCAAAAAACTAACTGCAGTTAAAGCTGATCTCATCAACACTTTGGTTTGTGTCAAGTTCTTGGCAGACTTTTTATATAAGATATTTTTTTGGCACTATCTAAACATTGAAAATAGGTTCGTTGACCACTTTTATTTCATATTTTGTTTATACATAGCAGCTGATGACTTATCAGATTTTATGAGTCAGAAGAAAAACACTACATATTCCTTATAAATAGAAAAATAAGTGAAATTTTAAAGTTATTTTTAAAGTTTGTTGGATTTCTTTTCAGCTGTTAAATCTAAACATTCCAAAAGTATATTAAGTTCCCTGAAATTATACTTGTATATACAGCCCTGTTTCCTAATTGTGACATTTTGAATCAAAAAGTTTGGAATTTTGATTTCTAAACAAGTTGCCAGAAATAGCTTTTCATGTATCACTCACCCCCCTCCCTGCGTTTTGAAGGATCAAAATCAGGCTTAAGTCATTTAATGTATTCCAACAAAAACAAGACTTTTTTTGATTAATCCAAAATTAATTTGATCGGAATGTATTCCAGAGCCTAGCTTGCAACTTGCTTGTTTAAAGCTTTTTTTGTTACATTTATGCCTATACTCCTTTCCTTCTAAGTCTCCTAATTGCAACCTGTCCTAATCCTGGAAAGCTCTGCTGTCCAGGACTCTGCAAATAGAAACAGGAGTGTCTTCCTGAATTGACTTCAGTGAAGATATGCCAGTTTATGCCAGCTGTTTCTTTGGCCCTGTACCTTTTTATTTGGATAAAAACTTGATTTTCTAAATCCCTGCTTACAATTTGTTTCCAAATAGGCATCCCACACTCCAAGGGCCATCTGCTGTTTGTTCTGAGCTAATGAGTGTGCTTCAGTGCTAATGTCCTTGGGAGGAGGTGTCACGCTGTCATTTTGTAAAACAGGGCTCCTGTTTTCTTATTAACTCAAATTTCTAACCCTTGTGAATTAACAAGTTTCAATAATTTTCTCCCTGCCATGCTCACAGATGTGAATTATAGGTGCACAGAGGATGCTGTACAGATCTACAGTACAGTCTGGTGATCCAGGCTTAATGAGCCCTGTTTAAACAGTGATACAGACCCGTTAAGCAGGGGGGACATCTGTTCAATGCTCAGACTTAGAGTGCACTGAAAATGTGAGCTTTTCTAGCTATCACTGGTTCTGAGAAACCAATGTCTTTCTAAGAGTTAAGAAAACATATTCATAGAATTATTTGTAGTAAGCCCCATGAAAGTATTGGAAAGATCTTATGGAATTTCAAAGTTTTCCTAAATAATGTTAAAAAAATCCTTCTGATTGATTTTTCAAATATATATACTTCCTGCTTACCTCAGTTACACGATTTGGCTTTATAGACAATCCTTCAAGATGAGAAAACAGTCCCGAAGAACTTCACAGACTATATTTATATGTCTATATTTAGTCAGTATCCTCTGAGAGGTGCTCAGATGAGAATGTGTTTTCTGTTTTCCTATTGGCAGGCAAGAGCAAAATAACCATTAGTGCTGTCAAGTAGAGAAGTAGTAGGCTATGCCTGCAACTACTGGATAGAAAACACTTGTTTTGCAGAGAGGTGATCTGACCACCAGACTGGGGTTAACCATAGCTTAAGGCTAGATTTAGTTAAGGGTTTCTGAGATAAAGTTATGATCCAAGATTAATTTTTTGAAAAGAAGTGTTTATTGAGTCAGAGCTGAGATTTGGGCTGGAAACTACCAGATCGTAGGTCACTATTCAATAGCATAGTAAATCGGTCAGGCTATGGAGGGTAAAAATTAACAAATCCTCTGGTCACACAATCTAGAGTACTAGGCATATTTTACCATTTCAAATTTGTTTCTCTCAATGGGGATAGCTAAGTTTTGACCTGTCAAGCTTCGCTCTGGATAAAACAGTGCCACTCCAACTCTGGACAAAGCTAGTAGCTTAAAGTTAACCAAAACTTCATATTATGTTATGGCCAATTTGATAATAAGCCCATACCCGGTCCAGAGCAAATGTATGCCTTTGGGAAAAATGTTTATGCACAGGCTCGGTATGAGCAATGACGTGACCCCCAGCTGAAGCTCACAGTTACACCAGTATATCCAGTACACGACAATGGAACGGAAAAGGGTGCTTTAGCTTGAAAGCCAGGCAGAGGGAACTCTGCCTTCTGCAATCCAACTCATTTTGCAGTTAGATTACTTCTCAGGTATGAGTGGGGACCAGAACAAGTCCTAGTTAACCTTTTATTTCCTTCTTGATCTTATGGAAGATATTTTTCCTTTCCAGTTTGATTAAGTAATGTCAATCTTCACATACCCATAGCTCTGACCCTGATGACTAGCAGCTCATCAATTTCATATGAGCATGTTGCCTTTTTCAGTACACCATGCAGTTGATTAAGTTCTCCTTCATATAGGGGAAGGAGTTGAGCTTGAAAGACGCGATACCTTTTTTTTTCATCCAGATACGCCTATATATAATGGTGCGCTAATCCTATCTAGCAAAAATCTAATGAAAAAATGGAATGCTGTGAGCATTTTTCAGACTGTACTCCACAGAAGGATTCAAGACCATAAGAACCTTTGGGAAGAAATGCGGTTAATGATTCGCTATTACATAAGCTACTTATCTCAAGAATAATTTGTTTTTATACTTCTGTTAACTGGCAGATTTTCCATTAGTAATGGAATAAAAGATACAGATGAGGATAAGAAATTTGAAGTTGTCTTAATTACGGCAAGTCAAATTTTGCCTTTCAGAAGACAAATATAAAAAGAGAATATTTTAACATGACTATCAAGTCAATTAAATTAATTGGTGATGTTCTGTATTATTTTTTCTTTTATATTCACTTATTTTAAGGCATTCTGCTTCTTGCTGCAGAAGGAGTAACTGTTTGCTGGAGAAGAAAAATGCTGCACACTAAGTGTTATGTGTACTGCTTAACCGAACTTCATACCCTTATTGTGTTCAGTCCACTTACTCTAACATCTTTTAAATTTTCTGGGAGATCAATGTAAGAATACGGAAGGTGATCACAAAGATTTATGTACCACTCCATTCTTATTATAACCAACAATCTGTCAGTATGAAAAGGACAATTAGGTGTAAGTAAGACTCCTTTTGCTTTAATGTTTTTTATTATTGCTAAAGTAACATAAGGGGTAGTCAAATCCATTTGTATATTAGTAAAGTTACTCTTAACGGTTCAGTTAGTGATAGGTTCAACATAGACAGGTAACCATGACAACCAGGTCATGTTTTTCTCTTAGTTGGTTAAAACAAAACCTGATTTAGTTCTGTATCTGAGATGAAAAGAGCAAAAAACCCATACAATCTCTCTTTCTGGTACACCTTCAAATGGAACTTTCAGTGAATCATTTCTTAATTTCAGGCATTAAAAATGCACCTGAACTTCATAACAGTAGGAGCTGCGTAACTTAGAAAAAAAAAATCATACTGTACCTTAAAATGTGTCCTTTCTCCTGTTTTAAGTGATTTTGCATGTGGATTAATGGAAATTCACATTTATTTTTCAATGTTTCAAATGTTAAGATGCATTACACAGCAAGTCATTGACTAGTGGGGAAAACGTCTATAAGTTATCTTTTTTTAATGTACTGTTACATGAAGAGGAAAGGTATTCATTGAAATCAGACTGATACAGTGCATCAGATAAAATTAAGATTTGAACTTAAAGAAAATTAACATGCTCTTTATTAAAATAAGTAACTAAAGATGAAATACAAGTAAATAGAAATATAAGTAAAAAGAAACTGCAAAATCTCTGAAAAGTGTGATATTAACAGCCTGTGTGGAATATACAGAATTTTGCACATCGAACATGAGAAAGGAAGGAGAAAGTACATCTTTAAACAAATTGGCAATTCATCGTCAAAGGCGAGTTAAATTTGTTGTCTTAATGCTTAGAAGGAGTACTAGGCTTAAATTAGAAGAGTACATCAAATAATTTTTTTACAGAGCTGCATGAACTGAATGAAGAAATGAGAATGACATTCTACTTGTGGTACGAGCCCTTCACAAAAACTTCTGTGATTTTTTTTTTTCCTAAAGGAAACATTAAATTTGAAACTTCAATTTCCAAATATTTTTATCTTATTTCTGACATAACACTACAAGAAAACATTTTAATTTAAAAATAACAGGCTTACAGACAAAACCAAGATCCATTGAAGTGAATGGTAAAATATCCAGTTTACTCTATAAAGCCAGAATTTTTCTCAAATTCATTAGTAAAAATGAAGAAAACCACTACTGTTTTGTATTTTTCCTGCAAAAAAAGCAAGAAATTCTATGAGATGTAATCCCAGAATAATTCACTTGAAACCAACAGTACAATCTTTTTGCACTATTTGGTTCAGCGAAAGTAATTTTTCTTGAATTTTGAATCTTCTATGTTTTCTCCAGTACAAATTTGCCAGTTCATAGCTAAACTACAACAAAGATGAAATAGAATGTAACCATACTGTTCCTGCACTAAGATATTGAGTCACTTTAAAAACATATTTTATTGACCCTAGTAAATTTGATTGAGTTAGAAGAAGCAGTTTTTTCATCAAATGGTGAGTAGTGCCTGTAAGTCAACTGGTGCTGAAGGGCATCCATAGGCTTCCTCCCCCTTGTTGATCTCCAAGGTCTTAGAGCAAACAGCGGTGGATGTAAGACACTACATCATATTGGAGAGAGGTGGCTGAAGATTAGATACTGAGATTTGATCTTTTATAAACTTCACCTAATGAAAACAATATTGCCTCTCAGAAAAAGGAAGGTGTCTCCCCATCCCTTTCTCTTTAGTTATTTAATATTAGTTATAATAATACCTTACAAGCTATTTCAAAAACAACTCTAAAGCTAAAAACTACATGAAATAAACTGGAATATTATTTGCCCTCATAGGAAACATCTACAAATATTTGGTCAAAATGTACATAGGGTGGGAATGAAATATTAATCTCTGAGATTAGAATGCTTCAAAGGGTTTTTTGTCTTAAAAACCTTGACATCTTCTACTCCTCCCAATATACCTTTATACAGGGCAACAAAGTTATCGCACATCTAGGTATGCAAACTGTTCCAGTTACTTGCAGTTATTATTTCCTGGAAAAGATGAAAAGCAATGCCAAATGAACATGTATGTTTAACACAGCGTATGCCTTCAAAGCAGCGTGCAGCCTTTAAAGATACACCTCGATCGATATAGTTCCTGATAACAATGTGGTTACTGCTCCACAGAGTTCAATGTGTTCTGCTTCACAGGTACTTGGCTGAAGTAGTCCATCCAGGCTAGCTTGAGCATGTCTGTGTAATTTGCAATTATATTTGTGTATAACAGATGTGTAAACAAAAGAGCACAAGTGCTGAAGGAAGAGCAGGATATAATTTCTTGGTGTAACATTGGAGAGCTCAGAAGGCAGATTGCAGTGACAAGGTGTTTTCTCTAGGATCTGCTTAGGTAACTGAGGGAAGACAACACAGTATGTTGGATATGAACAGTTTCAGACAACAGAGTTCACTTCTTTTGATTTCCAGTGGGTAGGATCCATTCATTCTGTGAAGTAGCGGCAAGTTAAAGTTCCAAGTATACCATGTATAGGACAGACAAAGTTCCATGTATATTATGTATAGAACCTCTTTCCAAGCTAGTATTCATTATGATAAAGTTTACATCTAATATATATCTAACCATATATCGAATCTATATCTGATATCATGCAATACAGATATATATAAATAACATCAGAAAATATTATACAGCCCAGTTGCTGTCATAAAATGTAAAAAATACATTTTATATATACATATAAAAACAGTAAACTATAAAAAATGTAACCACACAATATACTGGATATTAAGAAATCAGCACAAAGTAATCAATATTTGCTGAATATTGTTTGATGACCTATATCCTCAGCTCATTTACTTTGCAGATAAATGATTCATCCTACATATTGCACCTTTGAAAAGCTGTCATACTTATGTCTGCCAAGATAAATTAGGAAGGCTAATGAATTCAGAAGTATTTCTGAGCAGAGAAACTTATGGTATGTGAGTTCAAGCAATGTATGTTTGGGATAGAAGACACATTAGCAATAAAGAACCTAAATCTTGTAGAAACAGTAAGGCTTCAGTATCACAGATAGCCATGATAAGATATGAATTTCCAAGATTACACGTATGTTGGTATTAGCAGTTACCTATGTGAAGATGTCTTAATAAAATCCGGTTTATAGCTGTGCACTTGCAGTGTATGCTAAGAAATCCTAGTGCAAAGAGAAATGTAGCAAAGTGAAGAGAACAGAAAGGTTACATGATCTTCCGCTTTTATATTCCTCTTCCAGTGACATGAAGTTGCGAAGTAATGTAGACACTTCAAGCCTTCTTTATGTGCATATTTCGTATTGCTACCTGTACTATGTACAGCTGTGGGAAAGGCATTAATAGCATTGTATTACGGAAGATAAAATAAGTTCAGGTAACAAAAATATTGGAAGATGTATTTGTACTTCATGTTTGTATTTGAATCTCTAACCCTAAGAGTGGTGAAAGTATTGTAATTAAAAACCTCATTCTACTTCACAATGTAGCTTCTAACAAAGAATTAGGTCATCAGATTTATTTGAAGTTTGGATTTATGCATTGCATTTTACTTCATTGTTGGATGAATCAACAATCTGTTATGTAATAACCCTTTGAAATCTTTGAAAGATAGAGATGGAAACTTATTAGATACTTGCCATTCTAATGGTTTCAGAAATCAAAGGATACTTAAAAGAAATTTTAATAACACAGTAATTAAGAATAGTTAGCATTAGTGACAGTCAAACCTCATAAGTATTGTTTTTCAAGCTTTGATTAGGTTGCAGCACCTGACTGGCTGTCTCATGAGAAGTGGCTTGCTTTCCATGACGTTTCCAGCCTTTCTGAATTTTGAAAGGGACAGTCATACTTCATGTTATTTAAACAATTTTCTTATTAACTGTTTCACATCTCTAGTCAGAGCTACTATTGTAACTGTTCTGGTTCTCACCAGAACACAGAAGTGCAAGTGTAGATAAAATTGTTATGCCTACAACGGGTAACAGATTTTTCTTCAACCCAATCACATCCTTCTATGAGAATGCTTCAGAGCCATGTTATGAATCTACTGTATGCTGCTCTTCAACTGGACAGCAAGGGAGTACATCTTTTACCATTAAAATTTCACAAAGTTTTTCAACTCTTAGAAGACACTTTACTTACAGTAATACAGAAACTTAGCCAAAGGCAGCATGACTGTGCCAAGGCTTCCTAGCATCCTACTGTCTCTGCAGCTAGAACCATGCAGACTGCCTAGCACAGCACTGTCTTCTGCTCTTCTAACAACAAAAAGTAGAAATCTGCAGGCATTGACACGGCGATCCCGACAACAGCCAGCGACAGGTGCGGGCAGCAAAGGCTCGTAGCTTTTTCATTTTTTATGTAGCCACAACTGTTCCTTCCCAGTCTACCCCTGCAATACTCCAGCTGCAGTCTCAGACTCCTTCCTCTGTCAATGTTCAGCTGCTCTTTTTCTTCCTTTTCTTGAAGTCTATGATCTGACTGAGACAGCATGCACCCTTGCCTGTCACCAACTTTGAGGAAGTGTAAGATTACAGAAGTTATTTGGGTTTTTATTTCTTAGTCAAACTTCAAGACAAATGATGTTCAGTCCAACGCTTATGAGCTATTGCTAAGACCCAGAGACAAGCTAAGGCCAGGCATTCCTTGAAGTCTCCAGTCCTATATTTGGCTGTTGTCAACTTTTTTCCTTAGGATCTAGACAGCAACTTTTTTGTGAATCAAGAATGTCATGCTATCATTTTTAGCAGCTAGGAGATTGGTATACACATTTCCTCAACAGGAGTAAAATCTATATATTGTGACATAATTGATCTACCAATTTTATTCTTTTGCTCATGACTCACTTTTGTTTCACTAATACTTTCCAGTTGCTCATATTTGCTTCTTTAATTCTGATTAATATCCCTTCACAATCAAATTCTTCATAGTATTATGTAATATATATTCTAACCCCAAATTTAGATATGCTGTTATCCTATTACTTTTAATGTCTTCTATCCATCTTAGAATGCAAGCACTAAAATGTAGCGTTTCTGTCTTGCTTTACATGCCTGCAGTATGAGTAATGCATCAAACAATTAATCATGGTGTCTTTGGGGAGAAACAGTGTCTGAGAAACAAACTGATAGGAAGGCATTTCACAAAATATAGGAATACACTGGACTCAATTCAAGGAGGAAATTTAGCATCGCATATAACTTCAGAGGTGAATTGAAAACAGTTTACTTTCCCCACATCAGAGAACAGAGTTTGGCTAAAGATTGAAGCAGAGAATGAGTGGAAATATTGATGCAAATTGCAACTACAGGTGAGAGTCACTGTGTCTATGGAAAGTCTTATTCTTTTGGTTCCATGTGAAAAGTTGGATAGGTCAAATACATCTCCTGTCAGGAAAGTTGCTGTAAAACCCTAAATTAGGAGCAATTCATCTCTGTGTGCTATGTAAATGAAGGGCTCATCTGGAAAGAGATAGTTAAGGTGCCAGCAATTATCACACAGGAAGAGGTAACTAAGTCCTTGTGCCTTGCAGTAACAACATGACCTCTTATGAACCCCTAATAGTTTCCTTTGTCCAACTCTCTACTGCTCGTCACTCTGCCTTCCCACACTTGAGCCTATTTCTCAGTGCCTTTGATGTTATTTGTATTTGCAGCTTCCCTCATGCTGTTTAGAAACAGTACTAAGGCTACAGGTAAGTTCCATCCTAACACTATTCCTTGTTTACCCTTCTTATATCCTTCTTCTTTTAACACTCATGAATTCTCTCAATCATAATACAACAATGTTCTTCCATAGAATAGCGTTATTATACTATTACAGTTTTATAAGTAACCAATTATGTAGGAAATATTATATCAATGATTTTAATGGGAAAGGAAAAAGGAAAAGTTGTGCTCTTTCACTTTAAATGTGAGCATGGATTTTTCTTTCTCTCTCCCCCCCCAAGGAGAAATGATGCTATTTAAACCAATACGTGATTCTTAAGTCTAGTTTTTGTCTAGTTTTCATTAGTTTGTACCTGAAGTGAGGTAGTTTGTTACCTTGTAAAGGATTTACTGTATCAACTTTTGTGCTTTGATTTTGTATTCAGGACAATAGCTTCCTCTTTCTTCAGCTGAATCTTTCTTTGAACAGCAATCAATAAATCAGAAAATTGCGAACACAACCTCAAGATCTTAGAATGTGCAAAACACTTATTCTAACATTTTAGAAATAAATTTGGACTTCATCTTAACACTTCAAGTTTCTACTCTTTCTGTAGTTGTTTAATTGTAGGCTTCTACATAAATTAGGATAAGCATCTTTGTTCATATTCATTTTGGCAGACCTGATTAGCATGTGATATCTGCCCAGATTTTGCTTCATCAGTGGTTTTGGTTTCTGCACTTTGTCAGAACTGTTTAATTTGCAGTTATGAAGGGAACAGACTAGATTTCATTCATGCTGCTTTTTTTTTTCATTTGCCAAAAGAGCTGGAAGGCAGAGTTATTACTAGATGCGAAGACTCTGCTTTCAGATCCTATTTCAAGTAATAATTTTAAACCCAGACATCACATAGTTATCTAAAAAGGAAATTAATTGAAAGAAAAAAACCCCAGCATTCACTCAAGTATTCCTCTGTGTAACATTCATATACGGTTTGAATTAATTCTCTCAATTTTCTCTTGAATTTGGTCGTAAAAGGCAACTACAATTGCCTTCATCAGAAAGCAGAAACTAGTCCAGATGTCAGCTTTGTCCTGTCTCCACTGTCTGAGCTAACTTACATGTATTGGTTTTTCCTGTTATAATCTACATTTTCAAATGTTACTGCTAAATGCTATTTAATTACCTTGCTGCTGCTTTAAGGAAAGTGAGCCACTGCAGACAGCAGTGTGATGTCGCAGTACCCACAGTAGCTAAGAGTATCAGGGGCAGCTGCTGCAGGCTCTCTGTAACTTGTTTGTCGNGACAGCAGTGTGATGTCGCAGTACCCACAGTAGCTAAGAGTATCAGGAGCAGCTGCTGCAGGGTCTCTGTAACTTGTTTGTCTTGCTAGTCTCTGACAGCTAACTGTGGTCTGTCTTGGCATACCCTGTCTAAAAGAGAGAAAAACCCCAACATTTTGGACCTCATAAAAGGGTGTCTTCTACTACTAAGTTTACTCAATGGAATTGGTCGTGGCACCATTGAAATACCAAAGCCTGAGATAAAGGAAGAATTTATTCCAGTTAACCTTTCTCTCTTGGTAGACCTGTACGGCAGAAAAATCTATGACTTAACTAAATGCAGAGGTTCATTCAAGTTTCAGGCACATAAAGATCCTAGAAATACTGATTAATAGAAAATTAAACTCTTTCTCATCCTCTATATTTCAAGTTGTTCATTAAATTTGCCTGGTATTTCCCTTATGTTTGCTACGTATTTCATGGACTAGATTTAAAATAGAAATTAAAATTATTACTTCATTGTTCAAAGTAGGCCAAGAAAAGGTCTGTTCTGTGGAACAACCTAAATTTCTCATGTTCTGCACTTACCTCAGTGGATGTGGCAGTAGCCTATACTTCCTTTTCCAATCATATTGAGCATTTCACTTTTTTTTTGAGCATGTTACATTTACTTTTGGCTAAGAATTTATAGTTTTAATGGTTTTTCCAGCCTCCTTCCTTTAAGACACCATAATTGACATAGTTCTGCTAATGAGGAAGAGTGACTGTATGAAACTCACTGACGTTTCTCATCTGCCTAGTTACTGATGACTGAGAATCAAAACCAGTTTGTCTTACTGCAAATCACGTAACTTTTAATGATCATTTCTAATAATGCTGTTTGAAGGAAAAATTAAGGGCTTTTTCTGTATAAAACTGTTATTTAACTGAATTTCATTTTATTTTTTGATTTGTTGGACTTTGATCATTTAGCTATTGATCTTTAGGGAACGTTTATCTAAATTAAGATGTGAAAGGAAGCTGAAAATGTTTCTTTAAGCCAATGTTCTATTTTGCTTTGGACACTCACATGAAATGTCCTTTTTCTTTTCTTCCCGGTTCATTGAGCTGGTCTGAGAAATGCTACTCTCAAATGAGCAAAATAGGTCCTGAGAGTTTCTCAGTTGTGTCAAGTGAACTGCCTAATCACATGCCTACTAAGTACTATTCAACAGTTTCTTTCAATAATATTTCTTAAATATTTCACTTTTGCTGGAGATACAGAATTCTTTGAGGAATGGAATTGTTGTGGTTCAGATGCACTCTAAAGCTTCAGAAATTTTTGGAATTCAAGGAAATTTCAAGCAGTTTCTTAAATGAACATGTTGAAGTTATATTCAGCCAAGTATTGAGTGTTTTCTTATTTTGCTCTCAGAGCTCCCCATGCTGTGTATAGTTTTAGCTCTGGAGCACAGTTTTGTGTTACTGGTAAAATACAGACTTGCTGCCATTTCCTTCCCAGAGCTAGAGATTTCTTCTGACATCCACACACAAGGATTTTTGTCCCTTTAAGTGACTTCTCAAGCAGGGACAAATGCTAAGCCAACAAGTACCTAGAGTGCTCATTATATTAAATGCTGCCAGGTATGTCAGCTGTTTAGAGAATTATTACATCTCCTTTTAAAGGTGAAATTTTTTTTCTCTGACATCTTTCACCTGCAGGATTCTGCCACTGATTGTTTTATAATCTCTATGTCTTGACATATAGAGAAGCACCTAAAAGCATGATTTTGAATTAGTTTTATTCTATCCATATGGAAAATTATAGTGCTGTGTTATCTGAGGATATAAGATATTTTACTTTTTAGGTATGATAATACTAATGAAAAACCCAAACAAACCCAAACCAGGATGCTAGAAAAATGGAACTGGAGGTTTGACATGAATGGTGCAGTGTGAAGCATCCTGCTTTGGGCTGCCTTTTGCTGAAAGCTTGAAGCATTAAGAAAGAATTCTTGTCCTGAGTTAACTGACTCTTTAAAAAAATCTTTTGTTCTGAGGTGTAAATTTATTTCGAACTAATTTTGTGAAGGAGATAAATATTTCTAGCTTTTCCTGGAAGTCAAGTCATGCTTCAGGATGTATCCAAAATCTTTCCTCCTCTAGCTAGAACAGGACAGAAAACTCTAAAAAACAAACCCAAATACGTCATTCGCACTAAAGAGATCAAGTGTCAAGGTTTCAAGATTGATAGCTAAGAGTCATCACAACGAGTTTCAGTCATTTCAGTAGAGCAATCTGTTTACATCCATAGATTCAAGTCTTGTAGAAAATTTGTTTTTCACCTTTCCTTCTCATCATTTAAAACATAATGGCATGCTGATGCCTGGAGTAAAGAGATTCTTGCATGAAATGAATTTCTATTAGTGCATCTCACTGAAATGTAATATAAAAATATTTTAACTCATATTTACCATTTTTCAAACAACCTGAAATTCATATCTGTACAAACATATTTGGAGAAATTTTTGGTTATGTCATATACTGCCTAGATGATGTGAAAAAAGCTAGCAGTAATCAATTATTTGCAATTAAGTCACCAGTTCTTACATGTATTTTATATAAGATGTCATTATTTTGTTAAGGATGTTATGATACTTCTTGAATGACAGGTGAAGAATTACTGTTCCACTTGCTCAATTTTAATAGCTGTTGAAACATGTCCAAAATTTAAATCCCAATGAAGAAAGTACCTCTGTTTGGGGCAGTTTATCAGAACAGATTTAATTTAGGTGTATGCTTAATTCCTGTTCTGAAGAGAAATTTTTTTAAACATGTTTTCCTGAATGGGCTCAATTCTTTATAATAGATCGCTCTGCATATGTAAGCTTTTATATTCATAGAAACCTACTGAAATGACAATTTTGGTACAATTTTTAGCCATTCTTGAACTACAAGGACTCCTTGGGCCAAGGAGTGTTATTAGATAACAAACATGGAGATTTTGCTGCTAAACGCAGTAAGATTTTTTTTTTTAAAAAAATAGGCAGAACATCTCTGTGCTTCAGAGACATTTCAGTAATTTTGCTTAGGACACCAAGTTCAGGTAGACTTGTTATCTCTAATGATACCAGCTACACAGATCTACTGACCCTCTGGTTGCAGGAGGGTTATTAGAGTGGCTTAGCCCTGAGAGAACCCCAGGTCCAGGCTGCTTCTGTGTCCAACCTAATAAGCCCTGCTGCTGGAGTACTCATGTGCGGAGCAAGAAGCCCCACTGAGGTTTCAGAGCAGCTATGCTGAGTCTAGCAAGAAAAGTGCTGAGCCACAGTTAACAAGCTCAGCTGACTTGGAACTAACTCATGGAGAACTGGAAAGTTTCTGCAGTAACCTCCATACCTTTAGCATTTGGGGTCAGGAGTGTTTCAACTCACTGAATAATGAAAAGCTGCATACATTCATGAGGGCTTGATTCTCTGTTGTATTTTCCTTTTAATACTCTAGGTCATATTTTGGATTTCTTTATAGAAAACTTAATGCCCGAAATTACCTTTTTCAGACATTGCTAATTCTCTCTCTCTTCCACCTGAGAATAAATTTCTTTTTTTTTGTTTTTGTTCTGTTTTTGTTATAGTCCAGCAAGTTCAAGTAGTGCTAGGGAGCGCAGTACAACAAACATGAAAATCCTACATTTCACATTTAGGAGTGGTAGTCTAAATTAAAAATGTGGGTATTCATTACTTCGTTTACATCTATTAGTTTTATTTGTCTTAAACGAATTTCCTGCCACTAGTCCCAAGCTGGTATTTTCAGAATAGCATGAAACAGGTTTCTAAGTTTTGAGATCAAGCCTTCACTTGTGAATGTGATGCCATAATGTAATATAGTCTCCTCTGCTAACAACCTAATCTGATTTGGAAAAAAAAAGTCTTTTAGAAAATGGCTCAGATGGATTAACTCTTTCCAAGCTAAATCAGCATACATACTGGTCTAATATATATTTTCATAGGTGCTGGGACAGGTCTTGATCACCAGCCAACACAGAATAGCAGAGCAAAGAGACTGAAAGTAAAGGGAAATAGAGATTTTATTGAAGGAAAGAAAATAACAGAGAAGAGTAATGGCTTCTGTCTCTTTAAATTATTGGTAGCATGATTACTGAAGCTGGGCTTCTGCAGCTCTCACAACACATCAACCTTACCTCAGCAGCTATAAGCATCAGCTTAGCCCAGCATCACCACACATCAGACACTATTTTCCTGTGCCATACAGCATTTCCCTTTAGACTTTTCAGTCCTTACAAAATCTCCTACCAGGCTTTGGGTTCAGAATCTAGAAGCTTCACAGAAGATTTAGTACAGATTTGTACCAATTCCATTTCTCACCTTCTTATGGCAACGTATGAAAAGCTTGTTTTCATTCTTTCTCCGTCCCTCAGAGAAACTGGGAACTAGATATAAATGTATATAAGAAAAATAAATACTACAGCTCCCTGCTGTCTTCATTATTCNAGATTTAGTACAGATTTGTACCAATTCCATTTCTCACCTTCTTATGGCAACGTATGAAAAGCTTGTTTTCATTCTTTCTCCGTCCCTCAGAGAAACTGGGAACTAGATATAAATGTATATAAGAAAAATAAATACTACAGCTCCCTGCTGTCTTCATGATTCTTCTTCCTTCCCAGTTTTGGAGTAGATTTTAAAACTTATTTTTTAGTGATGTGCCAGAGCTTCAGGAGGTTTATTTTTGGCATTATGGATCAGATGATTTATCTTAACTTGTTCAATATGTTTACATTTTTATATCGGATTGATGTTGGTATATACATGTGTAGGAACATTTTAAAGCTGACTTGCCTCTTATGTAAATGACAATGTTGAAAATTCTGTTACCAGATCTGACAAACATTATGACCGCAAGCATCCCAAAGAATAGGTATTCATAGGAAGCTTTCAAAAGCTAACTTAATATCACCACACCATAAGTACTAGTAAAATTGCTCTCAAAGCATTAGATTTCAAGGCTAAGATTTTGCATCACAGCTATAACTTCAGTTATATATATGAGACAGATACTTTGTCCTTTGGACATTCTTCCTATAACTGGTAAATGCTGGACATGTGCCTGGGCATCTGTACCAATTAGTAAATCAAAGCAGAGCCCAAACTAACTATAAATAAAATTATGAGAAAATATCAGAACTTGTGACTCAAGTTTGAGATGTTCAATTCAGTAATCATGGTGTACATGCTAATGTATGCTAAGACTGAATTGAAGAGAAAATATACCTTTTCTGTTTAAGTGAATGTCACAAGGGAATGAGAAACTTTTAATCGAGTTTTGAAATACTGCCTTTGATTCTTTTAATGTTGTAACCAATAGGTCACTGTCTGATCAAGCCTCATTAACAGCTTCCTGTCCAGGGACTGGAAATTAATATGTGAAATACAATTTAAAAAAAAAGCAGGTAATTTACAACTATGAGTCTTTAGACAAAAAAAGAATGCAAAGAATTACAAGAAATTGTGTAGACAAGGATGAATTTTTTAGAATATGTTAGGTCAAATATAGTATGAATTTTTTTACTGTGATAGATATTTTGATATACTTACAAAGATGACAATGTAATATTTCTTTAACATAGCTCTTCTTTTCTCATCTTACTACTTTTCATTCACTGCTCTCACCCACTGTATGCCAGAGGCATCTGCCAACTTAACCTCTGCCAACAGCCCCTGTTTTGACATAGTGTGTGGGGAAGACAAGGATGTGTGTGATCCAGGGCTACATGAGGGAGGTGTTAATATCTGCTGGGAGGACTGCTTTGAAACATGGGCTTTGTTTGAAATCTGTTTTCCCCTGAGGGAGAATAAGATGTAGGATCTCTTTACATATTTGGCTTCTCCCGTCAATGTGGCAATGGGTAGACATAAATGTGAAAATTACTTTTCTTTTTTGGTACTTAGAGGGTGATTATTTGCTCCTTTGTCCTCTTTTTTATTTATTTAAAAAAAAAAACCAGAACTGTTCCATCCTAAGACCCACTGCTTTTCTGTGAAATGTTTAATTATGGTAGAATTTCCAAAGGCGTTCAACAAGTAGTCTATCTCTGCTCCCATTGAAGTCAGCAGTGAAATTACTGTGGATATTTACGAGAAATGATAAGGCATTGTTTACTGATTTTGAAAAATCCTGTTCTATTACAATCCCAAGAAACATCAAGCTCCTGTGAGTAAGGAGTATAAGGAATACAGGTATTAAACTTGATAGACTGTTCTCTCTTTCCATTCACATTTATATAGCCCAACACTGGGAAAAATACAGATATTGCTTCCCCATAAAGCATTGCAGCAATGAAGTTTAATAATAATACTTTTTCTAACTAGTCTAATATGAAGTTGGCTTTCTCTGCTAAAGGGGAAAAAAAGAGAGATCAGTTGGGGTGAGAAAGACAGAATTAGGCCCTGTGAAATGTAAAGAACACAAGAATGGGGTTCGGGTAGGGTTATGTTTATATGGATAATGTTTCATTAACAGAAAATAATTTTGTCTACATCAATAAATGACAATTTTTGAAACTAAAAGTAGTCCATTAAGTAAGTAACTCCTTTTTGTGAGCATAAATATTATCCTAGGTTGTCATAATAAGAGTATTACAGGTAGGTATGAAAAAGATCTATTAAATTGCACAGTTCATTTCAGTGCTAATCCAGTATTCTTACACCATAATCACCAAACTGCAATTACACTATTTGAAAAGTTTTACAAGGAAGTTTTGAAATTGATGGTATTTTAGAACTGGATTAAAAATCGTACTTTGTCAAAATACAGTCTAAGGAAAAAAAACCCTCTGCTTAATGAGAATCTTTCTTCTGAATTTTTTTCTTCCAGTAGCTGGGTTGTGTTTTTTTTTTCCACAAAAACCCCCATGTATTTCAGATGGAGCTGAAAACTGTTTCCAGAACAAAGAAATATCTATAGTTTTTTTCCCTTGACATTACTATGGATATTTAGCACAATTGAATGTAATTATGAGTTAGCAAATAGAAATAAAAATTTTCAAAAGAGTGAATACACAACTGACTAATTCTTAATTCTTCCAGAGATGAATTTTAGTAAATGTGAACATTATATATTTTTCTACAATACAGGGACATACAAATTTCCAGGCAACATTGAATGGCACAAGGATTATTGGCAAAAATAAAAAACTGCTATACTGGTGTGAACTAAGAGTAATTCCAGTACTCTGGTAAAAGTAAATGTGAAAGATTTTAGCATAAAATGTTTTAATTTTTCCATCTCTTGTAATCCTATTAGACCTTTAATAGATAAATTAATCTTTATTAATACTTGTTACTTCTTTTCAAGTTTAGATGTGTGCATGAGCAAACAAACGAAAAATAAAGATGAGAAGATATCACTGAAGCTCACATTAGCGCATATACTTGCAGTGTTTGAGGTATTTCTTTTAATACCCACCCCACCCTTTTCAGCCTCCCCTGTCAAGCAAATTTAGGACCAAATTCTTCTTTTATGTGCAAGTCTGTTGAATTTATGCTGCCTCCCTTGGCAGTAGAAAATGCTGTAGGATTGAGATAAAATTTGTTGGATTCAGGATAAATTGCAGAATTAAAAAAATTAGAATGTTTATAACAAAAATCAAAGACAGGATACTTAATAAAAAACAAAAGGGAGAANATTTAGGACCAAATTCTTCTTTTATGTGCAAGTCTGTTGAATTTATGCTGCCTCCCTTGGCAGTAGAAAATGCTGTAGGATTGAGATAAAATTTGTTGGATTCAGGATAAATTGCAGAATTAAAAAAATTAGAATGTTTATAACAAAAATCAAAGACAGGATACTTAATAAAAATCAAAAGGGAGAATTAATATCTTAGAATCATAGAATGGTTTGGGTTGGAAGGGATCTTAAAATCCATCTAGTTCAAACCACCCTGCCATCAGCAGGGACACCTTCAGCTAGACCAGGTTGCTCAAAGCCCCAGCCTTGCCTTGAACGCTCCCAGGGAGGGGACATCCACAACTTCTCTGGGCA
>VZSC01006380.1:92565-155086 GCA_013398225.1 Steatornis caripensis | reverse complement strand
ATAGATAGATACAATTTAATGTTATACTGAATAAGTGAAATTCAAATGGAAAATTTCATTACAGATTTAAATTATTTAAAAATAAAAATATTTCTCTCTGGTCTTATAGCTTTGTTAGCTGTTGTTCAAATTTTAGATTAGCATTTAAGAAATTCATTTTTTCCATCATATGCTTATATGATGCTGAATCAGCATGCATTATTTCTGAGCATAGGTAGCTAATTTTGCTGTCAAATATCATAACACAATTGCCTAAGCTTTTATATAAAAATAAATTGTAAACTTTCAACATATTCAAATCATAAAAATACTGTTTGTTTTGTGGTGATCACTGATGTTGCTCTGAAATCTTGGCAGATTTACTAGAAAATGTTATAGTAGTGCAAGTGTAAGTCTGCACCGTTATTAAAGTCTTGGTGAAATTAGTAAGCCCTGCATTGATATTCCTAAATTTATCATCAAATTATGTAGTAAGAATATATACCTTTTGACTGTATGACTATTCTGAGAATATAGACAATTTCCACAATGCATGTCACAGGCAAGGCTATAATCATAACAATGTAAGGCTAGGAAAAATGTGAAGACAACAACCAGACTACTTGGAACATCATCCATTTTTTTGTGCATAAGTCACTGCACAAATTTGTCTAACTTATTCTTAAATTTTTTCAGTGTAAAATATCCACACCTTCTGGATTTTCTGTAACTTTCACCTCTTTAAGAGTTGCATATTTATAAAGGCCTAAGCTCAGCCTCTTTTGTAAATTAAGCCTATATCTTCTATCTTTCTCCACAGAGAACAACAGTGTTCCACCTTTGGGATGCTTCTTTCTGTAATGGAATATTATCACAATACACTACACCTTGGACTTAGTTGTTACTCTGAATAAATGATGAAGAACATCCATTAATCCTTCTTCAAGGGATGTATTTCCTAAATCTCCACCATTGTTACTTCTCCCATCTGTACTCTTTTCAGCTTGTTTACCTCTTTCACATACCACATTGCTGAAAACAGAAGATCTCAAATCAAGACCTCAAAGCATCAAGTACAGCAGAGAATTTACTACTTATGACTTTTATACAAATTGTAAGTGCACCATAGAAAGGGGAGGGGGGGAGAGGAAAGAGATGTATAAAGTCACCTTGCCAATGCAAGTTTAGTGTGCTATTCCCTGAAGATTGTTTTCTGACGTGGTGCCAAATATTCAACAGTTTTGCAGTATGGATTTCCACTTCCAATTACAGAATTTTATCTCAGTCGTTGCAGACGCTTTCCAATCTTTACTGGTGTATCCCTTCAGCTTTAATTCTGAATTGTGCTTCATAGAATAATTGATGTTGGAAGGTGCCTCTGAAGGACATCTACCCTGGTCTTCTGCTCAAAGCACAGCTGCTTCTGATGAGGGAGCAGGTTCCTTGGCACCATGAGTGGTCAGAGTCACCAAGGCTTTCACAGTCTCCCTTTGGACAAAGAAAATTTTTTCTTTTCCTCCAGTTGTCATTTGCCTTGCTGCGGCTGGTGAACATTACAGTTTGCCATTTGGCTAGGCAATCCCAGGAAAAGTAAGGCTCCATTTTTTCTCTAATCCTTGACCATCACTCCAATTCTAGGAGAGAAAGGCTGTGATTAGCTCCTCCTTTATCCTCTCTTTTCTGGCTATACCAAGCCTACTTCCCTTAGTCTCTCTCCATAGGCCATGAGCTCCCAGCCACTACTAGCATCATACCCTCTGCTGAGCTCTCTCCAGTTTGTCAATTTTTTTCTTGCACTGGTGTCCTGGGTTCAGCTAGGACAGAGTTAATTTTCACAAGAAAACTGGGAGGGGCATAGCCGACCCAAACTAGCCAAGCAGGTATTCGATACCATTAACGTCATGCCCAGTATATAAACTGGGGGGGCTGCCCCGATCAAGGCATGGGAAGTGTGGCCCTGAAGGGCAAGGGGCGTCTCCGGTTCCTGTTCCTGGTGGTGAGCAATTGTACTGCACATCACTCATTTGTTTTCTCTCTTGTTAGAGTTACAGTTATTATTGTTACCGTTCTCTTCTCTCTCTCGTTGCATTAAACTGTCCTTATCTGAGCTCATGAGGGCTGCCCTTCCTCTGCTGATTCTCCTCCCCATCCTGGTAGGTAGAGGGGAGGGGCAGTAAGTGAGCAGCTGTGTGGTTCTTTGTTGCCGGCTGGGCTCAAACCATGACAACTGGAGAGTCCTATACTGGACACAGCACACCCCACATGTGGCATTGCTACTGTTGAATGGAGGAGCTTAACTCCTATGGCAAAGACTGCACCCGAGCCACCTGCACAGGTTATGCTCTGATGGATTCACTCAGACGGCAGAAGGAGAAGCTTCAGCAATAAGTTAGCAGACTGCACTATATTAGGGAGACTGAACAAGAAAGAGTATTATTCAAGACTTTGCAAGCAGATCCATGACACTGATCTCCACAGGCTACAAGACAAAGAGCTTCAACAGTGAAGAGACAGCACCTTGGATGAGATGCCATGATCTCTGTTGACCCTTCAGAACAGGATATCACTTCACTCCCCTTCCTCATATATGTCAACCTGCAACAGATACAAAGTCCTGACAGCAGACAAAACCACTGAGCAAGATTCAGAGGGAGAATATGCCATCCACACATACTGAAAGTTGCAAAAGAAGGTGGTGACTTTTAGTGGTGGTTGCCTCTGTTGAGAGGCACTGAGGCAACCAGCTGACAGCCTAATATACAGATAAAGGAGGTTTGCTGCTTGCCAGGTTTGCTACTCACAGAGAGACTGCCATAACTGGTTAAAAGCACAAATTACTCCCTACTTCTTTTCTGTATGGGCAACAGTGACATGGTGAAGCAAAACCTGGGCAAGATCAAGCAGGACTTCAGATCCCTGGGGGCCCAAGTGAAAAGGACAGGTGCCCAAGTGATCTCTTTGTTGCCAGTCAGTGATAGAGGTGCAGGCAGAAGTTGACACATCATGCAAATCTATAGCCGGCTTCATGGTTGGTGTCGTTGCCAGGGCTTTTGTCTCTATGATCATGGGACATTCATAGATGAATAAAGCCTCTTGGGGAGAGATTGGATCCACCTATCTAGAAGAGACAGGGTAATCTTTGCTGACTTAGTGAGTTGTGCTTTAAACTAATGAGCCTGGGGAGTGGAGTCCAAATGAACTTGGGGAATGGGGTCCAAAGCTGTGACGCCTGTTCCAGGCAACCTACCAGAGCAGTAAGGAATGCTCTCCAACCCTTTCCAAAGGCAAAAACCCTAAGTCCAGCCACCTCAGGTGTGTGTAAACCAATGCACATAGTCTGGGCAACAAACAGAAAGAACTGGAGGTCTGTGCCTGGGCTGAGAGTGATGATTTGAGAAGAATCACAGAAACTTGGTGGGAAAATTCACATGACTTAAGTAACACAATGGATGGCTATAAGCTCTATCAGAAAGATAGGAAAGGAAGAAGAGGAGGTTGAATTGCACTTCAGGTAAAAGAGAAATTTGAGTGTGAGCAAGGGAGCTATGGAGACTATGAAATGGTTTTGAATCAACATTTCCAGGCGTCATCACCAAGGGGGATCTTATGTTACGTAACTGTTGCCAACCTCCCAGTCAGGATGACAAGACTGACAAAATTTTACTTTGGCTGCTCTATTAAGTCTTTGGCCAACAGAATCTAGTCCTCATGAGTGGCTTCATTTCCCCAGATGTTTGATGAGAAAACAGTACAACAGTGCACGGAAGTTGTCCATCAGTTTCCTGCAATGCATCGAGGACTACTTCCTGCTACAAATGTTGGACATGCTGACTAGGAACACTGTATTGTTATATTTACTGGTCATATACAGAGAAAACTTACTTGACAACATGACTACCAATGGTAGCGTTGGATACAATGACCACAATGTTACAGAGTTTAAAATTCTGCTGAACACACTGAAGACTAGTGGCAGGACAAAGACTCTGGATTTTAGGAGGCCCAACTTCTATATGCCCAGAGCTCAGATGCAAGAGATTCCATGGAAAGCATCCATGGAGAGCAAATGAGTTTGTAAGTGCCAGGTGTTACTAAAGAGCAAGAACAGTCCCGAAAGCTACAAAGGGAAAGGAGGAAGGCAGAACAAGAGATCATCCTGGCTTAACAATGAGATTTTGGATGAGCTTAAAAGCAAAAAAAAGAAAAGCATACCAGCTATGGAAATGTGGCCAAATAACTATCAAGAACTACAAGAACCTTGCTATCGTATGCAGATATGCTGTCAGGAAGGCTAAAGCTCAGCTAAAAATTGGCCAAAGATGTCAAAGACAACAAAGAAGAGTTCTTTAGATAGGTAAGCATTAAGCAGATGCACAGGGAAGACACTGGCCCAGTACAAAATGGGAGAGGGAAACTTGTCACTAATAATGTTGACAAGGCAGAAGTTCTCAATACCTTCTTTGCCTATATCTTTACTGGCATGGCTGGATCCGCCTGGACGTGTTCCTGTGCAACCTGATCTAGGAGAACCTGCTTTAGCAGGGGAGTTGGACTAGATGATATCCAGAAGTCCCTTCCAATCCCTACCATTCTGTGATTCTGTGATTCTGTAAGATCAAGTAGCTGCAACAACTCATGTGTTGATCCAGCAGTAGTGGAGGAAAGACTGGTCTGCAGCTTCTTGCAAGTGCTCAACCCACATAAATCTATGGAGCTGGATGGAATCCACCCCAGTGTGTTAAGAGATGAGGCTGACTTTGTTGCAAGGCCACTGTTTATAACTTTTGGAAAGTTGAGGAGGGCAGAGAATGTTCTTAATGTCTGGAAGAGGGAAAATGTCATACCCATCTACAAGAACAGCTCAGAAGACCCTGGAAACTACAGACCCATTAGTCTTACTTCAATCCCTGGGAAAGTAATGGAACAAGTCCTCCTATAAAATATTCCTAACTAAATGAAGCAGGTGATTGAGAAAATCCAACCCAGATTTGCCAAGGACAAATCATGCCAGGCTAACCCGATCACCTTCTACAACAACATAATATCTGTCCACATGGGAAGAGCAATCAATGTTATTTATCTGGACTTTAGCAAAGCATTTGACACCATTTCCCTCAACATTCTCCTGGACAAACTGGCAAGATACAGATGGAATGGGTGGTCTGCAACATGGGGAGGAAATTGGTTAACAAACAGGCTACACTCATAGCATGGTGATCCACATTTTTTACTCAGATTGGAAGCTTGTCACAGGTGGGGTCCTCCAGGGCTTTATACTGGTCCCCATGCTGTTCAACATAATACAGCTTCATAAATGATCTGGATGTTGTGATTGAAAGCACCCTCATCAAAGTTGCTGATGACACCAGACTGGGTGCTGAGGTACACATGTCAGAAGGGAGGACCATCTTACAGAGAGATCTGGACAGGCTGGAAGGGTGGGCTAGAAAGAGCAGTATAAAGTTTAACAAAGACAAGTGCAAAGTGCTGCACCTGGAACAAAATAACCAAAGAGCCAAAAACAGGCTAGGATTTATGTGGCTGGGGAGTGATTTTGCTGAAAGGGATGTGGGGGTCCTAGTGGACAACAAGCTGAATCTGAGTCAGCAGTGCACTGCTGAAGCAAGAAAAGCAAGTCAGATCCTGGGCTGCATCTCCAGAGGCATTACTAGCAGAGATAAGAGTCATGATCATCCCACTCTATTCAGCTTTTGTCAGCCTGTACTGGGCATACCATGTCCAGTTCTGGTTCCCACAATCCAAGAAAGACATGGAGAGAATACGTTCAAAGGGATGGAGAACCTGCCCTATGATGAAAGATTGAAATGATTAGATCTTTTCTCCCTGGAGAAGAAAAGGCTGAGAGGAACTTCATTACAGGTATTCCAGTAGTTAAATGGTTGCTACAAAGAGGACAGAGGCTCTCTTCACAAGGACCCTCATGGAGAAGTCAAGGCGCAATGGGTACAAGTTGCACCAGGATAGGTTTCTTCTTGATGTAAGAAAGGAATTTTTTACAGTGATAACATTAACTGGAGCAGGCCCCCCCAGGGACATTGTAGAGTCTCTGTTGCTAGAGATTTTCAAGATGCAATTGGACAGGGCACTGGATAACCTCATCTAGGCTCACTTCCCTATGAAGAGTTGCTCCAGATGATCTTTCACAGTCCCCTCCAACCTGAATTATTCTATAATTCTGTGATTCCTATCACCCACCATTTGTGTATACACACACTGTAACCATATATTAGTATACATGGTTGTTGTTTGTAATCTCAAGGGTTTCTGATGATTCATATTAATCTTACTGTTTCAAAAGGTCTATTTCTGGAGTCTGTGATGATACATATCCATTTTGCTATTTCAAGAGGTCCTTTTCTGGAGCCTAGAACACTGTGTTTCACATCAAAGATAAGTATTCCAAAACAAATGTTCCACGGCTGCTTACCAACAGCAGGAATAAAATAAAGAAAATAACATTAATTAGTTGACCTGTGTGTTTGCCACAGGTTTCAAGGGTTTAAAAGGCAATCATGTGGGCAGTGAGAGCTATAGATACTCAAGAGATCACAGAGTAAGACTTTGATCACTCCTCTTCACCAGCAACCTTAAATAGCAATATTAATCTAATTAAAGAACAAGAACAAATACAGTCACTAAATGCAGGATTTCGCTTTCTAATATACAAATATATTTATAGCCAAGGTGAAGGTCATTGATGGGTGTAAATTGTCAGTGCTTTGTTGATTGGAATGAAGTGATGGTACTTTGTGCTAGTGTTGGAGGTACCATAGGGTTTCCAATCCAGTATGTAAACCCACACTTTTGTATCGATACCGAAATGTTTGCAATTTTTTGCCTGTGGGTAAAAAAAAAAATTAGTCATAGCAATATTTGTATAAAGTTGTACTTAGTGTAATGAGGACACACCTAAGATCTGGTGCATAGAGGTTGTATCTATGTGATATTTCGGGGCTAAAAAATCTCAACCCAAAAAAATAATATACTGAAAAAAAAGAAATCGTGCTAAGCTCTGTGAAATTATGCTGATTGGCAGCACAGGAATACACATTCATCTGGCAACTTTAAACAATGTATCTGGCAACTTAAGGCCTATAACTCTGCCATTCTTCACAATACACAGTAATACTGCTTACCACGTCTGAACAAGACAACTACAAGCCCCGAGTCAGGCCTTAAAAATTCAGCTGCAAAGTCAGCTGACAATCTGAGATTGGTGGAAAGAGCTTTCTGACCACTGAGGAATTGGAAAATGTTGTTGATAAACCAAAAAGACATCAGAATGTTAATTTTAATGAAGAGCTCCTTATTTAACTTTTTTAAAATTAAAATTTCTCACTGAGTTTTAGTTCAATGTCTGTGTTTCTTCCAGGGTGTCATAATTATAAAAATAAATATACTTGAAAGAGATATACTTGAAAATCCTGCTTCAGACCTAGTACTAGATAGTGGTCAAATTAACTACCAATGAAAAATAGAGTCTCCACTCCAAGCCTTTTCCTTCTGCTTTACCATAAATAATCTTAGCAAGAGGTTTCTTCTTCAAATGCCATGGACATGAACCCCATGCTGACCAAGAGAACATCCATTAACACAGTTTATTCCAGCAATGCAACTAGTTCTAAAAGTGATGGTCACTCAGAGAATATAGAATCACAGATTTAAGTCCAACCGTTAACATAACACTGCTGAGTTCACAACTAAACTGCATCACTAAGCACCAGGTCTATGGGTCTTTTAAATACCTCCAGAGATGGTTACTCAACCACTTCCCTGGGCAGCCTTTTGCAGTACTTAACAACCCTTTTGGTGAAGAAATTTTTCCTAACATCCAATCTAAACCTCCTGTGGTGCATCTTGAGGACATTTCCTCTCCTCCTATCTCTTGTTAATTGGGAGAAGGGACTGACACCCACCTCGCAACTCCCTAACAGGAAGTTGTAAAGAGCGATAACATCTCCCCTCAGCCTCCTTTTCTCCAGGCCAAACAACCTCAGTTTCCTATGTCTATCCTTTCATTGTACATTTTAAGTTACTTAGACACTTTGCTTGTCGTATGAAGGAGCAGTAGAAAATATTTGTAATTGTGACACACTATCATTTGTAATTGTGACACACTATCTGTATCTCATCTTCAAAAACTGTAGTTTTACGTTTCTTTTATTGTAAGAGGAATTTATGGTAATTGTGGAGGAGAACCCTTAATTCACGTGTTAAAATAGGAGTAAAGTAAACAGCAAAAATAATATTAAGATCCTAAAATGATTTTGTGAATTATTAATTATGACTCACTTTGCCACTTCCTAGGAACCAATGGTTTCCAGAATGATTGCTCATAGTATTTATACAGCAAAATTCATTTTTTATATAACAAAATGCATTTGTCTTCTGAAGTTTGAATAATTTCATTCATTATTCCTTCTGAGCTTGAACAGATGCCAGAGATGTAACATTATATCTGAAATTTCAGTTAAGACAGTTCTTATTATTTTGCTTTTTCTCTTGAATTGATACAGCTATAATGCTTATTCAGACAGCTAAGTCTTAGCAAATCTTACCATTATTAAAAAATGGAAGGAAAAGACCTTTTGAAAAATGTTTACTTTGGGCCTAAGGCATATTTAGCCAAAGTATAACCCAAGAATTGAAATATTTAATAAGGTATTTTTAAAGAAGTGGGATTTTTTCCTTTATAACTGTTTCTTTCCAGTCATTGTATGAAGGAATTAGAAAGCCAAACGTCATCAACGCCAAAAAAAGATGGTCATATCCCAAAAATCAATAATAAATACAGTTTTATTGTTTCATAATATGGTTAATTAAAACGCGTAATTTTAGGTGAATAAATGTCTTCTTTTCATACATAAATAAGCTGATCCAAGATACCTTCTGAATCTTCAAGAAAAAATTCCAAAAGAACATTTCCTTACCTGATTTATTACTTGCATATACACATCCAATTAACAGCTTTAGAGAACTACATGCAATGAGGTGGCCAGGAAACACAACAAAAATGACTGTACCAAATCTACCACAGCCTAGTAAGTAGTTACGATCGCACTCAAGCTAAAAAAATAAAAGTGTCTCTATTAATTTATTGAATACAAGCTTGTTGGCTAGTCTCAGGTGAGGACCTTATTTTGACAATTAAAGGCAGCTTGGCAAAGGCATGAGTCCATTCATCTCCAATTTGGAAAATGCTCTGTCTGCAGTACCCTTTCAAAAGCCCCATTGCAACGTAGAGAGGATTATCACTGATGGTTAAGGAATTGGAAAAGAGAAAAGTTAGTATCTAACACGCAAAAAGAAAACATTTGATTCTGAATGGTTATTTCTTGTAAGGAAGTTGATCTATGAGAAGCGCTTTTTGTCTTACAAGTCTCATTTTAGACTGTAAAAAAATTTTAGACTGTAAAAAAAATCTTCTCTCTAGCTGCTGTTTGTAGAGCACACTCCTCTGTCAAGCTGGGATGAAGTCCTGTAACTTTCCTCAGCGTGTCCTATGTGCCATAATACTACGAAACAGTTGCTGTTTTTTTTAAACCGAATTCAAATTCTGGGTCACTTTAGTTGGCATTCAAGGTTGAAGTAATTTAAAAGACAATAACAACTAGGAAAAAACAACTGGATTCTATTGAATAGGGTGCACCACAGACACACTTCTTCTGTCTTCAAAAACAGAAGTAAAATCTGCTCCTGGATCTTTTCTAATACATGCGTTAACGTGTTTGCTGACTCCTTTGCTACCATTCCCCTCTAGCACATGCCATTTCCTCCCATTGTCAACCTGAATAACCATGGTTATATCCAGAGTCATTGCTAAAGTTTGCTGCCACTTTTCAAGCATGCCGTTCTCTGCCCTAAGGTTATGTGTTTCCCAGATCCATCCCGTATTCTAATAAAAGATGCAGCCTCTGCTGCAGCCCTTGCCCCTCTTGTAAGTTATCGCTTCATCCTGACTACAGCCCCTTAGTTCCAATTTCCTTGTGAAATCACACCTGTGAGGACTCCGAAATGATGACTAGAAGTGTTTGAATGCTTCTTTTTTTTCTTTTTTAAAGACAAGAACATTCTTATAAGCTGTGTATGTATAGAATAGTCTGTAGGATTTTCCCTCCAAAATGTTCTTTTGGTATTGATCTACCCTGTCACTGGTGGTAGAACTTTACACAAGCATGACATAGGTCCGCGTATGAATCCCTTTGGCACTGCACAGACTGTAACCCAAGTGTCAGCAGAGAGCAAAGCTGATGCAAATTTGTAGTGCACAAATTTGGAAAGTTTACACTGCCACAAGAGATTCTAGCCACTAGCCCACTCTTCTGAGTATGCATTTTCCTGTCATATCTGAAAAATAAATGATAAGCACCTCCAAGATCCTGCTTTCTGGTTAGATTAGGGCGCCATGAGAGTTTATTTTCAGATATTTCACTTTAAGGTGAAAGTCAGAACTAGAAACAACATTGTCCATTCACTTCAAGTGACAAAACCAGACAGGGTACATCGCAGTAATGAGAGGATTAAAATGTACATGTTCAAGTACAAGCTTGGAAAACAGCAGAGAGAATACCTAATCTAGAATTAAGTAGTTTTTTAAACATTCTCTTTTTCAGAACTAATTTTTTAATAAAAAGCTGTTTGGGGCCTATAATACATACTCCTCAGATTGCAAACTTCTCCAAGGCAGAAGTATAACTGCAAAGTACAATGGGGATCAATATTATCAATCCCTTTATAATTTCAAAAGCTTGAAATTAAGACCTTATCAAATATTTTTCCTCTTCCCCAGTAAGAATAAGTTCAACTTGCTCAATATTTTGTTCTAACACAAATCAAGGAAGGCATGGTGATATGACAGATAACTGCATTCTTTATGAGAAGCACTGTATACAGTTCTTTGTAGCATTTATTTTATGTTAGACCTTTTCTTTTGAATATTCTCTAATAAATATTCCTGGCTGTTTTCTTTATTGCTGCTAACAGTCTGGTATTTTTTAGTACAGTTTTACTACACTTTCCTTGGAACTTATTTCCTTGTTGGTTTATTACCATACGTTACTATTTATTTCATATGTGGTGTTCCTTTACTCTAGAATTTACTAATGTATTTGAATCTACAGTGAACTCCATTTGCACTCTATTAGGCAGGTACACAAATGACTCCAGTCATTCTGAATCTGATTACATGTTACATTGTCTTTATTATTTAATGAGACTTCCAGTTCAGTATCATCAAAAACCTTGCCTGTGACATTAGCTGCTGGAGCTTTGCTCTGTTCTGCCTTTTCTGAGCAAATTGCTCAGAGTAAATGTCTTGTCAGGTTCAAGAACCTCCTGTCTTCCCAGAAACACTCTCCAGAAAAACAAAGAAACAAAAAGCAAGTAGAATCCAACCCTAAACAAATGGAAACTGAGAGGAGAAAAGTTTACCTGATCCAAGTTTCGATTGCTGGAGATGTCATGCATCACAAATCCTCCCACAGCATTACAAAGGGTAATGTGTCCTGGAAATGAGCAAACTGAATTCTGATAAAATGGGACCAGGTCAGGTATTTCTAAAAAACACTGTGAGTATACTCTGCTTTGTGCAGTTGTGGTAGAAGACCTAGGATTAAGCAGCAAAGGACTGTTTGCTATTATGGAGATTTGATACCGCTTTTTCATTCCTCTGGTTGCACTTGTTTTGTCCTCAGAGCTACTCACTGTCTACAGCTAAATTTTTAAGTGGCAGTTGTGAGGGAGCAGAGGGAGAGAGACAGAGAGAGAGGAAAATCTTTGTAGAACTAAGTGCTTTAATCCTGAAGTCACAAATGAATTGATGTGAAATTCAAATTTTAGCTAAGTATCAAACATTTATGCAAATTAAAACATTATTACATTTCAAGGTAAAACTGTTCCTACGTTATTTAGATAATTCACAGTTTTGCAGTTCTTCCTTAGCCTGCCTGCAAACAAACTTGTCTTAACCAGGTTTGGCTAGCTGGCAGGGTGGAATGTTCAAAAACAGCAACAACAGTGAAACCAAAGCTAAGAGACAAATGTTATCATGTCATTGTCATTCAACTCTGCAGACCAGTGTTAGAATGCTATGCATTAGTAAATACAATCGAGAAACTCAGTGTAAGCAGGATGAATGAACGGTTTACTGAATATCTAAATTGCTGAAGCATGGTCTATTTTATTTCTCTCACAATGACTGACAAACAAAGTTTCCTGACCAGATCCTCAAATTTCTCCCCCAGTGAACCGGAGCTACTGAAAAGAACTGGAAGTTGTCAGAACTGGTGTGAGAGAGAGTCCTCCCTCTGTGCCAAAGGCAGCAGGAGCCCACCTGTACAAACAGTGGCTGTATTCATTGGATTGCGGCAACTTTTTCTGAGAAACTTTGTTCTTGTGAGGCTCCAGAGATAAACACACTTTTTGACTTTTTTTGGTGAGATTTCAGTGGAGTTAGTGTGGGCTTTTTTTTTTCTGTTAGATTTCCTGACTAGAAAATGAGAAATCCTGAAGGCAAGAGGATTTTCTCCTCTAAGAAGAGAGTTCAGGGGAAAGGAGTTATGTTGGCTTCATGCCCTCATAGCCTTGAACTTTTCTGGGAGCTAGAATTGCCTCAACTGCATGAGCCAACCCAAAATATGACAGCCTCCCTCTTATTTCTTCAGTACTTCTTTAGTTGCTGAGTGCATCTGCGTGAATTGCAAGAATTTTTAGATACTTTGCCTTCATCACAAATGTACTTGTGTTGAAATCTTGCTGCTAGTGCATATGTAACAAAAATAGATCATATTAAGTATAGCTTAATCAGGTGCAAGACAGCACTTCCTACCAAACTAAAGAAGGAGCACACGTAACAAAGCTAGTGCTTTCTAGCTAGGAAAAACAGTGTTTTTCCATTTTTGCAGGCAAAGTGGGTTCATGTTTCTGGCTTCAAGATACTTAAGCCAGGTAGATCGAAACTACCAAGAAGTTGCTGATCTGGGGAACATCTTTGCAACTAGCTTTTTTTTTCTTTTTGTCTATCCTTGCTTATAAATAGTCAGATGGCCAAGTGTCAAATGACTTAAGTGAGGAATAATAATTAAGAAAATTAAGCACCTGCTCACGTCCTATGGGGCCTAGTGGAATTTAGTCCCATGATTTAAGTTAAGTATAAATTTGTTTTCAAAAATATACATGAAATTAAGGATATTATCATTATTATTCAGACTTCTGAAAGAAGAATATTCATGGCTCAAGGCAGAGAGGTCATACTGAATTTAATTGCTTCTAATACTAGTTTATTCTGGTGACTAGAGAAGCCCCCAGCTCCTTCTGAGGGTGGGTAGATGGGACTGACGATATTGTTTAAGTGTAGGCACAGTTGCTATTACTTTTCTTATATATTTCCTCAACTCTGTTGTGTAAATGCTTGCATAATTATAATGCATATTTTAAAATCAAAACTGTTCCTAATGTATCATTGACTTTATAGACTTAAATTATGAGAAACCTGAGATTGTATAGGTTATATTTAATAATTTATCTTTGAAGAAAGCATAATATGGACACTGAATTATTAGTTATGTAATTTAACCCAGAAACTATAATGTGATATTTGAAAATTAATTTTCACTACTTCAGAGAGCTTAAACAAAACTGTTTTCTAAACTCTTACATAAAAAGTGCACAATACCATAGCCTATGAGTCTATTTGGAGCGCTCCCCTCCTTTCACTCCCTTCTAGTAAGTGGTGGCACTTAGCCAATAGAAATATCTCTGTATCATCTTATCTGGCTAAAAGATATAGTTGTGGCCTATTCACACCTCCTTATCTCTTTTGGTGTCAATATGACCTGTGAGGGAAAGACTCTCAGATATGCACAAACCCATCTCTAACTTAATCTATCTACTACTTGATGGGCAACATCCCTCCGTCCAATACGTTTCTGATATGCAAAGCAATTTTTATATTTATACAGGTTATATTTGTCCATGAAATTTGAGGTTGTGTGTTTCTATTTTGGAAGTAATTCATACTCCTCTTCTCTAGAACGGATCAAGGAGTTGAAAGACTACTTTCAAAACCTCTTGAAAATGCCAAAGCCATTTTCACACTTCATAACAGTAATGCTTATATTTTCGAATGAAAAAGGAAAAGAATTAGAAAACAATTATTTTTCATTTTCTCTTTTTTTTTTCTTTGCATGGGAGGAACTAAACAAAACATGTAAAAAAGATCTGAACAAGAAAAGCTGTAAAAAGATACAGTCAATTTTTAAATCTAAAGCAGTTGGTAAAAGTATGGCTCAAAACAGACTTGCACTAATCTGAGACTGCTGCTGGTCGTAGTACTTTGGACAAAACTGCTGATAGTTTCTGTCAATTAATCTGAGTTCATTTTTAAGCCTCTGATCTTTTCTAGTTGTGTTTGGAAAGAGCCTCAGATGCCCAACTCTCTCAGCCAGCTCATGAGCAAATAAAATTGCTATGTCTGATTCACCAGATAGGAAAGCAGGTATCAGAGGCTGCCTCACCCCTGTCTTGGAGGAATTCTGCACATTTTGGCTATGAAAGTAGAAGCCAGTGTCACCAGCCAAACAGACTGGCACACATGTAGTGCCTGGGCTTGCCAAGGAACTCGAGAGTTGCTAGTTGGGCAGCTCTCCAGTCTCCTTTCCTCTGGTGAACACCCCACACCTGGTAGAGGAGAGCAGGTCCTCCTGGGTCTCCCCAGGTCCAGGGACATGCTAAGGGGGCTCTTCAGCCTCAAAGCAGAGCCACAGCTTGGGCAGGGTGATTGGGAGGCTGCTCTTCCTGCTGCAATGCCGGCAGCTGACTCGGAGCCCAGGGGCTCAGCAAAGGGGCATGTGGTCCCACAGGACGAAAAGGGCTTTGAATCCTCATTTCTCTCATCTGCAGAGTATGTATTGCGTAAATGAACAATGCTGAACAGTATTAGGAATGAATATATTGTCTACAGTATATGTTCATAGTGAGCCTGTTATCAACCCTTCTGTCATTTTAATTTCATTTTATTGACATGCTTATGTGACTTTAGTAAGCTTTTCTTTCCCTCATAACTATGGCTGCTTAGAAAAAGTGAATGTTAATATCCCATTTCAGTAGGCACTTAGACACCTTAACATTTATATAAACATATCCTCCCAGAAAATGAATCAGCTTTTCTTTGTACGTTTGACCATCTGTTAGGTATTTTAACTGTTAAGTTTAGGAGGGATAGACAAAGTCATTGTCAATGACTCAGATTAAGTTATAAAGATGACCCCATAGGACATATATGAATAAAAAGCACAACCTTCTCTTTGTATGACGTTTTCATATTTTGCCATCTTATATCTTTAAGGAGATCAATGCTGGAAGCGAACTTGGGTTTTGATTTCATTAGTAACCTGAAGTCACCCACTATCATTATAGCCAATGCACTTACAGTTAAATCAATTGCATTAGATCATAGCTCAAATAACTGCCAGTAGACTGAGACTTAAATCAGACAACGCTGTAGCATTAATCAATGCTATTTGTTTAAGAAAAAATATTGTACAAGAACAGATGAATATTTTTCACATTTGTGGGTTGGATTTTTTGTTTGTTTGGTTGGGTTTTTTTGCAGCGGGGGTGTGAATTTCCCTATAGCAAATTAAAGCAAAGATTGTTATGCTGTAATTGTTACCTGTTCTTCATGCACCCTTTTAAAACAGTGAATGGATTTTTACAGCCCCCTTGCTCTTGACTTTTCGTTAAAGCATATGTCAATCAGTTGTAGCAGGGTTTAAGAATGGAGGAGTCTTACAAAAATCTCAACTGCTTTTCAAGGGTCTGGTTGTATTTCTTGGTCGGAGTGGTTTGCCTTATGCACATGGTAAAAAAACCCAGGAACATTCTTCCCATGTGCAGCCCCTCTTATTCACGCACTGGAGCTCAGACACAACGAATGTACCGTGCCCAATGTCATAGGCCTGAGACCGTGGGGATTGTTAAGTTGACGTTGACTCCTTACCCCTCTAACTCCACACCCCACCCACCTTTTTTTAATGTTCTATGCTGCGGGTCATCAGAGATACTTGGGTAGTGTTTAGAAGCTGCACCTTTACCATGTGAACTGAAAGCTAATAACAGACAAGGACTATTAAACTGAGCCTCAGAGAGTTCATCTCGCTGCAGAACATGGCTGTACGTGAGACTGCCATAGTCGTACATCTTGTCCCACTTAATTTGTAATCACAGAAACAAGAAATTGCTTCTCATTAAAATTTTAAGAGAAACAATAAAATCACATAAAGAAAACCCCCATTTATGTAATGAAATCTCATTGCCAGAGTTGAATAACACTACATGGAAGTCAAGTCTCTTTTTATCTTTAGACATAGTGGTTTCACAGTTTACTAAGTTAAAATAAGCTTGTCATGCATTTATCAGTCTGCTTTTACCTGCTTTGAAGTTTGTGAAAACAGTGTTGCCAATCTGTAACTGTCCAACCATAAGGTACTTTTCCAAAATGTTTTCTCAAATCCCGCTATACCCAATGCATTTGTTCTGAAAAAAAATTAAGAATAAAACATGAATTTCTCCCTTGCAGAAATGAAAATACGTGAATTGACATGCTCTCCAGCTTACTGAAGCTGTGGCATTCTTCTTATTGTAGGCAGGTGAAACTATGAAACAGTCCTAGATATTATTTTCCATTCAAAACTTGCCCCAAGCTTGTTCCTTGGAAAGGTAGTCATGTATTTCTTGCGAAAATATTTCCATAACAGAAACAGTAAAAAGAAGTACACAAAAAGGAACACGTATTTCTTTCTAGAAATGGAAAAAGATTATGTCAATGTGGCCCAAGAGTAACAGAAGTTTATGTTTCACTTTTGAGTCAAAAGTAAAGTAGTATTGTTCATTACATACAAAAAAATCAATGTTACCTGAGATTTCATAACTGAAATTTCATATCTAAGACCTTATGAGCATTTATTTGTAGACTGGTGATTTTTTAATGTTAAAATCAGCTGTGGATAATAAATATAAACATAAATGGGAGTCCATACATACTTTTTTTTTAGTGCAGTAACAAAAGGTTGGATGAGGAAAAGATATGGAAGAAAACAGTAAAGCAAACATGTTGAGAATCTTAAGAATGTCACTGTTCTCTTCAGTTTAATAAACCTTACAGTTCTTTTCAAGAAGCAAATATTTTCACACTCTTTTCCCTTGTCTCAGTGCAGAGATCTACAGGAATGTAAGGAACAATTGCGGTGCACACACATACCAACTGAGGAATAATTTTTTCTTCCAGAAATACCATTTCATTATACCAATCTGTTTTTCTGCTTTTTTGAGTTATGTAAAAAGGAATTATTCTTGTGTTCAGGACTTGTTAATAACCCCGGCCTGGTGGTCATTTAGGGACTTTAGTTAGCAGCAGTGGTAGATATCCAGACTTAGGGATTTAATTTATCTGCACGAACAAGGTTTATATGAATTCTCAAAAAAAGTTTCCACTTTCTTGGAAATAAGATGGTAGAAAGAGAGAAGAAACATCTGCTGCATTTAAAAACAGCTTGTGGGCTATATCATCAATGCAGCCAGCCGGGCAGTTAATCAGCTCTGCCCTCACCAACAGATGTCACTGCAAGCAAAAGGAATTAATTTGTGAGGTTATTGGGCTCAAGGAGCGACAAAACTCTCTGAAATCCACACGTGAAAGAGCCTGTCTTTCAGAGCATATGTTCGTGTCTCAGTTCCTCTGCCACAAGCTGAGAATTAGCAGCAGGCAGATTGGTAAAAATAACAAAAAAGGAGAAAAAAAAAAGAAAAAATTGTTCAAACTTAAAGCCATGTGAAACAACTGAAACACATCAAAGCAAAATGCAGTACTCTGCTTTTAATTTTATGAATGATTTAACTGAGAAAACAAAATCTGTTCATTCATTGTGTGCATTTCCCCAAGGCACATTCAGAAAAGCAGACATTCCCAGTCACCTGATTCTGTGGGTAAAGATGGGAAAAGGAATGTGTTTGTGTAGCAGTTACTAAGCAATTCTATAAATTTTTCTCATTACAAATACACATATGCCAGGGCACATAAAACCAGCACTAAAAATATTAAAGTTGCAAAGTAAAGGCACTAAAAGTTAAAGACTCTCACAGTTAAGACTATTCACGCACAATCTTCATTTCCCATTTTTGTATACATCCTCTGGTATAACCTTTAGTTGCACAATCATATGCCTGTTTCGTGTTTCTGAAGGCAGCCTTGGATTGGAAAGAAATACAAATTCGAAAAAAAAAAGAATTTTATCATGAAGAATAATTTTGACTCCTATGTCAGCAGGCTGCAATCTTTTAGAACAGGTGCAAATCACAACCCTCTCCTATGTGTACTAGCACCGGTATTGGCAGCAAGAGCAATCTAGATCCCAGGAGGCCTGATACACCTTTTCCATACCTGCTTGAAAGCAGTACAGGAATAAAGAAATCTGTGGATTTTGGGACATTACTCAAAACTTTGAGGGTAGAAAAAACCCTTTTCTCACAGCACAGTTCTGCCCTGGCTCCCCACATCTTGCTACCCTTTTCCTGTCCATCCCTGCCACTCCTCCTCCCAGGTTTCCTCTTTCTTCCTCAGTCTGCTTTCATGTTGTTCCCATTTGTTGGTCTCGCTTTCTCTCTCTGTTCCAATTTGTGGTTTCCCACTTCACTCTCCAGTTTGTTAGGGAGGAGGACTGTGGAGATTTTTTTTTTTTTCTGCTCACAATTAATGTCTTGGCTGCCAGTTGGAAGAATTGCAAGGCTGTCTTGCTAAGCCCTCAGTGCCCTGCTCTGGCATAGCTTTGCTGCAGCAGGAATCTCTGGCATATTTAGCTGCCAACCTCTAACAAACCTCTGCTGAGCACTTGCAATTTGAGGCTTATTGCTTGCAAAGCTTTGCTATTCACTTGACATTTAGCTTGTCTTTTTCTTCCCCCTAGAGAAAATCAGCTACAAAATGTCAGTCTTTTCTTGAAAACAGGACCACCACCGATTCTTCATGAAAGCAATATAATAATTAAGGTGCATAGGCAAAATAGGTTTTTGTCTCTCTCATCTGATCTGAGATTCTGTTGGTGATGGTGAAAACTCTCGGAAGAGGTAGGTATCCATTATGGATTACCTCAATCCATGTTTAGTAAAAATATGGTGTTACATGACATATAAACAATCTCACTACATGTGCTAAATGGAATGTGCCAGAAAGGTCATTTTTAAAATGAGGAACAAAAATGTGACTACTTAGTGAACAGCTGGCTTTCAAAAACCAAAAATCTTCATTAGTTCCCACTGGCTTAGTGAGACTTTTCAAAATTCTTTATGCTTTTGAATATATGATCATCACCCACAAATCATTAAACTTACGTTTAACTCAGATAGGAACCTTTTGGTTTAATGGGACTACACACAGAATAGTGTGTGAAGTCCTGTGTTAGGTCTGGAGATCATTTACTCAAAAACTTGGTCCATCCACATCAAAACCTGACATGTGTGCCTTTTTACGCGCACTTTCTGCTTTGTTCGCGTTATAGTAAATCACCACTTTCTTACTAAACAGCTGCTTTCTGTCTTGTGATATGGCAAACTAATTCAGTGGAAGGGAGTAATCGTTGTTTCATAGTCCTACGTATTTCCCAGATTGGAAGTCTGTGGGCTTTGATAGGAAGCTGGAAGATTATTTGCTGCTTTGATTTTTTTTTCACTCTTCTTTCCCATTTCTTTTTTTCCTCCCAGCTGACAGCTAAAAGCCAGTCTGAAAAAAGACAGATCTTAGCCTCTGCTTCCTCCTTTCTGGCTTGTTTTTGTCTTCCAAGATACATAGAAAAAATTGTCAAGATTTCAGCTAGCCCTCAGGAATATGTATAGTCACAGTTACCTTTTAGCAAGCCATTCTTTCCTTGTATCAGAAAACATAGAGTGGTAGTTCAGTAAAAGAAAATAGTCTTGTTATTATAGCTAACATAAAGAAATAATTTAAACAAAGGTCTGTACCCTTTTTCAAAGAATGGGAGTTTCTGTCATATAAAGAAAGGCCTCTCCTCCCCTGTGTACTGTGTGAGGAAATGCAGCCGAAGTACTAGATGGAAATCAACAATACAAACAAGCTTGCAGTTTTCCTAGAGTTCAAAAGAAATGATCATACATCAAAGATTCGAACTACTTTGAAAGATCCATAAAAACATATAAGCAATCAGCCACCAGCAGAGCTGTAGTCAAATCTCTTTGTTCTCCTATGGGGGTGGGGAAGTGCTGCATTTGTTTCAACATATTTGCTTTCCATTTAACATGGGAGATCTGGCTGTACCCCACGGAGGCCAACATTTTGAAAAGTTCAGGAGCTGACGTTAGCAGTTTGGGTGGCTACACATCTGTTGCCTTTGGTTGCTGGACTGGACAGGATTTTGGCTCCTTTGTGTTAAACACATTTTCAGTGTGGCGTGTTAGTAGTGGAAAATCCCTCCTGTCACCTAATGGAACTTCAGAGCCAAAACCTCCTTCCACCTCTCTTCAGATCCTGCGCAAGTGCAAGCAAGGGAGGAAGCCTATTGCCCTAACTCAGCATTAACCTCAGAACATTGAAAAAGAGAGTAACTACATGCTGTGGGAAAAATCTAGACCTATAATTTGCAAGTAGGATGGAAATGACAGCTGTTTCTCAGAATATGAAGTAGTATCAGTAAAATTAATGCAAGTGAATTAGCAGACAGAGAGAATGTGAAGTGAGAAAAGATGTGTTCCGTATACTGCATTACTACTGAAGCTCCAATATTCTAAACTTTTACTAACATCCTTCATTTTAAGCAATGCCTCTGAAGTCAGATAGGACTGATCGTTAAAGTTACAGCGCAGAAGGTCTGAGAGCTAACCAAGAAGACTGGTGTTCATTTTAATTTCTCACATTTAACAGCAGTCAATTTTTATCTCATCTGGAACACGTTAGCTAAGTATATGTTGTCTTTGAGTGCTGCTTTAGATACTGTTACTACTTATCAGCTTGTACATGTTATTGCCTGCACATTTGGGGCACATTAGGTATATGCTGCATGTAAATTTTTAAAAATAAAGGAATCTGAACTGGCTAGAAAGGTCACCTATTTCTTACCAAACGTCTGCCTTCCCGTAATCTAGGTGGAACATTCTTCCCTTTTCATCACTAGGAAATAGGTTCAAACTCAGCTAGCCTCACTTTGTTTAATATCTAAGTCATGTTTACAACATTCTGATGACTAAAATTATCACTTCTGCCATTTTTTTACTAAATATAATTTCATGGCACCGTTACGATTTCCAACCAAAAATGTAAGAGAAAAGAAAAGCAATACAGGATATTCTCTATTCATATGAGAAACACAGTTGACTTTTCCGACCTCCATGAATGGAAAGATCAATTTCCTTATGCGCATTTACTGTATCTAGTAACACCAGCTGTTTGTGTCAGTGTTTACACATACAATATGCAGTGAAGGGTCCCTCCAAAAACAATCAATAGCCATTATCATTGTTACTTACCATGATCATAATCCATCATCTGCTGTTCTTTCACACCACATTTTCTGTGCCAAAGTACAGAGGTTGTTGCACCTTTTCCTTGTCTTAAGAAGGTTCAGACCCAGCATCCCACACCAGGCAGTTGGCTGAGACCTGAGCTCCACCCTGAACCTGGGCCCTGTGCATGGGATAGCCAAAGTCCTTATCTGCCTGGTGGAGAAACTGCAGGAGAGCAGCATGCTGGGCAGGAAATTTGCTAGGCATGCTGTGCACTGAATTGCATCTCCGGCATTTTCTGTTGCTGACCCCTGCCTATGCTGTTTCCCTGCCTGCTGCATAGAGGTTTTCCTGATATCTCTGAAGCTCCTAGTTTTTCCCATGCATTATGAAGGGCCTTGGTACGTAACACTGAGCTTCAGAGAAAAATCTGAGGAAGGCAGTAACTACGATGTGAGTGGGGCTCCGAAAGTAGGGAAGAAAGGGTTAAATCCCAATGAATGGAGGCTCTGGAAAAGGTTCATATGCTCTAGGGCATATGAACAAGGTAATTTTAAGTAAATGTGAATTGGAAAACAATAAATTAGTGTGTTCTGTACATGTGCTTGAAGTTGCATAGAGGCTTAAACATTTTCCTGATTTGGGACATAAATCACAGCCTTGTTCATAAATGAAAAGAAGTAGTGAGATTCCTGCCTCACCTAAACCGAAAAGAAACATTCTAAAATTTCCGAGAAATATATCATAGCCAAAACCCACATATTCTATCTAACTTGCTGTAGCATATTATTAATCAGCATACAAAGTGATTTTCAGAGAAGGCTAAAAGGAAAAAAAAACATGGAGGAAAAGTGTAAAGACCATGGCAGCAGTGCTCACATTTCAGTATGATCACATTGCAGTAAGTATAACATTTCTTTAATATATTGAGCAGGCCGCATTTAGGAGTTCAAGGTTACTTTCTGGCAAATACTGACTTTTCTCCAAAAAATTATGCTGATCACTGTATATGCATAGAATGGCTTGAGTCCGTAGTATGTATTTTAACCAAAGATTTGGGGAATCTGGAGGTGATCATAATTTTTTCCATTGTGAATGAAGTAAGAAATGACTAGCAGAGTAACCATAAATATAAATAAAAAAATACAGTTCAATATCTATGATAATCTAATCTATGGCAGTCAGCTGTTCACAGCAAAGCAGGCACAGTGCAGCCCAAATAAATATTTTTAATCCCTTTAGAATGAAGATGGAAAATCTTCCTGATAATTAATATACATTATTCACATAGATTCTACTAACATACTGAGATAAGAAAGTATCATTTCTTTTGTTGTTTTTATGTATTGGACACATTTCTGTTGAAAAACAAAACCGTAACACATGACACTGGTAGCTCTATTTTTCCCTGCTTCGCACCTTCTTCCTCAAGATTTCCAGATATGAAATTATAATGAAGTTAGAGCTAGTGGGCATATGATTTGGGAATAATAATTGGGATAATTAATTGAACCATAACGGTGAGTATAATACCAGCATACGTAGACCAGATCTGCGCTTAGGTATGTGGTATAGCCTGCCATCCATTTCCACAAAGGTCCTAAGCCTTCAAGCTCTTGGGCCTCCCACTTGGATTCAGGACTTCTTCCTCAGACCAGCATGACTACATGCAGTCCCTGTATCAGCAGATTTCTTTTAAAAAACATACAAACTTAGATAAAGAATAGGATAATGGGTCCCACAGACTTTGTCTAGTGGATAGCTGAGAAGTGGTAAAGCTTGTACCAATCAAGGCAGTCTGTGGGTGCTCTGCTTTGTGGACATTTACTTACTGGAGAGCAGGGAGGATGGGCAGCCTGACTCTGTGGGCAGTTCATGAGAGGTGGTTCTTACCCTCCTTGTTTCACCTCTATCCCAGCTCTCCTCACATGCTTTCCAGTTTTCCTCTAGGAAAATCTGACCTCTTCTTAGAGTCTGTTTGACTTTGAACAGGAACACAGCAAAGGGTAAACAGTACCACCATCACTGTTCTTGGAGGGAAGAGGACAGCTAATTGCAGCCTACTATTATCTCTGCTCTGCTTCTCTCATGGTTTCATTTGACTTTGATGACTTTTCACACGTGAGGGAGGAGACAGACCTTTAGTGCAATTATCCCACTCTACGCCACACTGCACTTGTGTAGCTCCACTTCAAGTACTGTGTGAAGTTTTGGGTGCCTATGGGAGTGTGTCCAGAGGAGAGTAACCAAGATGGTGAAACGTCTCAGGATCAAGACTGGCTGAGGTCACTTGGTTCGTTCAGCATAGAGAAGGCTGAGGGGTAACCTCATCACAGCCTACACCTTCCTCATGGCGGGCAGTGAAGGGGGAGGTGCTGATCTCCTCTCTCTGGTGACCAGCAGCAGGACACGAGGAAATGGAATGAAGCTGCATCAGGGGAAATTCAGGTTGGACATTAGGAAAAGGTTCTTCACCAAGCGGGTAGTCAGTCACTGGAACAGGCTCCCCAGGGAAGTGGTCAGGGCACCAAGCCTGTCAGAGTTCACTAAACATCTGGACGACACTCTTAGTCATACAGTTCAGTTTTAGGTAGTTCTATGAGGAAGAGGGAGTTGGACTTGATGATCCTTACATGTCCCTTCCATCTTGAAATATTCTATGATTCTATGATTCTACAGACACAAGTCTTGCCTGAAGGAGTCTTCTAGCTGAAATTTGCATGCCCTTGTGTTGTAATTTGAATCACACACATTACAAACGTGGGAAGAAATTACAAACTTTGGAAGAAAACATCTAACAAGCAAAAAGACTGCCATTTAAAGTCTTACAGAAGAACAAGAAAAAAGAAACATCTATTGCACAGCGATGCCCTACAAAGCTGAGGTAATGCAAACTCAGAAGATAAAAATACATTCTGATTACACACAAAGCAGTATTCTGTATCTTAATTGCTCTCAAATTCAGTTTATAGAGTGTTAATGTTTGTGCTTGGCCATGTAGCTCTTTGGATAAGGGAAAATATAGAAGGGTCTGCTGTATCTCAGAATGAAGCTAATTGGAAAGTTGTATGTGAAAAGGTTAAATATTTTTTCTTGTCAAAACTGACTGTTAGCTTAATATAATGAACTATCTCCTTAATGGGTTTAAATCCATCAACCTCACCAGGGCTACCATGTTTATTTTGTCTGAAGGGCTGACTTTAATGCAGTCATAGAAGAAGAAAGTGCAATGTCTGCTAGGATGTTTACTACTTTTGTTCTCAGGTCAGCAAATCAAATTCAGAACATTCATTATACAGTATGTTTAATTGCTGCTTTCGCAGGTTGCACTGGTCATTCAGTTTACTTATCTACATTTTCAAACAAAGCTTGTAAGATGAATGAGAAAGGGAACAAAGGGCCATTCTTAAACGAATACTGCACTTTTTAGGTATTCATACATGCATGTTTGGATGCAATTCTTGAACATATAAACATTCTTTCTTTTTTCAGCTGAACAGCTCATTTTTTATGGAAGGACAGAGAAAGGGAATTAGAAAAGACTGGCAATTTGAGAAATGGAAGTAAATATCATTTCCCTTGGAAGGGGTAACATGGAAACTTTCCAATTATCAACAATTCAAATAATTGAACTTCCCTTGAATGTTTTCCTTCATTCTTTCTGCTGAGCCCATTTGAAAGAAATATTATTTTCCCTTTAGTCATGATGAAGTTATTTAGCTCCAGTACCATTCTGTTTTCTGAAGGCTTCTATGCATTTTACATACATGTCAAAGTTACTGTGCAGGGTATGTCTTCTTCATCGGTTATTTTCTGCTATCTTTACAACTTGAGGGGGTTTTACTGCTTTATTGCTCATTAAAGTGAATATAAGCTTAGGATTCTTGGTGTCAGGTGGCCAAGTTGCCTGTATCAGAGAAAACAGAGGTTGCAAAAAATAATTTATTTGCAAAATACAAAAAAAAAAAGAAGAAAAAAATTAAAGCAAAGCATAAATGACAGTCAAGGGGCTGGTGCATTCAGACGATATGTAGAACATCTAACTTCAAGAATCTGCTTTCCTGTTAGAAGATAAATTAAATGGGTCCTCCACTAAAACCTTTCTCTCTGTGTTGGACCTGATGAATATTTCTTGTTTATTTTTACATAGAACTACACAGTTAAGAAGACTAAACTGACATTATTTTCTCCTGAAATATTTATGCTCTCTGACTTTATGTGAAGCTAGAACAGGACCTTCCTACTAATAAAGTGATGAATTAGACCCTTAGTTTACTTCATAGTTGCAACTTTTTACTAGAAATGCTGTCATTATTGAACGGGAAATGCCAGACTGAAACTTTGTTTAACAAATGTTTATATTTCTGACATTAAACAACAGTAATCAGATCCAGTTATTTGATAAAACATTATTCCCATCTAGCTTGAATTAAAATATGCTATACTGTAATTTTTTTCTATGAAAAGATTAATGCAATGCATTTAGACTCTACGCATGTTAATAGATAAACATTACATACATACAGTATTTGCACAAAACCAGCACCTGCTGAAAAGTTTCAAGTGATACTGGGAAGAATGAAAGATTTCTCTGGTTTTTGAGAAACTGGTTTTTGTTCAAAAATCGATATTGGAACCAATTCATAAATTGTGTTCTATGTAGGTAACACCCAGTGAAAAGCTCTTACCATTAGAAAAGCCAGTAAGTGCGAGTGAGAACTGATAGAAAACAGTCCACGTTCTGCCAGTCATGGTAATACTGTTATCTGAATTTTATCTATCTTATGAAAACAGGGCTGAACACCAACTCTCTTAGAGTCGAACACCAATTCTTTTTTCTTTTATTTTTGTAAGAAGTACAATAAATGAAATAACAGAAAGAAAACATATCATATGAGAATAACATCCATTATTTGACTATGACTATATTAAAAACTTGTTGATCAGATTAAACTATACAAATGTTTTAATGGCTACTACAATGTGTATTTTATCTGTATATATACATAAATCATACTCCTTGCAACATTTATGTCTCTTCAATGACTCACTGATCTCACTCAGGATTTTGTGAACTGCAAGATGGTTTTCCTTGGTACCAGTTTTTGGGCCCCTTTGACTCTAATGTCCTTCTATTTCTACAAAGTATTCTAATCGCAACAGAGCTTCAGAAGAGCAGAAGGAAAGACTAGATAAAGAGGGCAAGAGACTGAGTAGAGGGGCTTGCAATTTTATTTTTTCCCCTGAAAGGAATACAATTCCTGTCTGTCAGCCCGACATCTTGGCCTGCTTGGGACACAATCTCTGTGAGAAAGCTTTGAGGCTTTAAACCTTCAGTTGCAGCTGTCACAAGCTGATGTACAAAAAAGTGATTATTAGTGCCTGGCACTGAAAGTCACTGATTCTAACTAACCTAATGGGTCATTCATTCTATGAACCATGTCATTTAATTTCAATACAGGTCTCTTCCCATACAAGCAGTAATACTGCATACATTGTACAAGTGGACAAATAGGACTGTCAGTAACTGTATCTTTAAAAAAATCCTGTAATATTGTTTATTCTGCTGCAAAAAGATTTGGATCACTTGAATATCTGGAAATGGATAAGAAATGTCAATCAATCAGGTAGATGATGGGTCTGATAAAGGTGTTTCTGAAGCAATAATACATGTTAAATGCAAAAGAGCTCTCATATTGACCCAGAAAGAAAAAAAAAACTTGGTTCTCAAAATGCCTTCAATTCCCAGTCCAACCTGAAGATGTGCTGGGAGGACACAAAAGGTGCCAGTTTGCTTTGCTATGAAAATAAAATGAGAAGACAGCATGTAGAAGAGAAAAATGGACCGAAGGGAACAAAGCACCTACTAAAGTCACCTTGTTTAGGAACAGAAAGTACATTGTGTTTTCACGTCTTTACCTAGAAGGTCTCAAATTATTTTTATAGAACATCGTTCTTGAAAAACATCACTCCACTCAAACAGGGAAGCATCATCCATTTTACAGATAGAGACTTGAGAAACAAAGCTTAGATGGGAGATGTGTAATGCAGCCATCAGGAGGGCCCAGTTATTTCAGTTCTGTCTTTTACACCTTACTTAATCACCCTTAATCTGCAATTTTATTACAAAGTACAAAATTCTAACATTCTTTGAGGAATAGGGCAGTCAGAACAGAGGAATTTTTTTCCATTTGGAAGTCAGGAAGCTATACTAGGAGCTTTGTCATTGATCTTCGCCAAGTATGTTGATAGGAAACTGGAAACACCAGTGCTATTTGCATCCAGAAGATCTGTGGCAGGTCTAGTGAACCAGTGTGTCATGCATTTCAATGTGCCCTAGTACAATACCTTTTTATTATCATTGGTGTTGTAATGCATGTATGAGTCCAACATCTTCCACAATTTCTATTGCTTTTGTAGTTGTTTCCAGCCTTTTTGGAGCTCAAAATGTTTATCTTTCTTCGTGCTTCAATTTCAGACTCGAATCTCCAGACTTTTTCTTTCTTCTCATTTCATTCAGCCAGTCTACTTGAATTTTGTGAACTGGAGACACCTTTGTTAAAGAAAGTTTTTTGTGTGTGCACTGAATGGCAAACAGTAAAGTAGTTTTGACAGACACAGTAAAACATAGATTCTGATTCTGAAACACACAGATTAAAGTGAAAGGACTTGCTGGGATCACATAGAGCCAAAGCGGAAAGCAATACGTAGCTAAGTCGGAAAAAGGAGCACAGCTGGGGACTTCTCAGTTTGAGAAAGTGTGATGTTAATGAAAAGAGTAAAGTATTTCTCTCAAATGATTCAATTTTAAGTCATGTCATGGTCACTGGGGATAAAATACTGAATTTTTAACTATTTATCTTTCATTTATGGTATCACTCAGCTGTATGCCATTGTAGGATGAAGTGTGTACCCTAAGAGATAAAAGATTAAAAAATGAAGGAATAAAACATTTTTGGTTCCTCTTCAACTCATTAATACTTAATATAAAAATAACCCCTTTCATTAAGACAGGAGCTAAATCAACATTATTGGACTAAACATTTGTCTTGTATAATAGTTTCTGGGTTTTGTTTTGTTGTTTTTCTTTAAAAATATTTAGCCACAGTTGGTCTTAGCTCAATATAAAATTCTAGGAACAGGAAAATAACATAAATTATGACAATTAGGTAAATGTTATGCAAAGACAGTGCTGTTGTTTTACTACACTTTTTTATCATAATCTGCTGCAGGAACACAGCTATGTGATCAGCCTTCCTGGGCTGTTGCTGGTCTTTAGTATCAGTTTAATCTTTCACTGTAGGAAGCAGTCTGACATCATAAATACAGTCGAGGGTACGTTAGAGGAAAAAAAGCAGAAAGCTGAGATTGGGATTCTTGTCAAGGCGAGACTATGCATGCTGTTCAAGTTTTTACAGAAAAGCAAGAGCTCATCTTTAGATCGTAAGAATGAAAATTTCCTTTCCAGTTCTTCCACAGTTTTTGACTCCAAATGATTGAAATTCCACCAGTTCTTCTGTTCCCAGAAGATTAGAAGAATCGGCTTGAAAGTTTGGTGAATATTAATTTTGAAGTGTTATCTTTGTTTGCACGGTTTCCGTGAAAAAAAAAATCTGTGAATAGATGTAATTCCAGTCAATTGTGAAATGTGGCAATGGTTTTGTACTTAGTACCTTCCCTTAGAGACAAGTGAACATTGCATTAATATGGTCTCACAAAGTACAAACTTGACAAGTTGATTCAATGCACAAGAGCGAGCTTCTTATTAAAACATTGAAAGTAAAATCCAATGGAAACTTCAATGAGAGTTTTCTAACAATGTTCTCCTTAGACACAAGTCTTAAATCTTGTTACTAATTTCATTTTACAAGACAGAAGTGAGGAACCCCTATGTCTGTGAGAATACTTTTCCTTCCAAGTTTGAAGTTGAACTCCACAAAACAGTATTACTGTCATGGGCTTTAGAGGCTGGAATGCAAGGCTGCAGAGTACGACCTGGAGTTCTTATGGATAACAGGCTGCCCATGAGACAATAATGCTCCCTCACAATAAGGAAGGCCAACAGCTTCTTGGAATACTTTAGGCAGAACATTGCAGCATGTCCAGGGAGTTGATTTATCTTCTCTAACCAGCATCTGAAGTGCTGAGTCCAGTTCTAGGCTCCTAAATACAAGAAAGGCATGAACTTACAGGGGCAAGTCCCATGCAGGGCCACAAAGATGATTAAGGGACTGGAGCATCTTTCCCATGAGAAGAGGCAAAGAGAACTGTGACTCTTCATCCTGGAGAAGAGAAGGCTTAGGAGGTTCTTATCCATGTGTATAAATGCCTGATGGGAGGGAATGGAAAAGAGGGATCTAGCCTCTTCTCAGCAGTGCCCACTGACAGAGCACAATTAAAACACATGGAAATCCATCTGAAGACAACTTTTTAATTTTTTTTTTACTGGTAGGTGGTCAAACACTGGCACAGGTTGCCCAGAGAGGTTGTGGAGCGTCCATTCTTGGAGGCAGTCAAAACTCAGCTGGACATGGTTCTGCATAACATGCTCTAGCTGCTTGAGCAGGGATAGTTGGAATAGAAGACCTCAAGACGTCTCTTCTAATCTCAGTGATCCTGTGATTCTGTATTGGCAGAGCAAGTTATTCTTCCGGAGTTTAAAGTGACATGCGAGACATGAGAAATGCTAGAAGCTGTTAAGAGGGAATTTACCTTAGGTGATGACTATGATAAACCAGCAAAATGTTTCAACTAGAATTTCTTCTGTAATATCCAGCTTTTGATCTTTATTTTCATCTCCTTATTTTGCTCTAAAAATAATTTTGTCTTTTTTTTTTCCATAGAAGGAAATGGAAGCAAGACAGAACAACATGTTTTTAAAACACAAGTGTGCAAATGCTATCTACTCTATTTGTCTTTCTTTGTTGACTTTTCTTAGTAAATTTTTCCTCTCATGATTATTACAGTAATTTCAAGAGAAGATGTCAGATTACTGTAGAAATTTAATCTTTTTTTCCTGGTCATGAAATAAAACATTCTTCTCCTTATACTCTCTTTTTCTCATTTTCATCTGAATTGAAAGCAGAATCAGATTAAGCAGCTGTTGTTTCTTTCCTTTTGCTAGCAATGTCCTGTAACATTCTCTCCCAAAACCTTGAAGCTCTCCTGTGTATTTCTATTTCAGTAAATTCAATCAAACCAAAATATTCTCTTTCTTTCCTCCCCTGCCCCCCTAAGAAGAAATAGGAGAGGTCTTCCACCCAGTAGTTCAAAATTGTGTAACTTCATTCACCTACTTCATCTTCGTGAAGCAATGTATACAGCTGACTGGCATAGATCCTGTCACACCTATTTTTACATTCCACAACTATGGTTGACACAACAAAAAATAAAAAGCATACAACAGCCCAATTTACTTTTAACTTATCTACTGTATAACTGACGCTGCTGAAAAGAAGTTAGAACTTCTTATATATCCAAGATGTCCATGTAAGCCCATGTAAGCCCATGTCTCTACCATATAAAAAAACATAAAAAGTTCTGTAAATGTGCTAACACACTTATTTGTAAAGACTTATCTGCTGCCCATTTCTTAATTTTCCTCCTCCTTTGAAGAGGTAGACAATGGAAACAAACATGAGACTTTCTTTGGCTTCAGAAGGACCACTGGAAATTTGTTTTCCTTTGAAAGAACTTAACACTCATGAGAAGCAGACAGCTGGTGGGAGATGTGCGTTTAACAAGGCAGTAAATATATCACTGGGAATTAGAAGAATCTTGCTTCTCTGTCAGTTCCCTCCACAGCATAATATTCCAGGCCTTTGCATTTAAAAAAATTAAATTCTTTCCACCTTTTTCTCATCTTTACCTCTTTTCCCCACCTCTTCTTTTTTTTTAATTTTGATTTCCAAAAGTACTCCAGATGTTTTAGTTTTGTTGTTAATTTTGATAGCTGGCTCAAGTTTGTAAATATAATTATTAAGTGAAGCAGATGGTGAGGCTAGGAAGGGTGGAATTGCACTTTAGAAAATTCTTTCAGGATAGGTAGCTAGTTATGAGATTTGCTTCCTTCCATTCACACATCTTCAAGGTCTATTCATATTTAATCTTACTATAAACGATGATGGACTCCACCAAGCAAAGTGCCCAAGTTACTTTCTGTTCCTCAGCTGAAAAGTTTAACGTCTGTAACTTACTGCGAGGAAAACAGACCAAACAACAGAGTAATGCAGTAGCCACAACATACAAGCAATGGTTTAATATCTGACCAAAACAAAATGGGATTAAAGGTTTAAGACAAGACACCTTTTCTTCTCAGGGTTTTTGCTCAGCCCTGATTTAAAAGAATTCACATCCCTTTTCTGATGGTGAATTGGTTCGTACTGAAGTATGTGTGTCTATACTATTAATAGCATTGAAACTGTTTTGTCTGTGTGTGTGGCAAGTGACTAGCTATTGCAGTTTTGTATTTCTTTGTTACAAACTTATCTGACAAAATTTAAAAAGGAAATCAGAAGCCTAATCTCAATTTTAAACTTTTGTGAGAAATTTTGAATTTGATGCCCTAGAATTGTGCAATGAGTAGAGAAAGAAAACAGTTTCATCCGAGTTCACAGAAAAGAATGGAGTTTAAACCAGTTCTCTCTCAGGGCTCACAGAGTGTGAGACATAAACTCAGTCTGAACTTTGGGGGGAAATCAACATGATATTGATGATAAGTATTTGAAACGTTCCCTTGTTATTAAAAGTTTCAAACTAGACAATTTGGAGTTATTCAGTCAACATAAGAATTATGTGCTCAGTTGTAATAGGTTCTTAATACTCTCAAATATCTCAACGTTCTCATAAATGTCAGTGAAAATTTACAAAATTAGTATTAATTATGTACTCTTAAATAAATCTACCTACTGAAAACAGATGACTCAGTCCTTAGATTTTATGACAATTAAGTCTACTACTCAAAAAAATCAATTTGAAATGAGAGTCCTGTGCTTATTGTCTTACAATGTGATTATTCTTTTTGTTTCTGTATTTTCAGGTGTTACAACCATACAAGGTCTGTTGCTCACAAGCCTCAAGATTTTGATTAAACTAAAAGTATAGGCAATTTTCACTCTATGGAGGAACACATAACACTATTTCAGTTGAAAAACTCAGACATTTAAGCTAATAAAAATGCTGAAATGCTCTAGGAAACGTTTTTAAAAACTCCACTTACGTCTCTGCCTGTGTTGTAACATTAAGTTTACAAGATCAGTAACCTGCCACCTGGATTAATAGCAACAGAGTGAAGAGAGCTACAAATTTGTTTTGTCAGTTCTAGAGGTTTTTTTCTCCTTTCTGAGTAGATGTGTGATAATGGCAACATATAATGCCAAATTTGTATGCAATTCAGGTTGAGAATCTTGCAAGTCAGAAAACTGTATTTTTTTTCAAATTGCAAAGCAATGCTTCTTCCTTAAATCACCACCCTTAACAAGAGCAGCTATGCATCTAATATAAAGCCAGGTGGTCCTTGGTGTCATACTCAGACTTTCTGCCAGGGTTGGTCCTTCAGCTGGCACTGAATACATTAATATTGTGTGTCAAGGAACAGAACTGTTCAATTTAATCTTGCATTCTGATTTGAACAAAACTCCCTTTTAAGTCTGCGAACTGAAAGGAGTCTATGTAATACTGCTTCTCATTATCTTGCAGAACCTATGATACTTTCAAGCCTGTGAGGTGCTTGATCAGATCACTCATGTAAGGTAATAGCATGCTGAACTAAGTGAGACTGCTATCCTCTTTGGAGAAGGGCTGACTTACCCTGCCAACACAGTGATTTGCCATTCATTTGAATACAGTTTGTTAGAGGTCCATGAAGATACTAATTACTATTAGCACTGAGAAGTCTAATCTGGCAAAAAATAAAAATAAAGTCATATTTCTCCTTTCGTGTCCTCAATGCACTTGGCTGTACTGAGAGACCAGAAGTTGCACATGCACTGCCACAATGATGAAAAGTGTTAGTAACTTAATAATACATGCAAATTCTGCAGCTATTATAGTATTTGGGAACACTAGAACTCTGCCTGTTTTGTATTCAGCTTTATGTCTGGAGAGTAAAGAAATAGTATACGAACACATACTCATGGATAAAATTGCTTACGTGTTCCTTCTGTTATTCCAGTGCCAACATGTCTATAGCTGCCTTTCACATTAATTTGCACAGAGGTCTGCACTTCCCAGAAACCTGTTTCATCTGACCTGCAAGCCAGGTTTCCTTTATGATTAAAGCAGTAATAATACAAAGCCTTAATGTCCTGTAGAAGACAAAAACAAATCAACATTTTCTTACTGATATTCTTACTAGGGGGTTCTTTCATGAAAAAAAAAAATGTTACTAGAATTCATTCCTTACTATGGTATGAAATCTTTACAAAAATTCTGAAACTAATTGATATCAAAGCTTTCATTTCATAATGAGGGAGAATTTTTTGCTAAACAACAAAGACATTTCTTAGCACATTTTGATCAAAATACTAAATGTGAAAAGGTTGGCACAATTTAATTTGCTCTGTGCAGTTTAAATTATTATTTGGACTACTGATTGCTGATTTTGCGAAATTAACTGCTGATACTATAACAAGAGACTGCCTAATTTTTTAGTGAATCAATCGTAGTAATGGTTTCTCTGGAATGTTTAAGCAATTAATTGACACATTTATTGAATGCTCTGTGGGATAAAAAGAGAAACCAACAAACGAGAATGGCTTGAATGGAGAAAAACAGTAAGAAATGCTTTTCTGCCAAGCACTGTTTCCTCTGCAGTAAGCCCCTGTGAGAGGACCTCGCCAGAATAAATATTTTCCCCACATGAGGAATAGATTGAGTAACGATGCTGCTGAATCAGAGTTGTGCTGGGCTCAATATTCCAAAATAAAAATCCTCCTCCTGTCCCTTGACATTTTATGTTTATCACAGACTCTGAATTTTGTCGAATTCATGCCCTTCATGTTCAGACCCCCAGTTCCTAGCTTTCATTGAATGAAACAGCTGCCAATACCACTTACCCTTGAAGATGCTCAATGTTTCAGGTATATTGAAAAGCCTTTTTGTGATGTTTTGCATGGGCTATTGCAAGCATTTCTCTCAGCACTTCAAAGTCTAATCAGGAAAAAATGGTGATATTTGGCTTTCTTGCTTTTGAATGTACTTGGCTGTAAAGCTTTAAATAGTGCTCACAGTATGCCAAGAGACATGAATCAGGTCTTTATGCTTCATTCAAATAAGGTCTTTCAAAATTGTGCTTATTTTGCAAAATGAATATGGGCTGCGATCAATGAAGCCAAACCCCAGCATTCTATCACTCCCAGTTTTGAAAGTCCAGCAGGCTCTGCAAAAAAACCCACCTCAAACCTATAAAGAATATAGAGCCATAATGATATTATTTGAATGATTATGGGGCTGATGATCAAATTAACAAGCAATTGCTAAATTTAACTGCCTCTTTGAATGGTACTGCCTCTATGCATTTAAATTTGACAAATAATTTGTTATTGAAGGAACTAAATGTATCAACGATGACCTTCATATTCCCTGTTCTCTCCCTGCAACATACGGGTTTAGTGGCCTCTGTTGCTTTGATTTTTTTTTTTGTGCTAAAGATTTAAAGTGGTTTTAGAGTGCTGAAAAAGGTTTTGTGGGTTTGTGATCCCTGAAGAGGAAAATTCTGGGATAGAGACACTTTCCTATTTATGGAAATTAATCTATAGATGCTCCAAAGTGTTTCTTAACTCTGTTATCAGAGTAACTTAGCATATTTATTGGTCAGATTAAATGACTAATAACTGTATCAGATAAAGTAATAGGCAAGAAGATAAGCACTTGGGAATTTGCTCATCATGTCCACTAATCTTCTCACATTCAGCCAAAGTTGTTTTATTTTTTCATTTAAAGCAACACAGAAAATGTGATAACTGGGAGGTGCAAGCGATGACTGCTTTGTAAATTATTCTGACGCAGATCTGTAGTGGTTATTGTCTTACTCCTGGTCTCATAATCATCCAGGGAATCACATCAGAGTCTCTTTCACCCGTGTTGCTCACCAAGTTACCAATCTTTTCAGAAAACTGGGGCCGTGGTGAGAATCTTCTAGAAGCTAAAACTAATGAAGAATGATATTGTGACTTGGCATATGCCTAAGTTCTCTGTTCTGGCTAACTAGTCTTCGGACAAATTTAGCATAGAAGAAAATGTGGCCTTTTGCTCCATTTTCTTCCAGGGAGCATAAAGCCCAAGGATGCAGAGAGGCAAAAGAGAGCAGGTGGTAACTTTGTGCCTGTTTCTGGGCCACAACATGCGTCATAGCCTGGAGAAGGAAAAACAGTGATTTACTATTAAAACAGATCAGTAAATTACAAACTTCCATGGGCAAGGAGGGAGGACTGTAATTCAAAAATAGTGTCTGACCCTGTCTGCCTTCAGGGTCTAATCTAAGTGCAGAGTAAGCATCACTCTTACTGAGCACTGCTTTAAAAATTGACAGACTCTCAAATGTTTATTTAAAACAAATAAAGTATAACATTCTTAATTTCTTCTTATGTTTTCCTTAATGTTTTTTTTAACGTCCAGTGTTACTGATAATAAACTGGAAGAACTTCTGCTCATTTAATTGAAGAAAATACATTAAATTCTTTCTCTTCTAACAGATTGTATTTGTCTTGTTTCCAAGTTTGTATGCAAACCGTTTGAATCTGTCCATGACATCTCAATTTTGGAATGATTTGAAATAGCCTGTCAGTTGATCAGTTGCAACAAATTTTAAACACTTTAGCAGTTTGTAGGTCTCTGTGCTTCTTAAATATTGCACAAAACTATTTATGCCAGCACTTAGGGATAATTTGCCCTAGGCTCTGCAACTCTGTTTGAGTGGAGGTCTTATTTTCTGTAAGAGCTATCTTGGTAGCCTCTGACTACAGCTCTGGACAAGCATGTTATCTAGTGTGTAAATATTTCTGTTATTACCACATTACATCTTCAGAGAATATTTATATATGTTTATACATGTATATGCACTTGTAAGTCCTATCTAAATCAATAGCAAATTGCCAAGAAATCTCTGTAACTGCTGAAGAACTCTGTGTCTGTATTAATATTTTATTTAGTGACCTTTCTAAATCACTGGTTCTATTTAAGAAAATACACCTGCACAAAAAATTTGGGATACGTTCTTGTTACAAAACAGTGGAAAATCATGTGCGTTTGTAATAGTTGTGCTTGGGAAAAGATATTCTGTATATGTATGTGAATCACAAAATTACAAGCTCTATAGCTGCAGCATGATTTTCATTTGACCTCTTGCTAACAGTCTTCAAAGAGGTGGAGTTCTTACTACAATCTCGTGTTCCACAAACAGTTCTTGGACAGCTAAAATTAACTCCTCCTCTCTGATTCTTACATGATATTAAACCACATTTCAGGCCCAGTGCTCTTCAACAAGCTTCCTCTTGCAGCTCTTGTTCTCCTGAGCAATGGTTACTTGCATTTGGTAGGGAAGATCTGGGAAATCTCCTGTTGAAGGCTGTACTGAGACAGATCCTCAGCTTGCATAAAACAGGCTAATTCCACCAAAGCAGTGAAGCTACATGGATTTAGACACCTGCAAAGTCCTGCCCTGCAAATCTGTAGGGCATGACATATTAAGGACCTCTGTACTCAATCTCTAAGACTCATCTAGTGCCAGAAGTTGAGAGCTTTGCTGGAGTAAAGCCAGACTGCTCCTCAGGAGCAAGAACCCGCATACATTTCCAATTAATCCATGACTCCTGTCTCTATTAAGAATGTTAAAGTAAAATAACGTAGTAAAATATGTGTAACCCTCCGAGATCTGTGTGGTTGTTAAAAGAATAAGCTAGTGCTGAACTTGGACCATCATTGCATTGGTTGTACATTTTATATTGATTATGTACTATCACTGTTTAATTTTAAAAACTTATTTTTGTTGTAGTGTAAGTTGTTGAAGGAAAGGGGAGATATAAGAGAAATAAGAAACACAGTTGCAAAATGCTAACATTTTTACAGATGCCTTCTGCCAAATGTTCATGGATGTGCCCCTCAATTTAATTTGTCTTGAACATGCAATTTATTCTCAGCTACTAGCTCTCAGATGCTACGACTGGTCTTTGAAAAAACAAGTATCACCTGGAAGGGAATGAATAGATATATTTTGTTGAATTATTTTTTCATCAAAGCTCAAATAACTTTTTTTTTTAGCAGGTCTGTTAGCACCCAGAGTATTTCCTTCAATTCAGTCATACCTAATAAAGTTTAAAGGATTGGTTTCAGGGTATTTTTTTGTTCATATTGGCATTTCCAGAAAGAAAATCACACATTATTTTCTTCTGACGCAGTTACAGTAATATACAATTGTATTATCAGCCAGTAAATTACACAACAGTGTTTCTCTGAAGGCCATCAGTTTAACATTACTCAAGAGCTTTGATTCATAACTGTTTGGCTGAGGGTCCACACATGACATTTTTGTGTACACATCTGCACCTCTTAATAAACTTTGTTAACAAAGCAGGCATGAGAATATGCCAATTAATGCTCCAGACAGCATGTAAAAGCCAGAGGTGGGGCGTAACATCTGAGTCTTCAAGACTTCTCAGTTCAGTGTCCTGCCCTAAGAGCTTCACCTTAAAAAAACCTCTTCTGCTTCCCAGCCTAGGGGGGGTTGCTCCTTTCAGCTAGAAAAGAAGGAACAACAAAGGTAACTAGTCTCACCATCATCTTGACTAGGACTCTGTACATCACTCACAGGCCTGTACAGTATTTTAAGACGAAGAAGATATTTTGTAGGTTAAAGCGTCACATACATTAAAAGTAACATTCAATAGGAGATCAAATGGACAAAAACAGGTAAGACAAAAGTCTAAATTTATAACCAGATCTCAAATGAAATCTCCAGTGAAACTTTACTGCAAATACACGTGTACACTTAACTTTGTTTTCTCTCTGCAATCTCATTGAGAGTTGTATTTTTTAATAGTTGGTACTTTGTTGACTTTTTAAAACATTTTGATCTATGGATCATACGAACCATGAAGTAGAAAGTATTACCAATTACACAGCCAATAAATTGCTTCAGGAGTGCAATATAGCCTCATCTCAGGACAGCAAGATATACCAAAATGATGCCTAAAGATGAACGAAAAATTACAGGACTGCATACAACACAGCTATTTCACAAGAATTATTGGAAAAGAGGTTCCAAAATTTTATGGCTTTAAAATAAGAACAAAGTGGAAAATGCCAAAAATATTATCCATTAAAAACATAGTTATAAATTAACATGCCCTGCAGACATTAGTTTTTTTCCTAAAATATCTTCAGTCAAAAGCCCAATTTAAATTACTTTTATGACTTTTTTTTTCTTTTTCATTTCCAGAACTGCAATTTACTATTGAATGTTTCCTGCAAGTACTTGCCCAAATCTTCAATAAAATCTTCCATCTCACTCATATGCAACTAAGTCCTGGTACATAGGTCAGCACTCTGGAATTGAGGTACTACTAAAGGGAGTCTGCTATAAAATTGTGACGTCTTGGGCAAAAGCAGCAAAATTTTTATCAACACTTTCGTATCAACAGGTCTACTTTGGCCTTATTCACAACAAAGAAACTAAAAATAGCTTTAATTGGCAGCAAAGCAAAGGTGGTCTTTACTGTCAGTATTGTGGGATGTAAGTCAGTAAAATAAGTAGGTTTTGGTCAGTAGTGAGAGGCAGGCACCCCTTCTAATTGCATGTTTTCAGGACAGGATGAAATCTAGTCATTAGCATGGCAAGAGAGCAAGGTTTTGGAGAGATCATCACTAATTCGAACTTGAATCATAGAATCACACAGAATCACAGAATGGTAGGGGTGGGAAGGCACCTCTGGAGATCTCTAGTGCAACCCCCTTGCTAAAGTAGGTGCCCCCAGAGCAGGTTGTACAGGAATGCGTCCAGGCGGGTTTTGAACATCTCCAGAGAAGGAGATTCCAGAACCTCTCTGGGCAGCCTGTTCCAGTGCTCTCTCACCCTTACAGTAAAGAAGTTCTTCCTCATGTTCAGGTGGAAGTGTCCATGCTCCAGTTTGTGCCCGTTGCCCCTTGTCCTGTTGCTGGGCACCACCGAAAAGAGCCTGGGTCTATCCTATTGACACCCACCCTTCAGATATTTATAAGCATTGATGAGATCCCCTCTCAGTCTTCTCTTCTCCAGGCTGAAGACACACAGGGCTCTCAGCCTTTCCTCATAAGAAAGGTGCTCCAGTGCCCTCAGCATCTTCGTAGCCCACCGCTGGACTCTCTCCAGTAGTTCCCTGTCTCTCTGGAACTGGGGAGCCCAGAAATGGACACAGCACTCCAGATGCGGCCTCACCAGGGCAGAGTAGAGGGGGAGGATCACCTCCCTCGACCTGCTGGCCACACTCTTCTCAATGCACCCCAGGATACCATCGTCCTTCTTGGCCCCAAGGGCACATTGCTAGCTCATGGTGAGCCTGTTGTCCACCAGCACTCCCAGGTCCTTCTCGGCAGAGCCACTCTCCAGCAGGTCAACCCTCAACTTGTGCATAGGGTTATTCCTCCCCAGATGCAGGACCCTACACTTGCATTTATCGAACTTCGTCAGATTCCTCTCTGCCCAGCTCTCCAACCTGTCCAGGTCACACTGAATGGCAGCACAGCCTTTCAGTGAGTCAGATGCTCCCCCCAGCTGTGTATCATCAGCAAACCTACTGAGGGTATGCTCTGTGCCTTTATCCAGGTCGTTGATGAATGTGTTGAACAGGGCTGGACCCAGCACTGACCCCTGAGGATCACTGCTGGTCACAGGCCTCCAACCAGACTCTGCACCACTGATTACAACCTGCTGAGCTCTGCCATTCAGCCAGTTCTCGATCCACCTCACTGTCCACTCATCTAGCCCTCAGATGAGTCGTTTTTCCTCTACTTTACTTGACAGTACAATTTTAAGTCCTATGGAGTTTTTAAAGCTGAAGCAGAACAGTGATGTTTCACATTGCTATTATTTTATACACCAACCTTTCATTTCATTCTTCATAGTTTTGACTTTCAGGTAACCTTCCAAGTCTAGCAAAGATACTTAACAGTACTTCAGGTCTGAGGTAGTATAATGGCAGACAGATCAGCTGAATATGCAGCAGTGGTTGACATATAAGTCTGATAAAATTATCAAGATTCATTAATAAAAAGGAGTGGATCATTTATAATACATCAGATACTGCCCAGCATTCTTGTCAGTTGACCATTATTTTTGGTAAAATGAGATAGTGTAAGCCAACTGTTCTTCTCTTAAACAAGATTTCATTTTGGTCAGTCTTTTGATATTGGCAGTCTAACATCTAGTTTACACGGATTGTTAAGGAAATTGCGAACGTATCCTACATAATGTAAAACATAGTCTTGAAAAGAATGAGCAAGAAATATTGCAGAATAATTTGACGTTGCTGGTAGTAGTGTCTTACTGTTAAGCGCATATTGGAATGCACCAAGAAAAACCCAGAAGCCTGCAGAGCTTGTTTTCCAATCCTCAGATCACAAACAGCAGCTTGTAGTTACTGTGCATCAGTTGCACAAAGGACTAATTGAACTTAGAACACAAAATCCACACAGCTTGATGCTGTGCAAGTGTAGTAAATCATCAGGTTATCAGGAATTATAGAGTGGAATAATTCTGGTTTGGTTCTGCTGCTTCATCTGCTGTTAATAACTTCAGCTCTCACTACAACATTGATAGGAACACAGCATCCTCGTCCACCAGGTCAAGGAGGGCAGATTCTTAGAGTATTATGACTCTACATAACAAAGGTGACATCACTATTGCAATTCTAGCCCTAAGCTCTGCCAAATAAAACAGAAACTTAGAATCACTGAAGAGATGACCAAGGCTACCTTTTCTGTAGACACAGTATGCTCACCTGAAATAATTTACATATTTTGGACTACCACTGTTAATATCCAGGACTATAACACTGCCTTAATTAATCAGTTCCTAATTTCCAAGTAGCATAGAACTGTAATAGTCAAAATTATGATCACTCCTATGTAGCACTCTCCAGTTTCAGTATAATGAGCACTTAAAATAAAGCCCTTTTCAATCACTTTCTCACCAGCCTGAGTACTGAGAAAGATTGTACAGCTGCTGGTACTTGGCTGAACTCATGTTTTCACTAATTTAAACTACAATTAGAATCCAAACATTAACTTCAAATCAATATTAAATATTAACCTATCCTTGAGGTACTTCTTACTCATGCATCATGTAGCTTCCTATTTTTAGCTTTAAAATTCTAATTCAGCTACTGAAGACAGTAAAAGTAATAGATTTTTACTATAACATTAATCTGACAACAAGGATAATAAAGTCAAAACTAAATCTTGATATGATTAATTTGACAAATTAATGAAACTGGTCGTTTATGACATTAGTAGTTGGTGAGAAAATCCTGGCATGCCAAGACATCATGACCGTAGAAGACCTTGACAGATAAAGAACAAAATCCATTTCCTTCTCAGCATTAAAAAAGAAAAACAACATTTCTGTTCTAATGATTACATATACCAGTGGATATGTATTCATGAGACGTATGTATGTATAGCATACTGTGATGGGTTAACCTCAGCTGACAGCCAAATGCCACCTCAGTTTCTCACCCACTCCCACTCTTCAGTAAGACAGGGAGAGAAAACAGGATGAGAAAGTTTGTGAGATGAGATAAAGGCATGGAGACCACTTACCAGTTACTGTCTTGGGCGAAACGTAATCAACTTGGGGAAAATTAAATTCAATTTATTCTCAATTAAAATGGATTCACATAACTGAAAACAAAAATATGTTAAAAAAATACCTTGCCTTTCTTCTTTCCCAGGTTCAGCTTCTCTCTTGCACTCCCAACTCTGCTAACTACCTTAAAAGGTCTACGAGGAATAGGAGATGGAGGATTAGGGCCAGTACATGACCATTTATTTACCCTTCCTTTTCACACTCTTCCCATGCTCCAGCACGGACTTTTCACAGACTGCAGTTCCTTCAGGAAATACGCAACTGTTCCAGCATGGGAGTCCTCCACAGGCTGCAGCGTGTATATCTATTTCACCATGGAGCATCTCTGCCTGCTCATCTGACCTTGGTGTTCTCTCTACTTTTTTGTATTCTCTCTCTCTTTTTTTCCCTCTTCTTTTTCTCTCATCTCTGCCTGTCTGATGTTTGTTGCTCTTTCTTATGTAAGTTTTTACAGAGATGTCACTAGCTTGGCTGATGGGCTAAGCTATGTCCTGTGGTGGGTCTGTCCTGGTTTGGGACAGGACAGAACCAATTTTTTTTTTAGTAAATTTACTTAAGTCTCTTCTGAGCAGCTGCACTCTGGAATTAACTCCATGTTTTTCCAGACAGTGTCTGCTTCTAGCAGTGATAAGGCTCAATGTTGATAGTCAGTGCTGGAACATCAGTAGGGATGGCATGCAGAAAAGTTCTCACTTACAGTTATCCCTATGGAGACCAAGGTCAATGCTTGCTTCTGTTGACTTCGTTATGCACCTGAACCGAAAGAGCAGAGAAGGGGTCACCCCTGCGACCCTGCAGTGGGGAGGAGTGGGTCAGACAGGGGACCCAGAACTGACCCAATGCAGTATTCCATCCCATACACGTCACACTTGGTATGAAGCTGAGGGATTGCGAGGGTCACACTCTCTTATTCTATGGCCGGCGTCTGAGGAGGAGTCTGTCAGATTCTTCTGCCTTCTATCCCGATCCATGCATTCCTGAATCCGTTCACTGCCTGCTGCTGAGACCAGTCTGGGACTTTCCCGGGGCGTGCCCCACAGCGTCCGGGTCACGGATTCGTCACTGGGGAGAGGGGAGCTCGATATTGGTTTCGTGTATATTTGTATATATTTTCATCATTATTTTTCCTATTCTTATAATACATTAATATTGTAGTTAGATTAAAGATGTTTTTAACTTTTCCAACCCATAAGTCTCTTTCCCTTTTCTCTTTCCCCCTGCTTTGGGGAGGGAGGAGGTTAACAAAGAGTGTCTGTTGTCCGTTTAATAGCCAGCCCAGCTTTAAACCATGACAGTCTGTTGGAGCCTGTTGGGATGATTGTGTCTGGCACAGGGCATCCCCTGACTTCTTCCCACAGAGACCACTTCCACAGCGTACACCTAGCACACATACACAAACACACTTACTTTTCCTGTTGTGCAGCATTTATGACAGTGTTGCAGTTCACTTTAAAACCTCTTCTGAATTTTACAGGTTCAAAAGCGGGAAAAGGTGGTGTTTGTCCCAAATATCTAGCCCTTTTTAAAAGTTATACAGGTAAATTGAGTTCACTACCTCATAAGTCTGGTGTTTCTCTACCTGCATTTACCAGAGCTGTCTCCAGGCCCTGTCCTGTTATCCACAGCAGTGGAATAGTTGCCTGAGTACGAACTGCCATGGCTTCATTCGCTGTGGATTTTTCCAGAGTCCTTATGTCTTTTATGTGAGTCATCTTCCATTGGTGTCATACACAGTGAGGGGGGTCCCTACAGATTTCTATTGGATCCTTAAGGGTGGTGGTGGTTGAGGAAACAAATACAAGTCACCCTCAGAAAACAAATCTAGACTCTGAGCTGGTACAGGATGGTTGCAAGATCCATCTGGTGCAGCAACACACTCGTCTTGCTCCTGCCAATTCCAGCTGTGTTAAGGGAGTGAGCAGGTGATAAGGTAGCAGAGGACTTTGAACACAGGATGCAGCCACAGCACAGTGGGAGATGCATGCCAAAACGACATTGAAATACGTAACGAAGCCAGCTTTTAAAATTTAATCCAGATACTACACTTTCTGTGGCAGATTTCAAAACTCTTATTTCAGCTTTTCTCCTTGATGCCACTATCTCATGCTTCTGTTGTTCTTTCCTTCTACAAATTACTACAGCTTTTTATAAATGGGCCAGGCTAGAAACAACAGATTATTTTCTAACTCTTGCGAAACTTGATATCTTTCCTGTAAGTGGATCAATTTGTAGGAGATATCTCTAGGTCATCTACAGCCACTTCTAACAATGGGGGATGCAACTGCATGCCCTTTCCTTACAAATAACTGTATTCTATCAGTACGTAGTTTTTATAAAGAGTGTGTTCATGAAGTATCAGAATAGAAGATTTATTTTATAGATGAGGTTAATTCTTTATAATTATGAAAGTGTGATTTTTCTATGAAAGGCTTTTTAGTTTCTAGGCCATGTACCCTAAAACTGATCACTGTTGTCCTGATGGATAAAGGGGAGTTATGCCAGGGAGGCAGAGAGGGAGAATAATCTGAGAACCACTGAGAACATTCTTAAAAACATTTTTATAGCATATGCAACATATGTTAAAAACATGAGAGGCAGGGTTTGAGGACTTTTTCAGTACTCTTTGTCAACCTGGGCCATCCCAAACCCGCAGGAACAGAATAAGATGACTTATTACACCATCAGGTATTTCTTACATGTCCTTTCTGCCACTTTGTACATATACAACTGTGGATGAATTGTGTCTTTCTCTGTACTGTGTTTATAAGCATTCATGCACTTAATTTCTGTTCTTTAAGATCAAACAGAAATCAAGAACCTTACGCTTAAGGTTCATGTTAATCCATCTTTCTAAAACCATTATTGGAGATCAAAGGAGAACAAGAAATATTTGACATATTCATCAGGCCATCTGAAAGTCTAATGAAAAAGGAAATTTTTATCAAACTGTCAAGAGGAATTATTTCTTACATTTTTAAAGAGCATTTTGTATTTTCCACGGTTTGATTTTAAAATATGCTTTTAATAAGAAGCTTCAAGATTTCTTATTGTTTTAGTAATCTGGATGTTTTTAACTGACATGTTTTATCTTTCTGCTGATATTTAGCTAGTGGTAAGGAGAGATTATTTTGGCTAGATTAAGACACAGAGTTAAACACTGAAAATAAGCCTTCAAGCCTCTGGCATTACAGCTAGAAGAGTCACTTTTCTAAATCACTAACTGCCTGTAAGTGGTTATTCTATCTCCTTCACAGATACTCATATTCACACTTTGCAATCCAAATCTAAATTCAAGATGATTATGTGAAGTATGATTAATTTTTAATGCAACAACAAAGCAGAAAATGAAGGGAGGGAAGTGGAGCATGTAGCTTGGCCGAACAATTTGAATTATCATCTTCTTTAAAAGAAAGAATAATCCCAAAATGGTTGCAGTGCTAAAGAAGCACTTGTCATAGAATTTTTAAAACAACAATTTTTATAGAAACATTTGTGAAAAAGAAAGCAAAAGGGACTTTAGGTGTTGAGGGGTATTGATACCAAAGTATCACGGTATGCTTTTTAACAAGTATTCCCTTTAATAAGGAGATACTTCCTTCCTGTTACAGTTCTAAATCATCCTATCACCTTCATATCTGAGGGCTGGTTTTTGGTTGTTTGGTCTGGTTTGGGTTTTGATCTGTCCATATTAAGAAACAGTAGCAGCATAGTTTGGGCTAATATGAGCCAAAGAGATGAGCAGACAGAAATAAGTCCATCTGTTAGACCAACAGGGCAACTTTCTGAGCATAGAGACTCCTCCTTATGTCAGAAATGACAGCAGTATATTTTACCGAGCTTCTATTTCAGACCTGAAAAAGAGCTTTTTCACCCCAAGACTTGTTCTGGTTTTCTACCCATATTCATTGAACTACGAAAACAAGCTGCCTTTACTTTCAAACTGCTACTTTTGAAGTAGACTCTTCTTCTTTTTCAGTGTGGATTTCACAATATGTTTTTCTCTCCTGCATAAAGTAATGCAATAGACTATCTCTGGGTTTACAACTACACAGTATTTGTATATGTACTAATGCTCTAGACCTTGACATTATCTACTCCAATCTAAGTCCAAAATAGAATTTAGCTGAGTTTTCAGACGTTTATTTGATGAAATGTACAGAAATCTGGCCCAGACAGGAAAAAAATAACATTGAAAATATTTTCTCTAAAATTTCAGCATCATTTATGCTTTCTTCTTGTGGTTTGTCTAGAATAGGCAAATATATGTGTTTTTTTCCCTTTGGAGGAATTTAAAATAGAAAACATGGAAATAACCAAGGTGAATTACAGACTGGCACAGGCTGTCGTAGCTGAGATATTGCCCACCTTAAGAAATACTTAGTGAGAAGAAGACTGGTGAAGACTAACCATTGCAGTACATCTAACCGCATGTTGTGTGGGTGGATAAAACAACAGAGAATGAGAAAATACTCATTATGTTATGAGTAGTAGAAAAGGACAATGTGACACTTCAATCCATCAGCCAACCTGTTTGGTGTTCCTGCAATCGCTGTTTTGCTTTGCCATCCTTGCTAGAGTTTTGGGCTCTAATGCATTGATGTGAAGCTGGAAGTGGGGAGCTGTGGCTGAGCTGGTGGGAGCAGCACCACTCACACTTCCCCCTACCCCACGGCCCAAGGGTGCAGAAAGTATTGATATGCTTGTGTTTCTCTTCTTATGAAGTAAAAGACAAATTAATGAAAGTATTGTGGAGAGAGTATGCAAAAGGCTGGATTTAGAGAGTGTGAACATGAATGGGTGTAAGTGCCTCATGTTCATGCCCTGTTTGTGGGGCAGCACAGCTAGACTGCATTGATTCACAGGACAGGGATAGTTTGGGAAAGAAGTATCTCAGATACTACGGGGGCTCATATCAAGGATATCAGAGAGACTACCAAGCCTCTCAATCCACTGACTATTATCTGCTGTCTTGTTTCATGTGGGCACCAGGGATACAGCCGAGAGCAGTCTGTGGAGTATCGAGAGGGATTACAGAGCCCTGGGAGTGGCAGTAAGGGATTCTGGACCACAGGTAATTTTTTCTTCAATCTTCCCAGTTAAAGAGAAGAGGTTTGAAAGGGCCATTCAAAACAGGCAAATCAAAAAATGGTTACAGGACTGGTGCCACAGCCAAAGACTTGGCTACTTGGACCATGGGACTTGCTTTGAGAAACCTGGCCTGCTGGGGACTGATGGGGTTCACCTGTCAGGGAAGCGGAAACTATCTTTGGTCACAGGCTTCCCAAGCTGGTGAAGAGGGCTTTAAACTAAAATTGCTAGGGGAGCGGAACCTCAATCCAACCCACTTCTGCCAGTTTGATGCCAGTGCCAGCAGTACATGCCTAGAGCCTAGAGATGGATCACAGGCCAGCAGGAGAGCACCTGAAGTACAGCACAAGGGAATTCCAGCGACTCCAGCCAGTAAGTCAGCTTCACTGAAGTCTCAAATTAAATGTCTCTATGCAAACATACGTAGTATGGGGAACAAACTAGAGGAGTTAGAAACATGTGCATGTCTGCAGGGCTAAGTTGTCGTTGGTATCACAGAGAGATGGTGGAATGGCTCCTATGACTGGAATGTTGAAATAGAAGGATACAGGCTTTTTAGGAAGGACAGGCAGGGCAGATAGAGGAGGAGAAGTCACCCTCTATGCTGGGGTGCATGGAGCTCCATGTTGGGGGTGGATGAGGAGCAGAGAGCTTATGGGAGAGGATTAAAGGGAGGGCAGGGACAGGTGACATTATAGTGGGGATCTGCTACAGGTCACCCTACCAGGAACACCAAAACACCAAGTGGCTGAGGCCTTCTATAGGCAAAAAGGAATAGTCTCACATTCACAAGTCCTGGTCCTCATGGGGAAGTTCAACCACCCTGATATCTATTGCAGAGACAACACAGAGACGCCTAAGGAATGCAGGAGGTTGCTGGAATACATTGATGATAAATTCCTTCTTCAAGTGATAGAGAAGCCAATGAAAAGAGGTGTTATGCTGGACCTTGTTCTGACCAACAAGGATGGACTAGTGGGGAATGTGAAGCTCAAGCGCAGCCTTGGCTGCAGTGACCATGAAATGGCAGAATTAAAGATCCTTAGGGCAGTGAGGAGGGTGCACAACAAGCACTCTACCCTGGAGCGGACTTTGGCGTCTTCAGGGACCTTACTGGTAGAGTCCCATGGGATAAAGCCCTGGAGGCAATAGGCACCCAAGAAAGCTGGTTAATATTCAAGGATCATCCTCCAAGCTCAGGAGTGATGGATCCCAACAAAGAGGAAGTGAGGCAAAAACAACCGTAAGACTGCATGGATGAGCAAGTTGCACCTGGATAAACTCAAACACAAAAACAAGGTCAATGGAGGGTGGAAGCAAGGACAGGTAGCCTGGGTGGAATACAGAGAACTTGTCTGAGTAGCCAGGGGTCAGGTTAGGAAAGCTAAAGCCCTGGTAGAATTAAATCTGGCCAGGAACATCAAGGGCAACATGAAAAGCTTCTACAGTGTCATCACTAATAAAAGAGAGACTAGGGAAGATGGAGACCCTCTCCAGAAGGAGACAGGAGACCTGGTTACCTGAATATGGAGAAGGCTGAGGTACTCCATGACTTTTTTTGTCACAATCATCACCAGCAAGTGCTCACGCCACACCGCCCAAATTGTAGAAGTCAGGAATGACTGATCTGTTCCATGTATTATCCAAATAAATTTTAGAAGGCTTGATCAGTGGGTTTTATTTGGATAATGATGCTTCTTATGATGCCTCAGTACTGACTAGATCCCTCCTTTTATGACTGTTTTTTGTACATAAGCCCTAATTCATTATTTCTGTCTTTTTGTAGGTCTGTACATTTTGCTAGTGCTGAAACTTTTGTATTACTTGCTTCTTCTAACCTGAAGAAAATCTCTACCCATTCTTTCAATCAGTGCTTCTATACAGCCACTCTCTGTCTGCCTGTGCAGAAAAGCATCAGGCACATAGTTACTTACGGTTGTTCAGAAACATGGACTAAACGGACTAAAATCTGAAGTATTTTATTACTATAATATCTGAAGAAAGTCCAGATCTTACCAAGACTATTTTCTCACATTTCATTACGAGAAGGAGATAACCATGCATTTGGTCTCTACTTTTATAAAATTATGTTATATATGCAGTAAATCTTTTTAGAAATTTTACATTAGCAGATAGGTCAAGTCTTTTCTTTAGAACATGAATAAATACAAAATAAATACAGATGAAAATAGAACATTGAGCCATTTTTACCTCTTCTTTGGAAATTTCAAAGAATAAGCTGTGCTCATTTACACTTTCAGCTTTCTTTGTACAACTGAAGTTGATCTTTGATCTTCAGCTGAAAGTGACTGTAAGAAGGTTGTATATGGAAAGAATTCTCCATGGTCCATGAAGCAAGCCAAAATCAGATTTCGTGACTGATTTTCCAAAGTGGTTTAGGCCCATTTGGATGTAATCAACACACTCCTAATGCCTCAGATGTACATGTGATCTTCCATCATATTTTCAAGTGGTCCCATCTCTCTTCTGCCCTGATTCCGGAGTGTGAACATGTGGGCTTCAAATCAGAGAGGAAAGACACTTTCTGGAAACTGATCAAATGAACAAAACAGGAGATCTAACATGTTGAAGAACCTGAAGAAAAAAAATAAACTTCTTCAGTTATGTTGTAAGAGAAATTTCAATCTCCCGATCATTCCAGAGCAAAGTCAGCTCATTTAGAAGACTACACACACCTGAGAGAGTCTTAATCTCTTTGGTTCTTACAATAAATTAGAACATTAGTCAGAACAGTTATCCTATAAAACATAGAATAGATCCTCTTTGCCTTTTTCTTGGAAATAAGGTTTGCATCCATCTGATTTTATATTTCTAATATCACAGGTTTTGTAACCTATCTGTAATTTTGCTACTTATTTTCCAAAACAGTGAAAGATGATGTGGCTTCTTATGTTATGTGTGCAATAGAGAATGGTAAGAATACAGAATCCAGATTTGGCCAAACACTCTGTGCCACTACTACAACTATTCTGTAGTGTGTTAGCATTCAACTATGCCTATTTGTTAACATGTAAGAAGTATTACTCCAACTATATCATGCTTTATACATGTCCTTTCAGTACTGTGGTCGATACTACCTCAGCTGCCAATAACGAGAGACTCAGAAGAAAGAAGTTGAGTTATGAATGGGAGACCAAGAAAGAAGGGTAGACAGACTCTGGTCTTAAATCTTGTATATTGTTGATTAGCCTTAAAGTGAGCAAGAAATAATCTATGAATGGCTTTCAATGTTATCTTCTCTTGGTTTCTCAAAAGTTTAAATTTCATACATTTCCATAGATTAAAAGTGAAAAGAAGAGTTTTGGACTGATTCAATCAATTCATATTCTTTATTTGAATTTTTGTTTCGTTTTGACATTTTTGCTTCAGACTGTTCTTTGTGCACTACCAATGACTTCTTGTGACAAAGAAAATCTGGTTTCAATTAGAGCTTTTATGCTATAGAAAAACATCAAAACAGGAAATTGTGGGATTAAATCAAATTATAATTTTTTTTCCCAAAGCTTTGCTGATGTAAAAAAATTTATAAAATGTTCTTAAGAATCTTTAGTTTTTTGTTTTGTTTTGGTTTTTTTTATCTGAGCACTTCCTATTAGCCTCCTTTATGGAATATAGTATTTTATGATGTTATTTTCATGACATCAAATTACTTAATTGCATAATATTATCTACGGGATATCTGATTTAAAAAAATGGATTCTTTAACATGATATAGTATGTTACTTAAACCTGTTAATAAACCTGATCTGTACTGTTAAAGTGAACCCATGTTAACAAGAATGAGTTCACAAAACATTACAGTATTGCAAATGTGTGCTTTACAGCTGAAGCCTTTCTAGGATGTGCGTGACTGGAATATAGAAAACATCATAACAGCTAGAAATCTGGAAGTAATGAAAACATTTTTTGCTCTGATGATGATTACACATTGGAATTGTTTGTCCAGAAAGGCTGTCCAACTTTCATCCTTGCAAGGTTGCCCTGAAATTCTTTTATTTGCTTGCAAGCACTGGGTAGGGCAGACAACAAACTAGTGATGTTAGGAAATCCAGGGTGCATGGTAGCCTCCAGCTTGCTCAGATACCCTCGCCTGTAGGGTGGCTGCTTGTGTCTGACACGAGGTGTGAGGTGCAGCTCCCCAGGCTCTGTGTGAGGTATGCCACCCTCAGCACAAAGAGGAAAGTGTGCTGCTGTTGACCTGTGCCCCGTTATTTCCTCTCAGGTGTGACCTTTTCCCTCGTAGCTTGCTGCTGGTATAGACCCCAATTAGCCTCTTTACTCGAAGATTGCATTTTGCTCTAACCTGCATCAGGAAAGTCAGTCTGTACCTATTAAGTGAAAGAGAATCAGCTGCCTAAGGCATTTTCAGGTAAGTTCTCAGTGTTTATTTCCTGTCTCAGAATGACTTAATTTCTTAACTGATGGAGTAGATGCCATTCAATTATGAAGTGAAATAAAATTACTTTCTTGAAAGTGTGCATTTTCACGTTCAAGGTAAATCACAACGCAGTCAAACACTCTTTTTAACTTTGAGGTCATCTTTACCCTGACTTGCAAAGAAATACATGAGAGAACATAGATACACTTTATTTGATGTGTTTTGTTAAGTATTGCTGTTGTATGTGCACTATATTATGTCAGTGCCTACATACCTGCTAGATGTACCAGAATGACAGATTCCAACTAAATGTATAACCAAAGTTTTGGCTTTGTTTGAAATTAAGATGATTGTCAAATATTAAGCATCTTAATAGAATTAAGATGCCTCAACATTCTCAGGTAAAACCATGCTAAAAATATTAACATTTATCTGAAAATATCTCTGTAGCTGAGTATGTTGTCACTGTAAGGATGTTCAGGATGTTGCTCTACACTGGAATGCACAGTTGTCATTACATCCCTCAAAGGGTATTGGCACATATTCCTAAATATCTAAGGTGATGTATTAGTGGGTGTCTACTATAGGCCATCTGACCAGGAAGAACAAGTGGAACAGACCCTGTACAGACAGATAGGAGTAGCCTCAAGTTTGCAGGCCTTGATTCTCATGAGGGTCTTCAACAATCATCTGCTGGAGAGACAACACAGCCATGACAAAGGATGACCAAGAAAGTTGATTAGTTTTCAAGGATCACCTCCCCCAAGCTCAAGTGCAGTCTGTCCCAAGGAGCAGGATCTCAGGTGAAAAACCGAGGAGGCCTGCATGGATGAACAAAAAGGTACTACCCAAACTCAATGTCCAAACATCCAGGGATTATATTAGGAAGCTAAGACCCAACTAGAATTGAATCTGGCCCAGGGTGTCAAAGATGACAGGAAGGGCTTCTGTAAGTACATAAGCAACAAAGAGAAAACTAGGGAAAATGTGGGCCCATTGCACAACAAGATAGAGGACCTGGTTACATAAGACATGGAAAAGGCTGAAGTACTAAATGCCTTTTTTGCCTCAGTCTTTACCAGCAAGATTTGCCTTCAGGAATCACAGGTCCCAGAGACCAGGGGGAAAGACTGGAGCAAGGAAGATGTACCTTTGGTGGAAGAGGATCAGGTCAATACTGAGTCCAGTCCTATTTACCATCTTCATTAATGATCTGGATGATGGGCCAAAGTGTACCCTCAGCAAGTTTGCAGATGACACAGAACTGGGAGGACTGACTGATACACCAAAAGGTCATGCTGCCATCCAGAGGGAGCTTGACAGGCTGGAGAAATGGGCTGGCAGGAGCATCATGAAGTTCAACAAGGAGAAATACAAAGTCCTGCATCTGGGGAAGAACAACCCCAGGCAACAGTATATGCTGGATTTCACCGAGCTGGAAAGAAACAGCAGAAATGTACCTGAGGGTCCTAGTAAACAGCAGGTTGAGCATGAGACAGCAATATGCCCTTGCTGCAAAGACAACTAATGATATCCAGGGCTGCATCAGACAAAGTACTGCCAGCAGATCAAGTGAGGTGATCCTTCCCCTCTACTCAGCTCTGGTGAGGCCACACCTGGAGCACTGTGTCCAGTCTTGGGGTCCACAGTACAAGAAAGACACGTACATACTGGACAGAGTCCAACAAAAAGCCACAAAGATGATTAAAGGACTAAAGCATCTCTGCTATGAGGCTTTAAAGAAATAGCAGGCTAGAGATCTGGAACTGTTTCACCTGGAGAAGAGGGAGCTCAGAGAGGATCTTATTAATGCATATAAGTACCTGGGGGGAGGGTATCAGAACAGAGACAGACCTTTTCCTGTGGGGCCCAGTGAGAGGACAAGAGGCAATTATACACACTGAAACATGGGAGGTTCCCAGTAACTCAGTAAATACTTTTTTGCTGTGAGGGTGACCAAGCACTGACATGGGTTGTCCAGAGAGGTTGTGGAGTCTCAATCCTTGGAGATACTCAAAAGACATCTGCACATAGTTCTGGGCAACTGGCTCTAGGTGGACCTGCTTTGGCAAGGGGGTTGGACTAGATGACATCTGGAGGTGCCTTCCAGTCTCAGCCATTGTGTGTTTCTATGTTGCTAAACCTTTTCCAAGATCTCTGTAAAACTTCCATAAGGATTCCACAAGTGATTTGGAATCTGTAAATCTTCCTTCATCCCTTTGGGGCATTTGACAAAATTAATCAAGAATAGTGTAATGGATTTTAAGGACAGATTGCACTATTATGAACATACAGGCTCACAACATGGGCTGTAGAAAGTCACAAAGTAATTTCTTAATCAAAACTATAACTACAGGATACATTTTTGAAAGAAAGCCTGCCTTCACTTAGAGACTGCAAGTGATGAAAAGACCACTATGTCCCCAAGTAGGGTCTTTCAATACCTAACTAATGATGTTTTTAAAAATTTGTGACCTAGTCTAGCTTTACTTTCTAGCCAGTGTGTCTATCATAACAATTTCTGCTAGATTTAAGACCTGACGACACTTAGAAGACATGGTCATAAAGAGACATGACTCATTTCTAAACCTCTTGGATTGATCATCTTTCAACCAGAACTGTAAGGATGCTTTCAAGATCGCATATGCAGCCCTAAACATGTGAATAGCTCTTTTTTTGATATATTTAATGTTTAAAGTAGCACTAATGAACTGAATATAACAGAGCAGGACAAAGTGTTTTGTCAGTGGTCTTTCTGTTGAAGTACAGCCTTGGACTGTACCAGACTTCATAATTAAGAACCATGTTTACTTTTAGCTACAGCACTGACTCCAGAGTTCACATGCAGTTGATCATATACTAAAACACCAGTTTATCATCCAAACAAGAACACGATGCTCCATCTGAGAGGAATCTGATGAAGTTCAGTAACTGCAAGTGTAGGGTCCTGCATCTGGGGAGGAATAACCCTATGCACAAGTTGAGGGTTGACCTGCTGGAGAGCAGCTCTGCAGAGAAGGACCTGGGAGTGCTGGTGGACAGCAGGCTCACCATGAGCCAGCAATGTACCCTTGTGTCAAAGAAGGCCAATGGCATCCTGGGGTGGCTTGAGAAGAGTGTGGCCAGCAGGTCGAGGGAGGTGATCCTCCCCCTCTTCTCTGCCCTGGTGAGGCCACATCTGGAGTGCTGTGTCCAGTTCTGGGATCCCAAGTTCAAGAGAGACAGGGAACTACATGAGGGAGTCTAGCAGAGGGCAACAAAGATGATTAGGGGACTGGAACATCACTCTTATGAGAGGTCTGGGTGTGTTCAGCCTGGAGAAGAGAAGACTGAGAGGGGATCTCATCAATGATAATAAATATCTAAAGGGTGGTTATCAAGAGAATGGGGCCAGACTTTTTTTCAGTGGTGCCCAGCAACAGGACAAGGGGCAACGGGCACAAACTGGAACACAGAAAGGTCCACCTGAACGTGAGGAAGAAATTCTTTTCCGTGAGGGTGAGAGAGGACTAGAACAGGCTGTCCAGAGAAGTTGTGGAATCTCCTTCTCTGGAAACATTCAAAACCTGCCTGGATGTGTTTCTGTGCTCTAGGGGCACCTACTTTAGCAGGGAGGTTGGACTAGATGATCTCCAGATATCGCTTCCAACCTGTACCATTCTGTGATTCTGTGATCTTACACATCTGATGTACACTCCTTACTCCTAAGCAGATAACCTTCCTGGATCAACTGTACCCCATAACGTTCTATCATGCCCCAACTCACACAGACAACAAAATGTTGTTTTATGCTTTATGCCCAAGAGATATTTTTTCTTTCCCTACATATAAGCCGTAAATGAAATCCCCTGGAGCAGTTTTGCTACCATTCAGATGATTTAAAATTCAAGTACAGGGGGTACAGATCCTTTGGGAGAACATGCTAGCAACCGAGCCAAGCTTCTTGTTTGCTCAGCACTGGTTCAGTGACTCAAGTCTTCATTTGGCAGCAAGGCTTGCTTAAAGCCTAGCTCTGAAACTTGTTATTGAGCTGCTTAACGACCAATACATGCTATTCTCCTCACCAGCTAGCTGACCCACACAGAGTAGCCTGAAGTTGGCACCTGAGTTCAGCTGACCATGCAAGTCTCATCTGCATGCAGCTCAGCCTTATTCAGAGCCTGACCAGGCTTGCCAAGAGGGTTTAGCGTATTTTCCCTTTCCCTGTATAGGCCTGGTCTTCATTGCACAAGTGTAGTAAAGCACCAGTTGTAACAGAAGGAAAAGAAAAAGTCATATTCATTCTGCACTTCTATCCTGTAAGACTTACTGCCCCAAATGATGACAAGAAAGCATTAGAGAGTGGAGTATGTACAAATAATTCATCTATTGCCCTAAAATCAAAGAGACTGTGGAACTTTCATAATTCCAGCTGTTGGGTCATTTAATTTTGAAACTAATGTTCAAGCTTGGTACTAATTCAGAAAATTCTGCACACTTGTACTGGCAGTTGAAAATTCCCTCATTGACAAGTGGATGCAGAAAAGACTAGGCCGTAAAAGTTACTGACAGAGTAACTCAGTACAAAGCGCACTATACCTAGCCTCACATTATATAGGAAAATTTTCTACACACGCTGCTCACTGTCTCTTGGGTTTTAAATAATGAAGGGTCTTTTCACTTGTCCTTGAACAAAATACGAGCTCATATACTATAGATGTAGGCAAAAGTCTACAATGCATTTAATACTAAACATCCAGGTAAATAGCTGAAAACAAAATGATGGATGGAAAGGAAGGATAAAAAAGATACTAAACTTCATTATTTACCTAAAATTGTTTTTCCTTTTCAAATGGGAATTTCAGAAGTAAGTTCCACAGAATGCTGAGAAGATTTTTGTGACATTAACATTTACCATAAGATAGGATTTTATTCTATAACCTTTTGATTGAAAATATTTCGTGCAGTTTCATAATATAAAAAGTTACAGTTCTGAGTGAAAGGTGTCCACAGCTCATGATTTTAAAACAAAAAAAAACACAAACAAGAGAAATGTAGAAAAAACACAAGCAACCCAGGATTTTAAGCACACATCTCTAGTCATACCACTGCATACAGGTATTTCTTGGACATCTCAAGACTTATTGTTAAAAATTTATTATGCTGAGGATATTTACCATACATCAAGGTAATAACAGTAGTTGTTATTTCTGATCATATTGACAGTAAAAAATAACTTCCTTTATCCACTTTAAGATTGTTTTTCATTATATGATTGACTAATAACAGAGCAGAACTAAAAGCTCAAGTTATTTCTTAAGTTTCTGCTCCAAATTACCTGATGTCATGTTTTAAAATCATTCATCATAGACATAGATATAGATACAGTCTTATGCATCTGCAGTGTTATAAGCAAGTAAAATGAGCCCAAAATGGATTAAACAATGCTCTTTTATTCTTTTTTCTTTTGGTAAAAAGCCAACAAATCAAGAAAGCTTAGGGTGCAACTTTCCCTCAGGAACACAATGCAATTCTATCTGAAGACTTTACTTGCTAGAGTGCTCATGAAAGTACCTATGTTCTAAGCTACAGAAAACTTTGTATTAGAGAAGAAAAAAAATTGATATTTAGGACACAGCTCATTTATGAAAATATTAACAATAAAATCATTATGCCGTGCATTCTGAATGCACATTTTTCAACGAACTATGAACTTGCTATATGAGGGAGTCAAGAGAGAAAGAAGAGAAGAAATTTATTTTCACTCATGGGTAATGCAGTGAACCAAGGTACAGATCCAGTCAAGGTGGACCAATCTTTCAGTATTCAGTTGAATTAGAACTACCAGTCTGGACTATATTTTCTTTTCAGCAGTAACTACCATGCTATTTCAGCAAGTTATTGCTCTCATTTTGAGACAGAATTCTTTAAATTTTAAAATCTGAACTAACATTCTTTCATATGAATTCTAGAGTTGAAAAACCCACATAAGAAGCGTTACACAGTGTCTGCATTTCTATCTAACAAGTTTGGCAGACCTGCTGTACAAGTTTCTAAAATCACAACAGTCCTTGGAGGTACTACTGAAGAAATGATGTCTGCTGTACAGAATCAAATTTTCTGCCCCAGTAAAAAGACTCAGAACTGAGATTTGTTGCAAAAAGTAAAGACAGAAAGAGTCAAAACACAATTCTACAATATACAGGTGTCTCTGAGGTGAGTCATCCTTTCTCCATTGAGAAAAGTTCAAGGTTGGACATAGAAAATTAAAGCAGTCAAGGTTTGTGCTTATACTGAGCTCATCTGTGTGTGTAATTAACTATAAGAAGTTGCCCAGGTGATTCACATAGAAAGAATACCATCAGAAGCCTGACAGTGTCTTCAGAGGGTATACTAATCCAAAGACCTGTTGTCCTGTGCTTTTCAGGAGTGTTTCCAACTCTTTTTGGAAACCAAAAATTAGATGTGTCAATTGAAAGTAAACTATGTATGTACTACATCATTTGTATTAAGTTGTCAGAACTCAGTAGAAGTTTCATAGACAAACATCCAGTATCCTTTTCTTTACCTCTGTAGACATCATGATTAGGGGAGTGGAGCATCTCTCGTATGAGGAAAGGCTGAGAGAGCTGGGTCTGTTCAGCCTGGAAAAGAGAAGGCTGAGAGGAGATCTGATCAATGCTCACAACTATCTAAAGGGTGGATGTCAAGAGGACGGGGTCAGACTGTTCTCAGTGGTGCCCAGCGACAGGACAAGGGGCAATGGGCACAAACTGGAACACAGGAAGTTCCACCTGAACATGAGGAGGAACTTCTTTACTGTGAGGGTGCCAGAGCACTGGAACAGGCTGCCCAGAGAGGTTGTGGAGTCTCCTTCTCTGGAGATATTCAAAACCCACCTGGACGCATTCCTGTGCAACCTACTCTAGGCTAACCTGCTTTAGCAGGGGGGTTGGACTAGATGATCTCTAGAGGTCCCTTCCAACCCCTACCATTCTATGATTCTATGATTCTATGATCTCCATATGAAATAGGCTCTACAACAAGCACATTCTTTATGTTTTCCTCCGGCTTCTTTGAAAATACTAAAATAGCTGTGAACAACCTAATCTTGTAGTAATATTTTATCACTTTTTCAGTTATTAGAAGCTTCTGTAAGAGCAAGTTCAGAGTTTCTTTTTTTACCCTTTTTTTACTTTTGTGTGGTATGTCTTAATGATAATTCAGGATGTTATGCATTTGGCATAAAGAGTTTGAGACTAATGAAAGTGGCATCTGCTTACTATAAGCCTTTATGTAAACCTTCACTACTACCACGTGATTTTTATGCGTTGCCTAACACACTCAGTGGAGATGGTCTAACCATGGCCTTCTTTGCAATGGCAGGGGAATGCTGGACAATGATTTGACAAATGATTCAGAAGTGCAGATAGAAAAATAGAAGGGTGATGGTGTGCACAGCTTGGCTAGGTGGCAACAGCAACCTTCTGTGAAGGCTCTCAGGAGGCAGGCAGCATTCAGAAGAGGTATCAGGTTTTACAAGCTATCAGTATCACATTATAATCTAACCTCAGATCTCTGACACATACAGTCACACATTACTTTTATTGGGATTGTACTACTTGCAGTAACATGAAATTATGCACGTGTAGGCAGTGTTTACATTTATCTGTATAGCTTTAGGACATTCTCTGTATTTAAACGTAAACAAAAATCCCCAATTTATTTTCTCTGCCAAAAGGCACTTTTCCCTCTTTCTAAACTTAGTGGGTAGTAACCGAATGTATTTATTATTTTTACAAGAAAATGAATTGTTATCCCAGTTAAAGAGCAAAGAAAAAATTTGAACCAGTGACATCTATTCATTTGAGTGCTATCATTTCCTTATCCTTCATCATTCAAATCATATCTCCCTACTCTTCAGGCTGTCACAGCATCCTTTATGTAGTGACTGATGTAATCATTGTGCAATCAATAGGGTCTCCCTGCCAATTAGCTAATCCTCTAGAGCACTTTTTAGGATTGTGTTGTGAAGTGGTTTAACTTTTCTTTTTTCCAAATGACATTTAAAATCTCCCACTGTATGTCTGAGAACTGACAACACGTATTTCTAGTCCTGGAACTTCTCAATCTCAGCCAAGGCTTGTACAGAAAGACAAAATTTTAATCTACTTTCTTTGCTCTCCAGAAACCAAAAATGTTCCTTATTCTTATGGTGCAAAATTTTAAGTATATCTTCCTCAGGTCTATCACAGAGAGACCTTATTTACATGGTACAGTCCATGCAACAGTGCTGATTTTTTCCATCTCTTTTTCATAGCAGATACATATCAGTAACATATATTTCTTAAGTTCAACTACACACCACTTCACACTGCTGTTCCTCTTTCCTGGGACTTACAACCTTTATCCAAAGAAAGAGTGTAGTTACCTTATGCTGTGGGGTTAACCCTAGCTGGCAAATAAATACCACTAGAAAATAATGGGTTTTTTTAAAAAAAGGTGTTTTATTGTATCCTTGAAGGTTCCTTGGCCAGGAAAAGAAATTGCTACAGCTATATGCTATCCAGAGGCAAACCTTATGAAATGCATAAATACCTAATCAAGTGGAGACCTTAGCAAAATCCTCCTGTTTACATAACACTAAATATTATCCTCAGTTAAATTATTTATTTGCAAAATAGGTCCATATCTGCACCAAAGCCAGTGGTACTATTTTCCAACATCTCAAACTCCAATGAAAAGCTGCTGTTGCACTAAAATTCTATCATGAATTTGGCTAAATTGCAAATCTCCATTCTTTTAACAAAATGCCTGGTGGCTTGGTGGTGAATCAACATTCTCATCCAAATTTTTTTATATCACTTTTTTCTGAGCATTTCTGTACCTAAGTGCCATATTGGACTGAGATTTGAAATTTTAATCTGCTTTTATCAGGTAAGATGAACTATTTTGAGAAACTAGTTTACTTGGAGAGATAAGGATGAATACCATCTCATATTAGGTCTAGAAGTTTCATTGAGATACCTCACATTAGTAAGGAGTAGATTTATCACATTGGCATCACACTCACTGACTTAGTGTGCAATACTGCAAGTGAGATGATGCATTGAGTCTTTCCACAGTCCTTCATGTCATGAAAAAACACACTATTAGCGATACCGAACCATCAAGAAGTCCATTTAATACCACTATTCTTCTGCAGAAATCTGTCTTGGCCACTGTGCATATTAATCAAATCTACTATGAGTTATGTAAGTGAGCTCTGTATCATGATGACTTCTGAAAGCTTATGGTGGATTGAAGGGACCAGAATATAACAGTCCTGACCTGAGCATACACATCATACAACGAATTGAGGAACTATGGCTTCTGCAGCTGTGTTGTCTGAACCAAAAACTCTCTGCCTTTTCACTACTTTCTATTGATTTGATCTCTTAGTATCAGAATGTATAAATTTCTTTTCCTGAACTTATCACTACACTTAAACTACCCAGGAAAATTAACTTTTCTCTATCTTTGTCCATTATCTTAATCTCATTAACTGCCATTCTATCATTCCCTGTATCATCTGTTTTCTTGAAGGCTTTTAAATTGCTGCCTTCCTAGCCTGATATAAGATTTCAAGCAATAGAAAATTCATCAAAGCCAGATATACTGGTTATAATAGAAAACCTACTTAAATAGCAGACTGAAACTCCTGACTGATGTTCTTAAGAGACCTTGTATTCCCCAACCATTTTAATTTTAGATGCAAATAATATGTTACATGTTTACTTGTGGTCTATAGTAATTCTGCATTTTTTTAATTTTTTTTACAGTCTTATTGCTTCACCATTTTTTGTCACCCCTACCAAGTAGTCTAGAGCTTTGTGTGAGAATATTCCTTTGACAGAAGAAAGAAATTAAAAGCAGATCACCCGGTGCCTCATTTAGTGTTGAATCCAATGAGCTATGATGGTATCTGCCATGTGTAGGACAACAAGATGCACCGAAGCCTAAAAATTAATTGTTGCACTACCTGTGATCTTTGTAGCAGGACCACCAAGCTTTCTCCACCATGAAGCTTCACACTTCAGTTGCTGAAACATTTCATGTCATCTCTGAGAATTCTCCTCAGAACAACTTTTGGACTCCTGACTCTGAAGATACACCTACACCTACACCTAGAAAGCAGACTATGCAAGAATAGACATTACTAAACTGTTCAGGGAGCCCTGGAATTGCTTTGATCCTTTGACAGTTTACATCTTTTTGTGGACCTGCTGCATAAAGACCCATGTAAAATGTCCCAAATCTGAGTTACCTTCACTTTTAAATAAGATCTTATATGTAGTGTGAACCTGTGCAAGTTTGTTTTTCAAGTGATTGTACCATGTTATCCCTTTGCTGATCTAACTCAAATCAATACATGGAATACTCTAGCAGGAGGTGCTAAAATGAGAAACTTAGAGCCAAACAGTTTTTTTTTCTTTTTTTTTTTTTAATGGGAATACTTAACAATTCTGATTTGCACTTGCTTAAAGAAAAGAATTTTAAACTACCAGGCAGTCAGTAAAATGTAGCTGGTGCATGAATTCTTCAGATGATTTACAGTATTCTCATGAAAAGAAAAGATAAGAAAAGGAAAAGAAAAGAAAAGGAAAAGAAAAGAAAAGGAAAAGAAAAGAAAAGGAAAAGAAAAGAAAAGGAAAAGAAAAGAAAAGGAAAAGAAA
>VZSC01006380.1:70191-87220 GCA_013398225.1 Steatornis caripensis | reverse complement strand
GCAAGATGATTGACTTTGGTCAGTGTTACCGTTTCGTGGCCACAATTCTTATCAGATAATTAGTCTTGGCACCTCTCAGATATGTGGGCTGCGACCCATGCAGGAGAAGACTCAGGCACATCCCCCGGGCAACAGGAGTTCCGGAGCTGGTCAGGGAGCGCCTAATCACTTCAACTCACTGTGATTGCATCAGGAGTTCCAGGTGCAATCAGGGAGTGCCTAATTGTCCCAACTCGCTGTGCTCATCCCGGGACAAAGAGGTACGGTATTACTTCTTATCTTGGCTCATTGTACCAACAGGCAGGGTCGTAGAGTGCCCAATTATCCCAGCTCTTTGTTCTCATATGGTTCTGAATGATCTGACATTGCAATGTGGCTTGTTAGTAGGGGGGAGAGCAGGGTCTACACCACAACAGGTCGACAAACCACCAGTGGTCTGCAAAGGTTTTCATTCTATTGATAGCAAGCCATTTTGAGACAGATGAAATGGAAAGCAGGAAAATGAAAGGATTATTGATAAATTATTGATAAATTATTGATAAATTTGCCCACAAAATTAAAAGGTAGAAGAGGTGCCCCTTAAACACTCTCTCTGTTCACCGAGATGTGTAGTGTGTTGCTTTTCTCACAAGCTGTACATAGTGAATAAAGCCCCATCAATCCCCTTACCAAACCTCTGGGCCCTATTTCAAACATAGGCATGGCTCCACGTAATTCCTGCTCTAAGGAGTATGTGGTTTAGGATGCAAAATAGCGCATCAGGTCACATGCAAAAGCAGAAATAACGTGCACCAAACAAAAGATTTCTGTACTGTAGTTGCATTGTAGAAGAGTAAAGACAGGATGAACACTTTCAGAAACATCAGTATTTCCTGGGACTTTTCTGAGCTTGGATCAACTCTGTGCCCATCAACACAGAGATTATACAGAAAAAGCAGATATAGATGAAAAGACACATATGTGTGCACATTTAATAGTATATGAGCAGTACTGAGGGTTTTTTTACCAAAGCTTTTTTTTTAAATTAGTGTTTTATCCTGAAACTAGACAAACCAGATTTGTCAGATTCTTCCTTTTACAGTAGGCAGAAAATCAGCCCTTAGCTACTACCTTTTATATAAATTTCACAAACGTTCACAGGCATTTATTATGATATATAACACAAATGACATCTGCAGGCTGTGGGGCAAGGGTGAAGAGGCTGGTAAAGGGCGAGAGAGACTGATTGAATACTTGGAGAGTGTGAAGTAGGATTTGATTGTTTTATTAGAGAGAAGGTTAGGGGTTATAAGACAGGGAGAAAAGATAGTTCCTCTGATGGGAAATGAAGAGAGCCACAGAGTCTATTAAGTGTGTGGAGGACATTCCAGATGGGGGTGCTGAGTGGTGGGAGAGTCTGGCGCTAGGAATGGTGAACGGAGGAGGAGGGAGAGGATGCGTGGTGAGCTCAGCAGCAAGAATGGGAAAGGCAGTGCTGTAAATCAAAGGCACTGCCTTGCTCCCATATGGAAAGAAAAGATGAGCTTCACTTGGGGTTGCGCATGTTCCATTACCTTGGGTTATCAAATGGATCTAGAAATAAAATGGCTGTTAGTGCGAACACTCAGGGAGAAGGTTGCAAGGTCAGCTTTTGCCCTGATGTTTACAGAGAGTAGGTTGATGCTGGAAGGAAGGGGGGAAGTCAGGCAAATGTACCTGGAGATACATTGAAAATAGACGTGTCTGTGGGGTTTTTTTTAGAAATTAAAAACACCCAAGCCTTTCTACTCAGATTCTTTTTTAATCCAGAATATGACTTGATTCACCACTTTTGAGAACTTCAACCTTAACACTTATAGTCTTCCTTTTATCTTTCAAAAATCGGTCTACAAGGTAGAGTGAGGAGCTGAAATAAATCTAAATAACTAAATAAACACATCTGCATAGCCATAATCACTTGTGTGTGTTACTGCCTCATAGGGAGAATATGTATTTCTGCCAGTATTCCCCCTGTGGAGCAGTAATGTGTTCAGGTAGTCATGACTATATCTAATAGAAACTGCAAAATAACAACTTTATTCCTGAAAAATTGATCCTGGATTTAAAAACATGTTAGAAAAAACACACGCACACACACAAAACCCCCCTCCCACTACATGTCTGTAACATGTGTCTCCATTGATGTGTGTTTTAGAAGCATCCAAATTTAATAAAAATCACTTTGGAAAAACAATCATGAAGTTAGATATGTGTAGACATTAGTATTATGTCAAAAACATAACCTAGGAAAGGCTGGAAACACCATAGCCAGTCTTTGTAGGCTGAAGCTGCTTATCCCCAAGCCTTTTAACATCTTAGCTATGCCAATATGCTTTTGAACTCGAATAAATTGTCGATAAAATCCCACCTTTGGGTATTATCAATTAACAAGATATAGGCAGACAGTATATGACTATCTTGATAAGAAAATATTTGTAAATTTTAAATATATCATTTATTTTGATTAACAGATGGAATTTGAAGCTGAAGTTAATGAATCACAGAATGGTTTAGAATGGAAGGGTCTCCTTGGAATCTTCCAGTTCAATCTTCCTGCTCAAGCAGCGTCAACTAGAGCAGGTTGTGCAGGACCACGTCCACTTCGGTATTAAATATCTCCAAGGATGGAGACTTCACAACCTCTTTGGGCAACTTGTAGAGTGTTTGACAACCTACACGGTAGAAAAGCTTTTTCCCATGTTCAGATGGAGTTTCATCTGTTTAAACTGTGCCCACTGCCCCCTCTTCTTCATTCCCTCCCATCAGGTATTTATACACATGGATGCAATCCTCCTAAGCCTTCTCTTCTCCAGAATGAAGAATCCCAGCTCTCTTTGTCTCTCCTCATGGCCATTTTCGTGGCCCTGCATGGGTCTTGCTCCAATAAATCCATGTCTTTCTTGTACTGGCGAGACCAGAACCAGACTTGCTTCAGATGCCAGGTAGAGAAGATAAAACCCTTCTCTGCATCTGCTGGCAATACTCTGCCTAATGCAGCCCAGGGGGGTGTTGGCTGTCTTTATCACAAGGCAGTGTTACGGTCTCATGGTCAGCCTGTTGCCCACTAGGACCCCAGGTCCTTCTCTGCTGAGCTGCACTCTGGCCCATCAGCTACTTTCATTTACTGGTGCCCAGGTTATTCTTCCCCAGATGCAGAACTTACCATGTTTCCTAGTTGAATTTCATGAGGTTCCTGTCCTCCCAGTTCTCCAGACTGTTCAGGTCTATCTGAATGGTAGCACAACCCTCTCATGTTTCAGACACTTCTTCCAGATTTTTATCTGTGAATTTGTTGACAGTGCAGTGGTCCCATTGTCCCTTAATGAAGATATTCAATGAGAAGGTCACTAAGGAAGATGCTGTTATTAGCCTAATATTAATTCAAACACTATTCTAGCCACACAGATAAGGAGGACTGTTTCTGAACAGTCAGCATGGATCTGCCAATGGTCAACCATACCTCAGCAACAGAATTGCTTATGTGATAATGTGACAGGATTTGTGGATAAGGGGATGGCAGTGGATGTAATTTTTCTCAGTTTTAACAAAGCTTCTGACTGTCTCTCACACAACACTCTTGAATCCAAGGCAGGCTGTTATGGTCTGTATGGGTGGACAAACAGATGGATGAAACACTAGCTGGATGATTGGACTCAGAGGGCAGTGGTTAATGTTGCTATCAAGAAGGTTACTGCAGGGATCTATATTGCGGTATGTCCTGATTTTGATTACGTGACCTGGAGAAGGAGAGGGATTACACTCGCATCAAGCTTGCAGTTGACACCAAATTGGTGGGAGTGCTGGCTACACTTGAGGGAAGGGCTATCACTCAGTGGGACCTGGACAGGCAAGGGGAACAGGACAATGGAAATTTGACAAGGACAGATGGAAGTCCTGCCCCTGAGAAGGATAACTCCCCCAGCAATACAGCTTGCAGACTTCTTGTTTGGAAGTATCTCTGGAGGAAAAACTTGGGGATCCTGGTGGGCAGAGAGCTATTGCAGAGGCCAGTAGTGTGCTCTGACAGCTATGAAGGCAAACTATGTCCTGGGCTATATGAACTAGCCAGTCAATTAAGTGACAGGATTGTCCCCATTGATTTGGTACTCGTTAGGCTATACCGAGATACTGCATACTGTTTGTGACCCCCAGTACAGGAAAGATATCAATAAACCCAAATGAACTCAGCGTAGTGCCACTGAGGTGGCCATAGTTGGAGCACTCACTCTATGAGGAGAGACTGAAGGACCAGAGCTGTTTGAACCTGGACATGAGGTGGCTCAGGGGCTACTGAAGAGCAGCCACCATGCCTGGCTCTACTGTGAGCAGCTCCTTGCACCAGACACCTCCCAAGCTCCCTCCTCACCAGTTTTCCTGTAATTCCTACCTCAGCCACTGAATTATACTCATTTCATATTTAAAAATCTTGGCTGACAAAGGCAGTTCTGTAGAGTTAATAGCCTTAGGCTTCAAGTGTCAGGCTTAAAACTGTATGAAATTCTGATAAAATACACCATATCAACACTGTAACAGTACATCATATCTGTAAACATTGATAAACCGCCATACATCATTTAACAGGGATAGATATTAGAACAAAACCAATTTTAACAAAATGCAGGAAAAGACACTAATCTAGGAGGAAAAAACACCTCTCCATCATACAGAATGGACATCTATATTCTTGAAAGCAGTGATCTGGAAATATCTAAATATACAGAGAAAAACAACTTTGCATGAACTTCTATGACATAAAGTCTGAAGTTATATTTAGATGTATAAACAGTGAAATAAAAAAAACCTAGCAGAAATAAAAAAGGCGCATAAACCTGTCTGTGTGGCATATGACAGTACTGTCCATGAATATTATACACAGGTTTTTCCCCATAGCTTTAAAAACAGGTGTAAAATCAGAGAAGGAAAATAATAACATTCCAGAGCTAGGGAAGTTGTTTTTTGGCAAGGAACATACAGAGCTTAATACATTTACTTGATCATATCAATGAAGATTATGGTGTGTAAGTGCTTCAGGGTGATGAAATACCTGAAACTAAAGAGCTACCTATGAAATGCATAACAAGAGTGAATTGATGCAAGTTAAAGCCAGTCCCATTCAAATGACTAATACAGCACATTTTTAAATGATGCTGATTAGCCAGTAAAATAATCTACCAATAAAAGTGATGGATTCTCTGTGTTTGAGTGAGGAGTGATTCCTTTCTGGAAGATGTGTTGTTGCATTTATGTATGTGATTGCAGATGTGAGACGCAGGACATTTAAAGAAATTACGAGCATTTGGCTGGAAGGTATATTGACACAGAAACTAATCTGCATTCAGACCAATTAGTTGCAAATGTGCTATAAAATGGCTAACCTAAGGTGTTGCAATGGACTAGGATCACAGACATTTTAATTGGTGGGATGACGTCTTTTTCAAATGAGCTAACTCAAACACTTGTAACAATGTGAGCATACCCTTAGACAAAACTTCAACGGCTTCAGTTGAGTGGGAATCAGATGAAATGTAGTGGACAAGCAAACAGATGGTATAATGATCCTTTCTGGTCATAAAATTTCTGAATGTGAAAAAAAGAAAAAGATACTATTTTACCTGTGCTTTAGCTTACCCAACTGTAAAAGCAGGATATGCCTAGAGCACAGCAATGTAAGATTTATTTGATGTATGCCGAGTCATTTCAGAACCTTAGATAAAGTCTGCATCATAATTATTATGGTTATTATAAATGATCTGTCTGTGCAAACAAATCTGGGATGATACCATGGAGTCACAGAGGGAGTTTGTTAGTTTTTTGAATAGGGTGATTTTCTTCTGTACACGTGTATCCCAAAAACTAAGTCACATTTGCTATGGCAGCATTTTCAAGGTAGGCTCACTTGAGATCTCAGCAAGGAGAAGACATAACAACCATACTGCCCAAAGAGCCTCTAGTCATCCTTGACAGCTGTGGATGCACTTTGTGTCGGTGTCAGTGCTGCTGGGCTTTAGAGGGAGTGCTGTCAGCTCCCTCTGACTTGAGGGTCTGCAGTAGCAACAGCTGAACCTTGCAGCGAGAAGGCCATTACAGAAAACTTACGTGGAGAAAGATTCTTCACAGATTATGTTTTCTAAGCTAAGAACTACAAGTCAATCAGTCATTATTATACATTACTTGCATTAGCTGAGCAATTTGATGGCTTTACCAACTCACAGGAACTAGATCTGTGCCCTCTTTGCAATTTAACAAAGATGGAGAAAGTCTGGCTGTGAAAAAAAGAGGGAAGAAGTGGGGGGAAGAAGCAACAGCACAAACGCAGGGATATGAAGACATGTTCAGTGCTCACTAAAGACAGCATCTAACACCCAGGAGGACTGCAGCTGGGCTCCCAGGCAGCTAATACATTGGTGGTTTTGCCTTCTCTTAAATATCTATTCCCTTTCTACAGTGTCTGTTTGGGACAGCGACATTTTTTGTCCCGTGGAAAAGTGATACTTTCTTGTTCTCACCCTCACACCTGTGTTTCACACAGTCCAACATTATTTACCGCAAATGGCCCTTGCACTGGCACCAAAGCTGGCAGGAGGGCGCTGGTGATCTTACAACTTTCAGACAGCTTGGCATGGTCATAATAAAGACCACTGCTTGATTTACAGCTTGTGTGCAAGACTGAAACAAGTTCTCATTCTAGCTGAAAGAGTCAGCATCCCCCCATTAATAGTGCCTGAGAGGCCTGAAACTGAAGTCTGTTTCTAAACTCTGATTTTTCACTTTTACACACCTGGTAGATGGATGAGTTCATCTTTTATGAGCTCTGATGTGTTTGCAGTGTTTAAAATTTTTTTTGCATGTTATTTGTTTTGAATTATACCCACAAAAATATGTCATTTTAAAAAAGACAACATAAACATTTGCATAAGTTCTTATTATCAATAGGACTAGATATATATTCTCTTGTACCTCCAGAATTTTATTTACATTTTATCTAAGAGAAGGCCTTAGTCAGAGCTGTACAATAGATACTCTTTCTACTCCTACGCTAAAAAGCCATTGCAGTAACATTGGAGATCAAGTAAGGGATTTAAGAAAAATATTTTCCAAATACTGCAATTTATGCAGTAAAAACATCATAGATACTGTTTTTCCCCTTGAATTCTGTTTTCCAGGGCATTACTACTAATAAAGATTTACAAAAGGTATAGTTGAATGTTTTACTACCAGTAGAATGACTTTATCGCTTCAGCTAAATAGAAAGAATCAGAGAGGTAAGCCACCTTTGTAATTTTAAGAAATTTAAATTCACATTTTGACCTTTTAAGTACTTTTATGCACGATTATCATCTGACAGTGATTATGTTTCATAGGACATTATAAGTAATTCACAAAGGTTTATGTAGATACCACTTTTTAAAGTAACCGAGTGGATAATACCCAGCATATGTGACATTTTAATCAACTTCAGCCTGTCTAATGGAAGTATAACTGTGTCTGCCCCTTTAGCTATTTGAATTAGCAGGAAAAAGGGAGGAAAGGGCTAGAAGCATTTTGCCATTCGTCTGTTAGCTTCCCTCTATTCTGCTAATGCACTTGAACCCTAGCCTGCAGTAATCACAGGAAGCCCACTGAGAAGGTAATGGAGTTTCTCTCTGCTCAAGGTCACTGATCAGCATTTGTGCTACCTGACGTGACCTGGTGTTTCAGAGGTGCAGGCAATGGCTGTAGAAAGGAAGACAAGGATGAGATGGATTTATTCACTGGGTGAGTAGTTATTGCTGAAAAAATAAGTTGTGAAGATAACACAAATCTGGATTTAATCATTAAAGGATTTAAACACACTGAACTGCTGGTGTGATATGGGTGTACAAACCTTATGATCTTCACAGGAATCTGAGGTGGTTTAGAGGAAGACAGTAGGTCATATTCCTGCATCTGCACAACATAGGCAGAGAGCACACTGTATGCTTCATGAGTAGGTAGCCATCTCCCTTAGCAGCTAGTCAGTGCTGCAGCTCTCTGAATAGAACAACAGAAAGAAGAAAAAAACCCAACAGACAAAACTGAAAACCTAGACCAGCACTGCTTACTTCAAGAAAAAAAGATACTAGGGCATATGATAGGGATGAAATCTAACAAATTGCTAATGAAACAAAAGATAAAATTTATCTACAAACATGCAAAGGAAATTTTATATTTTTTCTCCTCCTTTTTGCTTTATTTCTAGAGCATATCACAGCATGAAGCAGCTACACCCTGAAAATGGCACAGAGCCTTAGCAGTGACATTTTAACAAGCCTAAATGATTTAGAGTCTGTACTGATCTTGTTATTTGATTGGACACAATTAGTATGAGAGATGCATGCTTGAGTGCACTGAGTTGTGCACTCTAATGGTCTAACCCATTACGGGACTTCTCTAGGAACCGTACGTTGCTATACTGCAGGCAAATAGGGCAGTCAATGATTTCAGTCCTATCACTGTAGAAGGCAAGAGGTGAGAGGTACCCAGGTGATGCTGGCTTTCCCTTTCCCACTATGACTTTACCTTTTCTAAGTGTTTATGTAAAATCCATGGACAGGGAGCTGGCAAATAACATTGTTGGAGTCAGAATCAGAAGAGAAAAAGAGATGAATAGTGAGTGTTTATAGAAAACTGTGACATTACACAGCAGTTAGGAATAGAAAATTAGCTTGGTCCCAGCACGGATTTTATCCCTAGACCTGTTGCTAGTCAGTAACTTTCAATGCCTTTTTTTACCTTTTTTTTTTGATGTTGGAAGTATGAAACTGAAAGTGTTAAAGCACATTAGGACAATTTATTTTCACAGAAACATAGAATCATACAACTGTTCAGGTTAGAAAAGACATTTAAGACCTTAAGTCTAACCATTAACCTAGCACTGCCAAGCCTACCACTAAACCAGGTCCCTAGACACCATATCTACCCATCTTATACATACCATCAGGGACGATGACTCAACGACTTCCCTGGGCAGCCTGTTTCCGCACTTGTTAACCCTTTTGTTGAAGAAATTTTTCGTAATGTTCAGTCTAAACCTCCCACAGAGCAACTTAAGGCCACTTCCGCTTGTCCTACTGCTTCTAACTTGGGAGAAGAGACCAATCATCTACCTTGCTACAACCTCCTTTCAGGCAGCTGTAGAGAGCGATAAGGTGTCCCCACAGGCTCCTTTTCTCCAAGCTCAACAACCCCAGTTCCCTCAGCTGCTCCTCGTAGGACTTGTGCTCTAGACTATTCACCAGCTTCGTTGCCTTCTTTGGACATGCTCCAGTGCCTCAATGTCTTTCCTGTAGTGAGGGGCCCAAAACTGAACACAGTATGTAAGGCATGGCCTCACCAGTGCCAAGTACAGCAGGATGATCACTTCTCTAGTCCTGCTGGCCACACTATTTCTGATACAATCCAGGATGCTGTTAGCCTTCTTGGCCACCTGGGCACACAGTCAGCTCATTCAGATGGCTGTCAACCGACATCCCCAGGACTTTTTCCACTAGGCAGCTTTCCAGCCACTCTTCCCCAAGCCTGTAGCATTGCGTGGGGCTGTTGTGACCCAAGTGCGGGACTCAGCACTTAGCCTTGTTGAAATTCATAGAGTTGGCCTCGGCCCATGGATTCAGCCTGTCCAGATCCCCCTGTAGAACCTTCTNGTTCCCTCAGCTGCTCCTCGTAGGACTTGTGCTCTAGACTATTCACCAGCTTCGTTGCCTTCTTTGGACATGCTCCAGTGCCTCAATGTCTTTCCTGTAGTGAGGGGCCCAAAACTGAACACAGTATGTAAGGCATGGCCTCACCAGTGCCAAGTACAGCAGGATGATCACTTCTCTAGTCCTGCTGGCCACACTATTTCTGATACAATCCAGGATGCTGTTAGCCTTCTTGGCCACCTGGGCACACAGTCAGCTCATTCAGATGGCTGTCAACCGACATCCCCAGGACTTTTTCCACTAGGCAGCTTTCCAGCCACTCTTCCCCAAGCCTGTAGCATTGCGTGGGGCTGTTGTGACCCAAGTGCGGGACTCAGCACTTAGCCTTGTTGAAATTCATAGAGTTGGCCTCGGCCCATGGATTCAGCCTGTCCAGATCCCCCTGTAGAACCTTCTTATCCTCAAGCAGATCAACACTCCTGCCCAACCTGGTGTCACCTGCAAACTGACTGAGGGTGAACTCGATCCCCTCGTCCAGATCATTGATAAAGATTATAAAGAGAACTGGCCCCAATACTGAGCCCTGGGGAACACCACTTGTGAACAGCCACAAACTGGATTTAACTCCATTCACCACCACTCTTTAAGCCTAGCCATTCAGACAGTTTTTAAGTCAGCAAAGAGTACACTTGTCCAAGCCAGGAGCAGCCAATTTGTGTAGGAGAATGCTATAGGAGACAGTGTCAAAGGCTTTAGTGAAGTCCAGATAGACAACGTCCACAGCCTTTCCCTCATCTGCTAAGCAGGTCATCTTGTCACAGGAAAAGGGCTTGCCCTTCATAAACCTGTGCTGACTGGATCTGATCACCTGCTTGTCCCATGTGTGCTGCATGATGGCACTCAAGATGATCTGCTCCATAACCTTCCCCAGCACCAAGATCATACTGACAGGCCTGTAGTTCCCCGATTTCTCCTTCTGGACGTTCTTGTAGATGAGTGTCACATTTGCTAACCTCCAGACTACTGGGACTGATCCAGTTAGCCAGGACTGCTGATAAATGATGGAAACTGGTTTAATGAGCACTTCCACCAGCTCCCTCAGTACCCCTGGATGGATCCCATCTAGCCCCATAGGCGTGTGTGTCTAAGTGGTGTAGTAGGTAGCTAACCATTTGCCCTTGGATTATGGGGGTTTCATTCTGCTCCCTGTGTCCACCTTCCAGCTCAGGCAGCTGGGTCCCCCCAAGAACAACTGATCTTACTATTAAAGACGGAGGCAAAAAAGGCATTAAGTGACTCAGCCTATTCTGCATCCTTTGTCACTGTGTTTGCCCCTGCATCCAATAAAAGATGGAGATTCTTCTTAGCCCTCCTTTTGTTGTTAATGTATTTATAGAAACATTTTTTATTGCCTTTTTTGGCAGTAGCTGAATTAAGTTCTAGTTGGACTTTGGCCCTTCTAATTTTCTCCATCCATAACCTCACGAGTTCCTTGTGATCCTCCTAAGTTGCTTGCACCTTCTTCTGCAAGTCATATACTCTCCTTTTCTCTCAGACTTCCAACAAAGTTCTCTGTTCAGCCAGGCTTCTCTTCCCCTCTAGTTCGTCTTTCGGTACATGGGGATGGCCTGCTCCTGCACCTTTAAGATTTCCTTCTTAAGGAAGAGTATCGAGCCTTCCTGGACTCCTTTGCCCTTCAGGTCTGCCTCCTAAGTGGCTCTGTCCACCAGGCTCTTCTTCAATAGGCCAAAGTCTGCCCCCTGGAATTCCAAGGTGGCAGTTCTGCTAAACTCCCTCCTTAATTCTCCAAGAATCAAAAACTCTACCATTTGTGATCGTTATGCCCAAAACAGCCTCCAGCCATCACATACCCACACTCCTTTGTTCAAAAGCAACAGGTCTAGCAGGACACCTTCCCTCATTGAATCACATACCAGCTGTGTCAGGTAGTTGTCTTCCACACGTTCTGGAACCTCCTAGAATGTTTCCTCTCCACTGTATTGTATTTCCAACAGACATTTGGCAAGTTGAAGTCCCCCATGAAAACAAGGGTTAGCAATTTCTTTGCATTGCACTTCAAGTGCCAGAAAAATCAGACTTAATAAACAAAATTAATCTTATGAGATTTCCCAGCCCAGTTTTGTGGATTTCAAAGTGCAAACAGTTTGTTTCAATTGATATGTGCTTTTTTCACTGAAATGGTTGTCTGCTCACCAAAACCGCTGCTTCTCATCTGTCTTCATTGAATTATTGTCTCATATGACAATGAGAGTCATTTGGGGTAAAGTGCAGTTTTCACTGTTCACAGTATCTAGCCAAGAAAGGATTCTGTCCCATGAATATAATTTCCATTCTCTGCCTCAAAACATGATATAAACAATGAATAAACATTAGGCCAAATAAATGAATTTCTGAATATCCAGTAAATAGTATGCAAATCAACCTAGGGTGCAAAATTATATTTGCTGTTACGTTGCTGTTATTAATCTTCTGTGGCCTCCAAATACCCTAAAATGCAGAAAAGGGATGCTTATCATTCTACTTCTTTTGAGAAATCTTCAAGTAGAGTTACAAGCTGCGTTACAAAGATTCTTCTTCAATTTGCACCCTGAAGACTCCAGTGGACAAATGAAGTTACACTTAAGTTATATGGTTTGGAGTATGAATGGAATCATATATACTGGGTTTGCTACCTCAGTCATTGTCAGAGTAGGTGTTTTTGCTTCCTGTGTGTGTACTAAGCTATGGCTGTAGGAGACTAACTGTATCTTCCCAAAAACATTCAAAGTAGTCACAGTGCCTCTGGGAACAGAGAGAATATCCGCTGTCGTGACTGTGATAGTATTTGATCTAGTGGTAGTGGTTTAAGTAATCAAAGCTGTGGACTGATCCCTTAGACAAGGAATCAGCAAGCTAGGAAATGCAGAGAATGTGAGCAGAAGCAGGAGAGAAACAAATCCTTGAACCTTAGCAGATTTCTTGAGAAATGTGGTGCTTAGTTGCCAGTTGGGGTTAAACCATGATGAGAATAAACCAACACAGTTTCAAATACTGATTACCACAAGAGATAGAATTAAACCTCAACAAAGCAGTTAGTTTTCCAGTGGAAGGTCACTCAGCATGAACAGAAGGTGACTACTTTGACATTGATGAAGACGACTTCCCAAAATGATTCAAGAAACTGAATCTGAAATCTCACTGAAAACCAGCAGAGTTTGAGGTTGAATTTTAGATGGGAAAAAAGATACCAAACATTGTAATCCAAAATAATTTCACAGAATCACAGAATGGCAGGTGTCCCTATCTCTGGAGATCATCTAGCCCAACCTGCATACTAAAGAAGGTGTGCCTAGAGCAGGTTGCACAGGAACATGTCTGGGCTAGTTTTGAATATCTCCAGGGAAGCAACCTCCCTGATTTCGATTTCCTTGGGAAAGAATGGAGTTCTGACTCTTTAGCGCAATTTACGAGCATTTGCTGAAGCTGGCAGAGCACAGAGAAAGAGTACGTGGGCAGCAGCCAGTTGTAATGAATTCTTTGTGGGCCAATGGACAAGATTACAACCAAAGGAAATCAGATAGCCTGAAAAAAAAAAAGAGGCATTTATTAATTTTAAGCTGGAGACAATCCAGTATGTTGCTAGTGATGGTTATTGGTACCAGTAAGAAAGAAATTATACTGGAGAACAAACGTGTGAGTCTAAGTGGAAGTGAAAAACATGTACATTAGAAAGATTTCAGTATGTTAGAGGACCAGAAAAGGAGCTGGATGGGAGGAAAATATTCATTTAGGGCTTAAAAACTGTCTTCCTTCCTTCCTCTTGTAAAGCTGCACTTTTAGGAAGAGCAGGGAATGAACACCACTTAGCAAGGATTGGAAGACACCCTCTGGGCATGGGCTGGTCCTTGGGTACAGAACTTATGAATGTGGGTTGTATTCAGCACTCGTTTATGTGGCTTGTGTTAATAGATTTTGGCTTGGAAAATATGATAACAGGGTCTTCTGCTTTAATAAGCTCTCTAGACAGCATCTGGGCAAGAGCCGATCTATTACTGTAGTCCTGTGCAGCCAGCTGAGATTGGGCCTGTTGAGAGGCGAATCCCTGCCAGGGCATCAGTGAACCACAGTGCACCCTCTCTCCAGGCCAGCAAGGGGGCAACGGGATGGGCACCCATCAGCAGCACCCCACATCTGCCTTCCTGGCTGATCTGGCAGTGGTATGCAGCCATTCGTTCTGAACAAGAGTACATGAATATCTCAAAACTCACCTCTGTGTTACAGTGTCAGGAAAGAAACACAAGAGGCAAATGGAGCAACAGGCGAATATCCATTACATGGAAGTTAAATTAGCCAAAATGAAAGATCACTGTAAAAGAAAGAATAATAAAATAAATATGGAAAAACTGGCAATTAAAGAAAGGAAAATATAAAATTAAATACATCATGGTAGATAAGTAATGCTGAGAAAACATGCCACTGTCTGAAGAGAGTGTTTGAGAAACAAGTGAGAAACTGAAGTGAGTGATTTCTGAACTTGATGATCTTTTAAGTATTAACACATTTCCATTTCATTTGCAGAATTCTTCAACACTGTTCAAAAATTACCTGTAGGGGCTTGCCCAAGAGAGAGTGATATAATTTAGGAATTTGCTTTGGCAAGACTACAGTTATGCTTGGAGGATTTCTGTTGGAGATCTGGAGGGGCATTAGTTTTAATAAGATATTCTAATTATCACAAACATACTGTGAGAATCTGGGCCATGGGTCTAAGTAGACCTGCACACTCTGCAGACGTTAATGTTTTCCATTATTTGAGGGATGAAAGGTATTTTGCTTTGCTTTTGTTAAATTTTGTAATTACTTAAATAGATTTGCAGTAGGGAGCTTTTGTGGATGGTGACTCATTTAGATCCTGCGAGTCTCTGGTGGGTCCTGTGAAGCTCCTAAGGGAGCGTGAGTATCTCACCAGCTGTGTTATTAATATTTGATTTTTCTCTATAAAATTCGTAATGCTGCCTTGGGTAATTTATATGAATATGCAAGTAAAAAAAAAAATCTATAAAGTTATAAACCTGGGTAAGTAGCTATATATGAGTTAGAAGTCATTTTCTCCTTTAAAACCAAGCATTTCATCAAACAGTTTATTAAAAAAATCTCTGAGCCCCCCTGTGCTTTCCTTGTCTTCACATTACACCTGAAAGACCTTTTTTATAATCAATCATAGACGAGTAGGAAGTAAATGCATTTCAGTGGAGTTCCCATTCAAAGCCAAGAAATCATCTTGTCTTTGACTAAGGTTCTTGAGATTCACCCCCAATTAAGAAAGAAGTCTTACCTGATGAAAAACTATGTATATTTTGAACTAAATCCATGGGGTAAATTTGGTACAATTCTGTCAACGCGGTAACCAGTTATGTGTTACCTCTTTATATATTGCCTGCAAATTCTTTTCAGGTAATTTATCTTATGTGTCTCTCATACAGTTTTATTTTAACAAGGATAAAAGATATTCAATAATTTTATAAGGTAGAAATGGAAAGTAGATCAGCATGTAGCAGGGTGTCTCTTTTACTCCAAGATGTTGACAAGATTCTAATAGCAACTGAAAGTTCACCTTTGCTAATGTTCCTGCATACTCCTTATACGTCTGCAGAATATCTGTACTTGTTTTGTGCCGGTGAACCTACTTCACTAGAAGGGAGATTCTCACTGAAATATTCATACAGTGAAATATTACTTTGCCTAGCAGTTCTGAAAAGTCCTGAAGCAATTATAATGCTAGTATGTGCTGTCATGCTAGTATACGTAAAAACACTTTTAAACTTGATAGACTGTATCCTAGACATCTTTTCTAGGGCAAAGCAATGTTGTTATGGTGAGAATAATTATGTAAGAGATTACCTTCTGAACAGCTACCTTGTTGACCTATTCATTTGCTCTTTGGAAAGGAAATAAAGCCTTTATATATTTTCTATTTTCACACCATGGGCTGCCTTCTCTCAGAAGCCAAACAAGGTCAGAGTCTCTCTTTTAAGTAGCCTAAGATTCAGCAGATAATATCAATAAACACCATCTAGAATCATCCCTGCTGAAGTAAAAACTATCAAAGGCATTCCATATGAGTGATTATGGTTGCATTCCCCCAGAACAGACATCTATCTCAGACGTGTTTTGACAGTTGCTACAGGTCAACTGCCTTTAAGTCTAGTATCAACTGTTTTGTTAATCATCTCCAGGCTGTGAATACATGCTGTTGTGTCCACCACAACTTTCTTCTGTTTGACATTCCTTTGATAAAAGTAAGATAGAAAGTAATAGCTCTTCAATTTTCAGAGAGTGCTTAGTGTCACTGTTAAGACAGGAAAATTACAGTGATGCTAAGCCTTGCCTAAAAAAATTTGCTGTGGAAGAATTCTAGTTTGTGTGTGCTAAACCAGTACATAGTAGGTTAAAACTTCAGGAAATTTGTTTCAAACCCACATTACTTCTTTTCACTGAGTAGCCAGTGAGGACATAGCCCAAGTCCAAACCCTGCTAAGCCTGAACAATGAAGTCTCTTGTGAGTTTTTTTTTGTGTACCCTAGATTCAGCCATTGACACAGTGGTTTTCAAACAATCCTTTCGCCCATTTTACCAAAGAATAATATTTTCTGGTATTTAAATCAGACAAAGAGGAAGTAGTGATTCCAGGGCCTGTGATGGACAGAAAGAAAAAATTATAAATGATGTGAAAAAGAAGAGATACCTCACAGTTTACACTGCAGGTGTATTGCAGCATAAGAATTTGTTGTTAGCTCCCAAGAGGGCAGGCTCTGGCAGTCAGGAGACTGATCAGCAGTCTGCACAAGAGCCTGTCCACAGCCTACTTTGCAGATGAGCATCAAACAGGGAGAAAAATGATTCCGTTAACTCATGTGAACTTGGACTTTTAATCAGACTTCGTAAAGAAAGGGAAACTAATCTATCATTTACTCCCGAGTATATAGGCCTCCTGTATCTCTATGCTCTGTGCAGTGATCAGAAATTGTATGAAAACAGAATCATAGAATCACATAGAATCACAGGATGGTACGGGTTGGAAGGGACCTCTGGAGATCATCAAGTCCACCCCTGCTAAAACAGGTGCCCCCAGAGCAGGGTGCACAGGACGGTGTCCAGGAGGATTTTGAATATCTCCAGAGGAGACTCCACAACCTCTCTGGGCTGCCTATTCCAGTGCTCTGTTACCCTCACAGTAAAGATGTTCTTCCTCACGTTCAGGTGGAACTGCATGTGCTCTGGTTTGTGCCTGTTGCTCCTTGTCCTGTTGCTGGGAACCACTGAAGAGAGTCTGACCCCGTCCTCTTGACACC
>VZSC01006380.1:15365-68928 GCA_013398225.1 Steatornis caripensis | reverse complement strand
TCAGGCACCTCTCCTGTTCCCCATGACCTTTCAAAGATGATGGAGAGTGGTTTGGCAGTAACATCTGCCAGCTCCCTCAGCACTCAGGGTTCATCCCTTCAGGGCCCATGGATTTGTGGGTGTCCAGTTTGCCTAAGTGGTCTCTGACCCAATCCTCCTAGATGATGGGGAAGTCTTCGTTTCCCCATGCTTCTGCATACTGGGAATCCTGAGGTCCCGCCTTAGCAGTGAAGACTGAAGCAAAGAAGCATCCAGTAATTCTGCCTTCTCTGCATCCTCTGTCAACAGGGTGCCCTCCTCATTCAGCAGTGAGCTCACATTCTCCCTAGTCTTCCTTTTGCTACCAATGTACCTGTAGACGCCCTTCCTGTTGTCCCTGACCTCCCTTGCTAGCTTGAATTCCAAGTGGGCCTTAGACTTCCTCATTGCACCCCGGCACACTCTGACAACATTCTTATATCCCAAGTGGCTAGTCCTTTTTTCCTTATCCCTTACATTTCCTTTTTCCGTTTGATTTTTTCTAGAAGCTACTTGCTCACCCATGCAGGTCTCCTTCCTCCTTTACTTGACTTCTTACTTGTAGGGATGCACAGATCTTGAGCTTAAATAATATTAACCAGCTCTCTTGGGCTCCTCTACCTTCCAGAGCCCTAACCCATGGGATTCCTCCAAGCAGGTGTTTGAAGAGGCCAAAATTATCTCTCCTGAAGACCAAGGTTGTAATCCTACTTGTAGCCCTGCTTTCTTTGTCCACGCAGAATCCTAAACTCCACCATCTCATGGTCACTGCAGCCAAGGCTGCCCCCAACCTTCACATCGCCAAAGAGTCCTTCGTTGTTTCTTAGTATCAGGTCCAGCATCACTCCTCTTCTCATTGCCTCCTCCACCACTTGTGTTAAAAAGTTACCATCAATGATCTGCAGGAACGTCCTGGACTGTGCATGCCTAGCTGCGTTGTCTTTCCCGCAAATATCAGGGTGGTTGAATTCCCCCATGAGAACAAGAGCCTGCAACTGTGAAGCAATTTTCAGTTGTCTGTAGAAGGCCTTATCAACTTCCTCATCCTGATCAGGTGGCCTGTAGTAAACACCCAAAATGGTGTCACCCATATTAGCCTGCCCCCTAATTCTTACTCATAGGCTTTTTACTCGTTCTTTGTCCACCGCTAGGCAGAGTTCAATGCATTCCATTTGTTCACTCACATAAAGAGCAACTCCACCACCATGCCTTGCTGTCCTGTCCTTCCTAAAAAGTACACAGCTGTCCATGACTCCATTCCAGTCATGCAAGCTGTCCCACCATGTCTCTGTAACTGCAATGAAATCATGGCCCTGCAACTATGCAAAGATCTCTAACTCTTCCTGTTTATTCCTCATACTGCGTGCATTGGTGTACAGGCACTTCAGGGAGGTAGTTGAGCTCTCTGGTTTCCCTGGAAGAGTGCAAGAGGATCCACTGTAATCATACACGTCCTTGAGATGGTTGACCTTCTGCTTCTTGAAGCAGAAGCGGAAAACACCTTGGAGAAAGTAGAAGACTTTCTTGAAACAGAAAACACCTTGAAGGAGACTTGTTCCAAAAATCCTTTAATCTTATCAGAGCCTCTCTTGGTCCATGAGTGAGCTATTGGCAACTGATGGTGTTCACATACCATGTCTTAATGAAGGACAACATATTACTGTTCCTGTCTGCTGAAAGTTAGAGTTACTGATCTTAAAGCACATTGCAGACAGTTTCTTTTCCACTTCTGCTGGAGTTTATCACCCTTTCTGCAAAATTTACCAAAAGGTCATGTCTCAAACATGTTCGTCTTTCAACGTCTTTGAGTTCTGGCCACAATATGCTACAGAACAGAACTAGATGTTTGTAGCAATTGCTACCCCACTCCACTAAAACATACCATAATTTGCCAAGTTATCTCTGTCTTGACGTCTGTTTAAGGGAATAGGAAGCTTTCTGATTTTAATGCAAGGGATTTTCCAGAGCTCATCCAGTAGAGGCCCAAAAGCTAGTGCGATTAATAACTGATTAAGGAAAAAAAAAAGTCTTTTAGAGTTAATCCAATTTGAATTATCTAGTGTTTACTGAAAACTTTGAGTAGGTACATGGACAATTTCTGTGGATCAACCAAGATGCAACAGTTTGTTACTCCACAGGAAGAAGTCCATGTGTGTAAAACTGTGATTCCTAGCTTTGCATGCTATCCAAGCCTTTGGTTTGCCCAGCCTTCAGCATGGGACCCTGAGGAGCTGGTGTCCTCTGAGCTCCCCCGCAACTTTCAAATAAATAATACTGCCTATGAAATTTTTTCATTCTCACTCATTTTTGCTTCCAGGAAATCTGACGGGAAAATGATTTTCTGTTTATCATATTCCATTCCAATTTTAACCAGGACAATATAGACGAAAGTGCATACAATCAAAGATAATCAAAGGAAGAGTATTTGTGAAGAAGCTCAACATTTCTGTAATCACAGAGGATGGGGAAAGAACAACTGAACACCTTGCTTTACTAACACGTCTGATACATTGTAAAAGCTTGAGACAGTTTAAGTTATGGGAATTCAGTGTCTATACTTATTTTATGTCTCTATCTACTATACTCTGCCTTTTTAAACCAAATGACTAAGTATTTAGTCTTGTTTTTCTTTGTGGTTTTGTTTTTGCTTTTGGGGCAATGGGGAGGAAGTTGCCAGTGTGCCTTTAAAACTTTATCAGATTTTCCATAAAAGATAGTATGTGGGTAATAGTAATGACAGCCACTTTCACCTTAGGTATTTCATCATGATGAACCCACATCATCTGCAGTTGGGCTCAGGGTAAGGCTTATATGCCATTAGTACCTGGCTTAGAAATGAAGAGTTGACATTTGGCCTATCTTAGTTTTGATTTTTAAATCCATATATCTATATTTGTGAGTGACTAGTTTGAACTATTTCAGTAGAAATTATAAATAGATCAAAATATAACTGGAAAAAGTTACTTCATCACAATTACTTTTTCTATTCAACATGATCTTTATAGCTCAATTCAGAAACTGATTCTTCATCTCTACAGCAAAAATATGCATTTATGTGATGCATTTTAGAAATGTGACTTCACTAAGCAGTAGATTTAATAGCAATGTATATATGGTTTGTAAATCTTGACTGACCTGGTAAAGTAGAAGGCCATTCTTTCTCTTCATGCTCCTCTGAGAGTTTTCAGCGAGTACTAAAAGAGGATGCAAATCTTGCTTTATACAATTAACTCTGTCATCACCTTATGGACATTGTTGTGAAAACCACACAGGATCAGGTTACTACAGTATGTGAAGAAACAAATAAAGACAACAAGAAATTGCTCAGTGCTCTGGTTACACAGCTTCTATTGTCCTGTCACACTTGCAAGAAACATTTGAGTGCTCTGAACATTAAACAGACCTTCTAGCAGGCCCGCAATGCTCTCTTTCAGTATGATTTTGCCAAGACGTATACTACACATGAAATGGAAGCAGGGAAAGGAAAAGAGAGAGAAAGACACTGTAGGCATTGGCATAATCTATGTTTTCTATGAGTACGTCTGCAAAAAATGTGAAGTACTCACATCCACTCATTTGATTAAATCAATCTTAATTCCACCAGAGGAACACATGCAGTCTGTTTGGCTTCATATAAATGTATAAAATATAAGAACATCTTAGCTAACTTGGTCATCATCTGCACAACATGCAAACATGGTGAATATTGTTTTTTCTTTGAAAGCAAAATGTTTGCATGGTATAAAAGTTTAAAAGAAGCAAGAAAAACAATAATAAGCTTGAATATTTCTAGACGAGAGAAGGTTTGGCTGATTTATTTTTAGTTGTTTTCTAGATAACAAGGCATTCCTAGCTCCCACTTTCCAAGAAGGGAATTCTGCCTTCTCAGAAGTTCTTACGCAGTTCAAACCTTTTAACAATTTCTGTCCTACCAATAAAGTAGATACTGATGTTAATTGAACAATCACTCCAAAATACAATTTAGTAAATGGATCTATGAAATAATACTATTCCCTCCTTCCTCTGGTACTATGGGCTCATTGAGATTGGTGCATATGAGTGCACATGTATTTTTTTACGGGATCCAAACTAATTTCCAGCAGCTGAGGAGACAGTCTTTTTTCTCTCTTTAATACATCTCGTCATTTGGCCATGCAATAATGAAAGTAGAAAAGTTATCACACAAAAAGCATAACCAGACATTTGATATGGATGATTATGTTAGGAAGTCAAGATCAGCAATTCATTTTCTTTTGAAATGTCTGCACAAAGAGTAATTTTCCTACACAAAAAACTTACTTTTTAGAGCATTCAGTGCCCAAGGGAACCAACCCTTAAATACTTCAGTATTACTCACATTTGTATTTTCTTCCCAAGAAATAGGCATATAGCAAAATAATAATTTTTAGAGTTGTGTTTAATTTATATATCAATATAATATATATCAAACCACAGCCAGTTGAACTGGTTGGTAAGAATGAAATAAAATCCCACTCTCTGTTAGTGAAGCAGTCTTAAGGGAAAAGGAGATGTTGACACAGTCATAACAATCTTGTTTGCCTGAGGATTATAACAGCCTTGAAACTTCATTTCTATTGAAACATGGTTTCTGAAGATTTGCAAGCCAGTTAAATACTGAGATTTAAAATTTTGCCATTACTGTTGCAGTGGCCTAGTGATAAAACATCAAACTGCCTTTGAGGAGCTTTGGTCTAAGTAATTATGATCCCAGGTCAAACAGGGAGCATCAGACAGCAAACCCACTTCCACTGTGCTACAGACCTTTATCTAGCACACAGAAAAGCTACATCCCTGCAGGTACCCCTTCAGAGTACCTACGAAGACTGCAGATCTCTGCATGCCAGGACATTTGGTAGGAATAATGGAAATCATGTAGGAGAGAGCAGATAAGAGAAAGTGACTCAAATCTAGAGCGGGCCAAATGCTCTGTGGGGGCTCCATTGTGTTGATTATGACCATGGGGCTAATCACACGGCAATCGATATAATCACTTTGGCTGCCACTAGGCTTTCGAATAAAATAAATATAAGGCAGAAAAGTAAGAGAGAGAGGAGTTGTGATAGTTTCCTTAAACAATGCTGCATTCCTGAAATGCATGCATGGAAATTCTTCAGGAATATGTCTTAAGTACATGGAGAGATAGAATTTCTAATTACTGATCTTACTGAGATTACATATACTTTGTGACTTTTCTGAGTGTTAATTTCATAGGATGTTTAATACCTCGACATGATGCTAATATGGAGGAACCCTGTTACATTATGGAACAGCATGACCTTACTTATAACATACATTTGAAAAGCTGATTGAGGTACATGTTTATGTAGCCAATAGAGTAGTTATGCTCTTCTGGGCAAAGTAGTTAAAAAAAAATCCTCGTTATTGATGAAATATAAAGGATGGGGACTTCATTTTGACAAATAGATAGATCAAAAATAGATTTTTTTAAATACAGAATTTAATCCAATTTCAGCCAGGTCTCAAAATAATAAATATTATTTTCCACAAGCAAATGTTTGAGGAGAAAATATTAACATTTAAATAAGGCAGATTTTATTTTCTAAGTTATTATATTAGTTTATCATGAGAGATAAGCACATTGTTCCAGGTAGTATCTTTAAAATTTTGAGGATAGCGGGGTTTTTCCAAGTTGTTTACCTAACTTTTACATGACCACAGATCCTGAATTATGCTGGGAGTTTGAAAGATCCCAATCATTTCTGAACCTGTATTTAGTTTGAGGGGTATTCTTGTCTGGTTTCATTTTTTGATTGAAATGGTTTCTGATTAAGTTAAGTTTAAAAAAAAATAAAAGAAACAAAGAAGAATTAAACATTTTTAAGTGACCTAAATGAAGTGTTTTTGTTTACTTAGATCAAGAGGGTTTGACTATGATGAAACATTTGTAGGTTAGCAAACTTACTTGTCTCATCAAGTATTGCAATATTTTTTTTAATGTAGTTATCTCATATATCGCTTAGCTGTCAACACTTTGAACTTCAGAGATTGTGTATTCTAACACCACTACTTTATTGTGCCTCAACAACAAGGTAGATGATAGATACAGCTGCTTTCTTAAAAAAGCTAGCTTCATGTTTTAATAGGAAAGTATGGCAAGTTCCTTTCAAGAACATGAAATCAAGGTGTGACAGCAGGACAGGGTTTCTACCATAAGCTTTAACCCTAAGATGATGATGATGATGGGCGGTTGCAAGCCTGACTGTAGAGTTAGCAGAAGGAGAGCAAGCTGGTTTATTATCTGTTAGGAAAATAAAGATAGTGTTTATCCACCATTACTAGCAAATTGGCACCCACTTTCAAATGCTGAATGCGATGAAAAGTGGGGATTTGAAACTAGTAGCAGACAGATAGCTCATTATGTGAAATACTTGGGGTTCTTGACTTGTTCTACTGATTTTTATGCAGGAGAAGCTACTAATAATAGTGGTCTAGACAAAGGAACACTGTCTAGTCCAACTCGAGACAGAGCATATGATTTTTAAGGAGATATTAATTCAATATATTCATTTAAAAAAGAAAAAAAAATTAGACAGCAGTCTTCTTTATGGAAATTTAAAAACAATTTACAAAACACTTTATCATAAGACTTATCTTTGCCTGAAGCTCAGTGTGAAATTCCAAAACCTCTGACAATTTTTGAACCTTATTTGAAACAGTATTATTCACTATCTTACATATTTTAATAAGTTGTGTTTTGGTCAATTTTCAAAGACTGAAGACCCAGCTGGAGGTTTATCTACATATTAATAAAGACCCTGGAAGACTATATTACCAAAAAGTTCTACTCATAAGCTTTTTGTCCTTTCAGGAATGTCATTTTTCAGCTGTTGGAAAGTCCTGGAAGCTATTGCATTAATTAGCTTATTTTAAAATAAAATGTAGTCCTTACTATAAACCTACGTTCTCTTGAGAGTTGCAACTGCACTTCAAGTAAATCAAAAATATCTTGGTTATAATAGAATTAATAATTTGTAATGAACTTGGACAGTTATACTTTTTCTCCTTCTGGAGCTATTCCTGGCCATCTGAAGCATTGTTTTAATTCTCTTGTCCAACAGTGTGTAAAGCCTGAACAGCTCTTCTCACTAAACAAAAATAGGCCTGTTGTGTCTCAGCCTGTGGGATCTGGGGTCCAAAACACACATGTCTCTCTTAGCTGCTGCTGCTAGCCTCTATAATTAGACATGGATAAATTTCACAGCCATATGAGACTTGCTTCACTGACAAAAAGGAGGATAAATTAGTAGCAATGTAAGACCTTATAATGAAAAATCCAAGTTAAAAAATAACAAGAAGTTGAAGCTTAAAATATCAATGCACTAGTGAAGTAAGGAAATTACAAGACTGGAATTTTTTCAACATCTGTCCCTTTTAATGTATACAGAATTATGAAAACACAGCAATTGCTGTCAGTGAAGAAGGAGGTATCTATCTGGCTTGTTTGTCCTGACCGGATGGATGACAGTAGGGAAAGCTGTACTTCAAGGTACAATCTTCCTTGTCTATAGCTAAGTTTGGTAAGCTTTGACATATTAATTAATTAAACGGTCATGTTTTTGCCTTTCAGAGGACAGTAAACAGAATGTACATTTTTTTGCTTTTTTAGGCTTGTGTTTATAAACAGATGCATCTGCAGGATGCATCCAGTGGTGTTGAAAGAGATGGCCAATTCACTGTAAGTCTACCCCTTATTTTCTTCGAAAAGTTGTTCAACCAGTAGAAACCCCAAATGAGTGGAAAAAAGCAAATGTTAGAGAAGGATCTGGGAAACCACAGGCCAGTTAGGCTCACTTCAACCTTCGTCCCTAGAAAAATCAGGAAATAAGTCTTCACAGAAGCCATGTCCAAACACAAAACTGCAAGAAGGCAATTGGGAACAGCTAGACCGAATTTACCAGGGATATAGAGTGCTCAGTCAACCAAGTTCTAAAGATGAATTGGTTACAGCTCTATGAAAAAATGAAGAGCAAGGAATGTAATTTACCTTGACTTTACCAAGGATGTCAATAGAGTATTATGACAGTCATTTCAAAGAGATACAGTGTCCCAAGTGAGGAAAAAAAAAAAAAAGGCTGAACATTTCAGCCTAGACAGTAGTGTAACTGGCAGCTGTTTGTGAGTAATGTTGCTCAGGGGTCCAAACTGTTGACCTTCTTCTTCACTGACCGTGACAGGAACATGATCTCATCAAGTTGATGCCAAATTGTGGAGAGGGAAAGCATTGATAACACCAAACATAAAAGAAATTTACCTGTAGGACTGTAGTAAGTTGGAGGAATGGGCAAGCAGGAACCATGTAAGGTTCATGATCATAGTAAAATTCTGGACCTGGGATGGAGTAAGCCCATACACTGGTACAGGTTGGGGAAAAGTTTATTCCTCTTTATTTGACATTAACTAAGTTGCTTCTGGAATATTTCTGTCCAGTTTTAGACTTTCTAGTGTAGAAAAACTGGAGTGAGTTGACTGAAGGGCCACAGAGTTGATGAGGACTCTAGGGCAGATGACATTTGAGGAGAGGGTAAGAGAAACAGGTTTATTTGGCCCAGAAAGAAAAATGCCTAAAGCAAGCTAATTACAGCCGCCTTCTAAATAAAGTTGGGGTAAGCAGTTTTTATAGACAAGATGGAGCCAGATTCTTCTCAGAGTGGAACAGCAAAAGGACAAGATGCAAGAGACATGATTTATTGCAGTGAACATTCTGACTGTATTTAAGCAAATTCCATGCACAATGAAAGGCTTTAAGCACAGATAGAGATTACCCAAAGAGGTTGTAGCATCTCCATCCATGGAGACTTCCAAAACTTCATGGGACATTACTTGGAAGGATGCACCGATCTTGAGCTTGGAGGATGTGGTTCTTAACCAATTATGGGGCTGAAGTAGAGCCTCTGTGAGACATGAGACACTGCCAAATAGAGTTCTCTCCAAAACAGCTAAAACCAGGCAAAAATATTTTGCTTATTGATATTATAACCACTTTTGAACATCAATCTTTTGCTGATGTGCACTTTACCAATAGCCAAATAGAGGAGAGGGAGGGCAATTATGTAATGTATCTGCACTAAGTATTGACAAATGGCTACCTTTTGATAGACGTCCCTCACCATGAATTTTCTAGAAAGCTTTTTTTCTGTTTTCTTTTAACTATTTGAATAAATAGACACTACACTATGATATCCTTCTTTTTTAATGCGGGTGCCTGGCTGTTTGGTTGTGTACTGTCTTGATGCACTTTTCTAACAGAAAGAACTGTGAGCAAAGTGAGTATCATTTTTATTATTAAACAAAGATAATTCTAAATTATAAACTGGATCCCGTGGTATAAGATGCCTTCAATACTGAGAACTTCAACAAAATATTTAAATAGCTTATTACTTCATTTCATCAACATTAATAAGAAATGTTATATTTATAACGTTGAAAGTGATAAAGACAATGTTTGAAATTTGAGTGTTTGGGGACTAAACAAGTAGTAAAGTTCAGGTCATAATGATCACCAAATCAAGACACTGTATGTGACAAAGATGTCACAACCTCTAAAGTCATTAAATGTCATTTATTGCTGTTTGAGATTGAGATGAGAAACCCAAGCTGAAATAAACTAATGAGCTCTGAAAGTTTCTCTGGAGGCTTAATGAACTCAAGGAGAGGAAAGGACGTTTCACAATTTTTATAGCTCAAATATTAAAGTTTATATTTCATACTGTTACTCTTTTAACCAGAAAGCCCAATAAAGAGTCCCAATGCACAGCAGAATTGTAATTCTATTATATAGATAACCTCAAATGGTACATCATTTCAATGATAAATGGGCACTTCAGCAGCCAGCCATTCTAGAGAACCTCCTCATGAAGAAAACAATTGTACAGAATACTTATCTGAATTGCTTCTTTAGGGTTGTGTTCCCATCCCAGACCCTCAGCTGGGTAATGCACAGTGTCAAAGGACTCATTCACCCTGTATTAGCCACTTCACCCTAGTCTAGATGGAGCTCAGACTGTTCCCCAAATCTGGGGTTAAGACACAGGACATTTAAAAAAGGACTTGTTAACAACTACTTTTTCATTCCTTGCAGCTTCAATCTTATGTCTCCCCAGCTCACACAAATGTGATCAATATTAATAATAGGCATCTTTTCCCAATCCTTCATCTACCCTGACCTTCCACAGTCCCAGCCAAGCATCAGACTTTTCTTCCTCTCTAGCTGTTAGACCATGCTTAAAGCAACCTAGGGTGGATACAGTGTACCCTTAAAATTAATTTTCTTCCCCCTGAACATCTCCACTCTTGGAGTTTTCCAGCACTGGATGTAAGAGTGAGGGATGTCTAAACAAAAACTACAGTAAGAAAGGCCTCTTGCAGCTCTGGAATTGTAAGATTTTATTGGGGTTGGATCTTCCTCCTTCAAAATCTGTTCAATCAATATGCACGAGGATTCTGTTTGGTTTCAGAGGATTTTGGATAAGCTCACAAAGACGAAAGTGTTGGGACAGCTTTTTGCATTCATTTAGATGGTTTTCATATAATTAGCATTTAGATTATGTACTTCCTCTGAGCTATTTATTTCTGTTGTTAGTAGAAGGCCTAATAGAGAAGATACTGTTTTAACTGCTGACATTTCCAGCAAGACTGATGCTTTTACCTTGCTTCTTTAGTTGTTTTTCCTTTATCATGATCACAAAGCCTGTTCTCGCTTCTGTTTATTGTAACAGCAATATTTGTTCCAGATTTTCATATAATTATTTAAGTTGGAAAAGAACTTTAAGATCATCAATTGCAGCCGCTAACCTAACACGACCAAGTCCACCACTGAACCACATTCCTGAGCACCACATCTACACAACTTTTAAATACCTCCGGGGATGATGACTCAACCATTTCCCTGGGTAGCCTGTTCCAATGCTTGACAACCCTTTATGTGAAGGTATTTTTCATAATATCCAATCTAAACCTCCACTGGCACAACTCAAGGCCACTTCCTCTCCTCCTGTCATTTGCTATATGGGAAAAGAGACCAAGCCCCACATCCCTACATCCTCTTTTCGGGCGGTTATGAATGGTGATAAGGTCTCCCCTGAGCCTCCTTTTCTGCAGGCTGAACAAGCCCCATTCCCTCAGTTGCTCCTCATAAGACTTGCTCTCTAGACCCTTGTCTCAATTACATTTGCTTTTCCCGCTGTCATGCAAATAGTGTGAGCTTTAATACTGTATTCAGCTTCTTCCAGTTTGATGCAACATTTCCTCAGCCCGTTTTTTTTTTCACCACAACTGATGGTAATGCCCCTGTATGTATCTTCAACTGTTACCCTTTCCTATGTCTGCATCAATTTGATCTCATCTTTACTCAAACAGAACACGTTTGTAGAAGATAAGGAGAGTAGCAAAGAGGTGGGAGACTTTTCCATCTTCATTTTTCTTCCTCATTTGAGTAGCTTGTGTTTAGAGCAAAAATTATATAATTTTTTAAAGTGAAAAATAGAAAAGTAAGTAGGAAAAACTCCAGCCCCCTATGTGTTTTTTTAGACTTATATATATCTGATTTCAGATTTCATTTAAGAATTTCAGAAAGTTATGTTAATGTTTTCATGAAAATAGAGTTTTTTAAGCTTTTTGAAAAACTTTTGCTATAGTAAATTCAAAATTTTGCAGAAACTTTACTTTAAATTATATGTCTTTAATTCCCATTAATTCTTATTTTTAATTACATGAGCTAACAGATTTATTAAGTTGAGTAGACATATATGACAGTAAAATTTAGCCCATGATACTCAACTGAAATAAAGAAAGTAAGTTAAAATTAACCATATTCTGCTATTTCTGCTTTCTGTTAATGCCCAGACAAACTCTATGGGACTAATATGGTTGAACAGATATAAAAAAACAGTAAGAATTCATTCTATTTATTTAATTATAATTTGTTACCTTTTCCTAAACACTTGTCATGGTGCTGGGAAATGTGAATTAACTGAGAATAAGAATCTGTAGGATTCCTGTCTGTTACATGTCTGTTTAGCCTTTGTAGTAATTTAGTAATTTTATATCACAAGAAGGAAAAAAAAAAGGAATAACATGCTAGCAAGTCATTGCTCATACAATAAAGATCTGTGTCATATTATTGTGCTAAAGAACAGTCCATCATTGCTGAAATAATTCTTTAAAAATATGGATTATATAAAATAGGTTTACGAGGGCAAATTTTGCTTCTAATGTGATTTCACCAGAACTGAAGTTAATTGAATCTGAGAAGTGCCAGAAACCACTAAATATAGATAAGATGAAGCATTGAGGTCTTCTCAAGCTAAAAATCACCCTGAAGTTCCAGTGAATACAAATACAGGTATTTTAACTTGCAATATATAAAAAAAGGAAAAACAGAAAAGATGCTGTGATCAGCAGCTGGCTTTAAGATTCTATAGGTACCCATTACATTAAACTTTAAATTCTGAAAACAATATTGCTGTCTTCTGCTTAGAGAAAGTTATGGAAAGGAATTTCAGTTAATAACTAGTATAATAAAAAATAATACTAAAATGAAAAGGAAGCTTATTAAGCACTGCAGAATTCTCTGGATCTTGTAGGTTTATAAAACAGACTTTCAGTGGGTTTGACTTGTGATTTTTCAACAAATCAGTTGAAATGGTTTGCAGGATGAAACAAGTAGCAGAGAAAATAAGGCTAGTCAGATGCTGAAGAAACCATTTCTTCTCACATTATTAAGTTTTGCTTTCCAGATGAGGTTGTGTGGAGGTACTACATTCGCACTTGTGCCACCTGCTTTTTATAGTAAATAGAGCTGGAAATAAGTCAAGAGCTGAATAAGCCAGAAAGAGTTAACATAATTTTTACAGAGACAGAAGATTTCCGTTTGTATGGCTGATTTGAGTGTGAGTTTGATTCCTTATTATTAAAATACATATTTTATAGAAGGATGTATTCACCACATATGGTATTTTGCTGTTTAAAAAAATATATATCTTTAAAATCATACCTTTCTGTATTTTCAGCCTTGACTTGAATTTTAGCAGAATCTGACTCATTTTGCAGGCAGCAGGCTAACAGCAGTGCTCCCTCCCACCTTATGGAAAGAAATTGCTCTCAACCTTACATATATAAGCTGGGGACCTAAACATTAGCATATGCATTAAGTAATGCGACCATCTATGAAAACCCTCGTAAGAAGACACCTGAAGAAATGAAAGAATATTTTCAGTTGCTTAAATCAGATACATATCTACATAAAGGCAAGAGCAAAAAAAGCCACCTTGCTATGGAAAGACCAGATCAAAAGGGCTATATTTATTGCTGAAACAAATGTTTCACAGAATTTTAATATATGTTAACAATATGGCAGTAGTAATCTAGCGATGAAGGAAAGAAATGTGAGAGAACCTAAACTTGGTTCTCATCACTCATGACCTAATCAGATGAATCCTTGCCCTTGCCTATATCCTTGAATCCTGACTGAATGGTTCAGCTAGCTCTGTGCTTGCACAGCTATTTCCAGCCTGTTACTCAATGACACATGAGCATAAAGGAGGAACACAAGGAAGCATGGCTGTACGTTTTGAATCTGATCTCATAAATAACAAAAGCCTGTTCCTTGGAGGAAAAAAAAAAAAAAAAATAATTAATTCAAGTGTATCCACTTAGTACAAGAATCCCGGTTAAGACACAGAAACCATGATGGTCTGTGGACCCGCACAAGCATTTGTCCAAGGACTTCCTCTTAGATCTAACGGGGCTATAAAGAGAGTTCCATAAATTTGTAATGCTCCGGGACTTTTGAACCCAGGCAGACTATATCTTTGGCATTTTCTCTGTCGCAATCGTAAAACTCTGCCAAGTAGTGTCTAGAAAACTTTGACAGCTGGGAGGATATTTAACCTAATCTGAGAAGCTTTAACCTAGTAACATAACGAGACTTAATCCTGTTAACATTGCTGTTTAAATCCTATGAAAGATGACTACCACACACAAAAGTTGTGATACTCTGTCTCTAAAGGATGAGGGTGATTTTGAATCTGAACCTTTAACTCTATTTGTGTAGGAAAACAGAGAAAACTCATTAAATCATTTCCTTCTCTGTAATGGACAAGAATTACAGGGTCTTGAGAAGATACTATTCTGAAACAAAACTGTTTTATCAGTAATAGATAAATATGGGCAGGTTAATACATAAATCTCAACAGGTTTTGTAGAAATGTTTTCTTCACTCAAAACAATTTAAGTATTATATTGTGGAGGCTATCTTGGTACAAATTGTCAACTGGCAATCATTCCCAATTATCTTCATTATATAACTTATATTTTAATATTCAAAAGCCAACATAAACTAGCCAATGAAATAAATGAAGGTGACGTCAGTGACCTAAACCATCTGGGCATATCCTGACCTACTTTGCCGAATTCCTTTGTGAAGTACTCTTAGAAGTGTTTGTGGAGGTGGGGAGCAGGATCATTGATAGCTTCATCTCTGACACTTGAAAAAAACCTTTATTTTGTGCATGCAATTAACCCTCTTATTGTTGCATGGCAGTAGTGTAAAATGGACCGTCCATTCCAACATCTGGGAACTGAGAACATATAGCTGATAATTCCTAGATCAAGCATAAAAAGCGTGGTAACTGAACATGCATGATCTTTTAAGCAACCACATGGATCAATATACGAAGATGAATCAACTCAGATAGTTTTACATGACCTCTAAAATGCCTCATTAGAACTAGGAAGAATGCAAGTGAACAGAAATATACTGGAAAATTTGCTATATAAAACCAACTGCACTAAAGACAACCTTTAACTTGTTAAAATCATAGCTACTTCAGTATTCTATTTTAAGGTAAAACAAACTATGGGAATATTCTCTTCTGGTGGGACATATGCAAGGCTTTGAGAAACTTCAAGTGTGATCAGATTTTCTGATCACATTTTTTCTAGATGTAAACAATTTTGGAATTTTAACAATCCCTTAAAAAAAACCCAAAATATTATGTTCAAACTCTTGACAATTTCATTTAAAAGTAGGCTCCAATCATTCCCCATAGTTTTTTTTCTTTTATGACGCTCTGCAGCTAGTTTACAGGGCAGTGAAAGTACTTCAAAGTTTGCTGCTGATGAGCAAACCTGTACACCTATCCCAATGTTTCTTCATTTCCAAATCTAACTTCCTAAATCTCACTGCCAATAATCCTGTTATCTCTTGTAATTAATCCAAGTTAATGTAAAAATACAACATTTGCTGAGGACTAAAATTATTTTCCAAATTCACTAATGTACTGGGAAGGGCATCTTTGGAAAATTACTTCTAACTCAGATTGTCCTTCATCCTGTATGACTATCAGTCCCTTAAAATACACATCAGTTTCTAAATGTGAAGGTTATGCACTCATTCGCTGTCCCTTTAAGCAGATGGTCTGGTTTTTCTTCATAAACTGAACATCAGGGAGGATGCTGCTTGTCATTTGCTACCTGTACTTCACACAGACTGCTCATCAAGCAAGACACATAAGTAAAGGATGCTAAAGACAGCAAATCCAACACACACAGGTTTATATCACTTCCAGTACTATCATCAAGCTAGTTTCCATCACACCAGTAAGAGGAGAGATGAATGCCATACATGGGTACTCTTCCATCTATTCCTCTGACCATTGAGCCTAGTATCACTTTTACACCCTGACTTGCATCCTGGATCAGAGGATGGAGTTTGGCAGCTGATGTGAACACAGAGCAGAGTCAGAGCATGCAACACACTGAAGGACTTCTCTAAAAGTTTTCTAGATCAGAAATAGAGGAATAAGATTTGAACAAATGTTCAATGTATCTTCTTTAATTTCTGTGTGGTCTGAATCACATGAAGTACTCAAATGCGTTAGCAGACTGAAGTCCTAAACCTCCAGTTAAATGGAGGTCACCTCTTTAAATCTCTGTGTACAAAATATGCTTTGTCAGGCACGTCAATAATCCAAATCCCTTAACTGCAATAAACTTAGGTTTATTTCAAATGCAAGAATGAAAAAAACAAAAATTGATTTTTCTGGACATTAGCATTAAAGGGTAGTCAAAGAATGAAATTCGTTTGAAGTTCATGTGAATAACAATTACAGCATCGAGTTTAATCTTTTTTTAAGCCCATTTACATGGAAAATGAATTTATAACAAGTTGTTAAGTCCCACAGGACATACTAAATTATTGCTTTCTCTACAGTTTTGGATGTTTTCTCACCCTTCATTGCCTTCCATATATAAAACTCATAACGCAAAGCTCTTAATAATTTGCAGAAAGTGTAATTCTGTGAAAGAAAATATTAAGTGGTGAGCCTTACATGGATATCAAAGGGAAACATTTTTTGTCAAAAACTGTCTTCCTCTTCTAGAAAAAGAACAAAGAATAGTCCTAATAATTAATGGAAATGTCCTCATGAAGCACAGATTCCTTTTAGCTATCCAAATGGATGCTGAGATCAAAAGGTGAGTTGCATACATTACGGGCAGATGTTGAGTCGGCAGCTCTTCTTTAGTCTAACAAAGACGTATTCATGAGCATGGGATGAAAAGACCATTTTGCACATGATTACAATCAGTGGTCATGGAGAGTTCTCCTCATAAATAAGGACTTCCCCTCAGGCTGCATGGCAAACAGCTGGACCTGTAAAAAAAAAAAATTATTAAAATCTTTACAAGATGCTGGAACACTACCCTGAATGAAGGTTTCTGCAGATACTGCTTTTTACCCTTTGCTTTCTGTTTAATAAGATGCAGAATACCTTAATGCAGGTAGAACACAGTGTTAATATACTGCCATGTCATATGAAGGTATATTATTGAGGGAAGAAAAAGTTTCACTTTTCTCCCTAAAACTGAATTATCTGAGTTATTGTTGTTCCACCATGCATTACAATTAGGGATGACCAAGAAAAGATGCATTCAGAGGAAGAGTGAGTCCTTTTGGCAGAGACAGGGACAGAAGCATTGCCCTTTTCCCTAAACTGAAAAGGCCATTTAAAGGGAAAAGGGTGACTATACAATCCATTTCATTGAAAGAGCATATTTATGCTATTTTTTTTATTTCTATTTATGCTTGAAAATGCTGATTTACAAACATTTGTTAAACCGGGAGATGCTTATTTATTTATATATGGCAGCTGTAAGGAGGACAGCAGGTCAAAACCCCATTCTGCTAAGCACTATTTAAACAGATAGCAGACGACATTCCCCTCCCTGAAGTCATTAGAGTCTAAAATAAATCTTAATAAAATAACCTTCTAAATACAATTTATGCACAGCATCTCAAAGCATTCTATTTTAAGAGAGACATATGGGAAGGAAAAGATTGCTAATAAGGTTACACCGACACAGAAGGTTGCAGGAAGAGATGCATTTCCCTGCTGATGCCCTCAATTGGATTTTAGCCAGCTCTGGCCTGAAGTAACCAGGCCCTGTCAGCCTAGCACTGTGGTGGTGGAAAAATTCTTCAACTTTCAGCAAGACTTGTTGACACTGGAGCTACTAGATTTGTACAATGCAATGCCTAGAGCGTCGAAGAGGACTGAAATGGGAGATATATATGTAAAGGCAGATGGTAGTGAAAGGATTACCTCAATACTGCTTTAAAACTAACATTCTTAATGATATAGGAACCCTGAACCTTGCAACTACATGCCCCAAAGCTGTATAGCCCTGTCTTCTTGGTTGTGTTTAGTAGAAAGACAATATTCCTCTGCAGACAAGGATTCAGACAAGGATGTCAAAATAGTCTTTTATTGGTTGATTTAGTTGAGTTTTTTGTTGAGTTGAGTCTTTTATTAAGACTAGATGCACTCTGTTATAACTGTGATAAATACTAGAATAACCAAGGTTGGGATTGTGCGAAAACCATACTTTTCTAGAAGATGTGAAAATGGATGTGATCGTCATCATGGACAAGTTGCACTGTCTCAGCTTTCATTACTATTTGTCCTCCCCTAATCTGGATTACAGATTAGGGAAAGAAAAACCAAACCAAACCAAAACAAAAGCCAAAAAAGCATAGGAAATGTTCAACATGTATAATGAATTAATTGGGCTCACCAAGTGACTGTATCCTGTGGAGATCAAACACTCATGAAATTTACTACAAAGAAATTTGCTCCTGTGGGGTCAGTAGTGCAGTATCATCATATTATTATCATTGAGATATGCAGTAAACTGAAATCCAAGCCATATTGAGCTACATTTGTTTAATTGAAATCTTATTTGAATAGCCTAAGATCAAAACTAATGCCAGCCTTGCAGTTTGATGAATTTACGACCTTCTTAGGTTGGGGAAGAAAAAAAAAAAATGGGGTGGGGCTAGTATAAAAAGGGAAAGGAATAATTCTGATGGAAAAGGAAGACAGAATATACAGATCAGATACTTCCTCTGCACTTCTCTCACTCCCAAAAGGTAGGTGCTGAAGTCAACTTCTGTCTAGACAGAAGTATATGTGGAGCAACTTTGACTGAAAGGAATAGAGGAAGCTGAAAAGCAAAGCACAAACAGATGGATTATGCATCTCTTTCCCAGGTTCCTCCTCTACTTAACCCGTAATCCTTGTCTGAAATTCTTCCTTTGGAAAATGTCAGACCTCAATACCACTTTGGGGAGTACCTCTCTTTATCCTGTCATTTATCCACTTTCTTTCCTTGTAACCCTCCACTCATGCTTGTGATACCTCTGAGGTTGAGGAGTCTGAAGAGCTGACTGTCAGCATTAACACCGGGTTAAAGTTGCCTTAAAGAGTCTTTATATCTGCTCAATGGTCACAAACTCTTCCCTGTGACCTGAGTTCCTGCTCCCTTGAGCTGCCAGTGAAAAGAGGTCTAAGAAGAGTTCTGTGAGTGTATCAAAAGTAAAGCACTTCATCCTGGTTTGGGAGCAGAGGGGTATATGGTTATGTTTCAGTTACATCAGCAGTAGAAGGTTGAGCACTTAGGCATAAATAAGGAGACCTACTCTACCTGTCCGTGTCAGTGCTAACCCCTCTTTTGAGAAGTCATCTAAATCTCACCAGAAGCCTGGGGGAAATATTACCAATTACTTAGGTGAGGTTTGTGTCAGGCAACCTAACTCAGACACATTAACAAATACGATTGTCTTTCAAACATTGCCTCTCCTGTACACCTCCAAATGATAGGATAAATATTGAAACAGAAAAACCAAATTCACCAGGTATATCAACAAAGGAGAAATCTTGGTGGATTTTCACTCTTGTGTAAAGACATCACTGAGATCATTACCTCAAATACAGTTCACAGATATCCTCCTACATTTTTCTGCTGAGGCAGATGTGACTGTATCAATAGGTTTATAATAACTCTGAATTTCTTCTTCAGGGCCCTAGCCAAAACAAGCTGTAAGTTTCCCTGTTTTTCAAAAAAATGGGGACAAACCCAGGCAACTAATCATTTATGTGCATGTCATCACCTAAATTTGTCATGTAATCATAAGCTTATTTTTTCTCATACATAAAATTATCAAAGATATTGGGCCACCAATTTCAGTTAATCAAATGAGGCCTTGTTGTCACAAGGTATATTCATGATTAACAAAGACATACCTTCTTTCAAAATTATATTGTGACTTCAACTTTCGTATGGCTACAAGGCTCAAGAGTTCAAAGGACCTATGAAGTCTTTTAGGCATTGCTAACCTTTTAGTAATCCAGTCACTCTTTTTAGTCATAAGAGATTCATTTTAACTTTGCACCTTTCAGTCTGGCAGACAATCCCACTCTCAATCATCATGAATATCAAACCAGATTAAAGCTATAACATAAAGAACACAGCAATGTATGATTAATTCAAATGGCCACATTCAGTCTGAAAATTCACAGCAACAGTACAAAATCAAGAGACTACAATTACACTGTTATGCATTATTTTAATTTCCAAGGTGTTACAGTAAAAAACAACAAAGCAGTAAGAGATACTGAACAAGGTAAACAATTATGTAGCTGCTTCAAACCCAGATTAAAAAAAAAAAAAACAAAACCCAACCAAGCAAGAGCTTAATGTTGGTGCTTCATAGTAATTACCTACCTACGTAAAGAAAAGGCAAACCACTATTACATACATAGAATACACAAAATAATGTGAGATGAATTGGACTGGATTTCTTCAAATACAAAGATAGCTGGATATTAAAAGACAACATGTCTGACTTACTATAATTTGATTCTTGCGAATGTAACCCTAGAAAAATATCTTCTTTGTTTTACATGAGCACCTTCAAAGTAATGAAGTAGGGACAAACCCTGAAATATCTTTCCCACAACCCCTGCATTTCAGGATGTTTTCATGCTTCTAATAGTAAACCATTTTAACTCTTTTTTATTGCCATGTGCAGAAACATATGCATTAGTGACTTCAGGAAACCTGTCTTCACTACCCTGCAAGCAATAGTTAGCCCCCCTGTGTAACGTTCTTTTGCTGACTCCCTATTCTGCACCTTGTGATGCAACTTCTAATGCTTTTAACTGTTTTGTCCACTATGTACAGAACAAGGCTTTTTCAAGGCCAGATACATTAGTTAGATAGCCATACCTCTTGCTGGTGGTACAAGAGTCACAATTATTTTCCCCTGTAATATTTTTAATTCATTAAGATATGTGGGACAGGAGGCTTGCCCTCAGCATCAGGGACAGGAATACAGACTTGGCTTTAGATTGCCCATGAAAATAGATTCTGAAATCACACAATCACTCTATGTACATACATATATAAATATACACAGGTTTATTTTGCATAATGCGGATTCTGACCTATCGCTTCCTGTTCACTCCAGGCCTTGAGCTAGTGCTATTTCAACCCAAGTTATTTGTAAGCAAGGATGATTCACAATGGTGAGACAGTGCTTAACACTGAGTTCATTAAGTAGTCTTAGTTACTGAAGTTAAGTACACAAATTATTTGCTTAACTTGACACTACAGGTTTGATTATGTATCTTGCTCTGAATGATTCAAGGTGAATATATAATTTTAAAAAAATAAAACCACTTTTGAAAAGACATTTGGGCATCTTGGTTTGCTTCAATTTTAAGCCAAAATAATAACATCAAATAATTAATATTCTCCATCTTTCACAAGCTTTATGCCATTGGCCTTTGACTGTTCATTTGCAATGCATATAAGTAGGTATCATTATCTGAAATACTGAACTGCTTTCAGAAGGTTTAAGAATAAACACATCATACACTGTAGCACAAAGTTAGGTGCCTAATGTTCCTTTTTTCTCTATGTAATCCAGTCTTTCGGGAGGTAAAAGTTACTAGCACAACTCAGTGATACATACTTTCCAAATGAACCAAGTTTTCATGATGCCAGTAAAAGGTAGATTAAGGTGTTGAACTTTAGGCTGAAATTTCCTTGCCAGGTGGTTTATTCCAGGCCGCAGCAGAAAGAAGCAGAGCCAATTCAGCACACTGTAGAGAAACAACTGGATTCCCACTCCTAGTCTCTAACAGACAGAATTGCTACTTACCCATTCTAAAATTCTGAGAAAGGAAAATGAATTTATATTTGCAAGTTAAATGTGGGTGAATATTTTAGAGATCATGTAGGTAATGAAAAAACTTTATTAACTTTTCTGCAATATATACATGCAGTCAGAAAGTCACCTTCAGGAAGACAACTTGTGATTTGCTCAAACTCGTACCGGCTTACACACTATGAAAATAAAATGTTTTCTGTTTATCACTAGTCTACTTTTCTCTATCTCTTTCTTGTTCTCTTTTTATATGGAAATCGTATCATAATCAATAGGCATTGGCATTTTCACAGTCACATTACAGAGAATGTCTTTGAAGCATACACAATAAAACTCACAACATACCAGTCACTCTAAGTACAGCAATACCTTGATATCAGGATAGGGAAAATAGGCTTAATTCTTACATCTGCTATGGGAATTTTTGGAACTGCTGAGGCAAGCTAGTGGCCTACCAAAGTCTTTTATGGCATTCTTACTGGGCTACCCACCTGGCTCAGAAACTGAGCAGTTCCAGGCTGTGCTCTTCTCAGCACCCACAGTACACATCTGGAAATGAGGATTCATGGCCATCATTTTCCAGGTGCTCCAAACTTTTAAATAGGCCTTTGAAAGAAGAGACATTTGAGAAATAAATTTCTCTGACATAATGTAACAAGCATCCCTATTTACCTTAGTATTTTTCTCTGCTTTGTCCTCATGTCCCATATCAACTCAGGCAGACTTAAAAGTCTGTATCCCACTTTTATACATTTTAATCTGGATACAGAATAGACTTGACCTTAAGCCCATGAGGGAAGGAAATGTGCTTAAAAGGAATTTTTTGAAATCCCTTTTCCCTTCAGTTCACTATTTCAGCATTAGTGGAAATAAATCAGTATTTATGCAATTCTCTTCACTTGAATGTTCAGGTATTTGTGAAACATATTCATCTATTCATCTTAAAGATTAGGCAGATTAAGAAGTTTTGCAGTGGTGTTGTACAAACCTGATGCTATTTCCACTTCTGTCTCTTTGAGTGCACTGCCTTTTGTGCTCAAAGGGGCATCTGGAGTCAATGCTGCAGATTTCACCACACTGCACCTCCATTCTTTGCATTAATTCTCAACTTGTACAACCTCTCCCCTTTTTATTGACTTCCATCTATGCACATAACAAAAATGTGGCACATCTCTGCTGAAGTCTTTACAGTACCAGGACATTATGCTCTGACAATGCAGCATTGTGCCTTCATGACAAAGAGAAAAGTGAACATTACCAAGAAATGGTCTATCTATAACACCTGTAGCCAGTGGGATCCGTAAGACATTTGTGTGAATCTAGTCCTAGCCTAGAGTTTTTTCATTGCTGTTAACATCAAACAGATTTTTCACATCTTTGTGTGTCAGCTAGGTAAACAAAATCCTGTCTTAATTAATGCAATTACTCCTTGAAAAATGAGACAATGAAATACCACTAGTCCTTTGCTTTTGTGAGTTTCATATGAACAGACTAATAAGTTTATTTCTTTTTCTTATTATCCCTCAAAAATTAAGAGTTACAAAGCTAACATTACAGAGTTCCAAAACTATTCAAAAACTGAGTTTTCTCAAGTGCCATTGAGGGTATAATTGCAAAGTAACAGGATTGCCTGGGTGAGAATTCATCTGGAGACTTGTTACAGCACTAAATTCCCACACAATTTTCCATTCCAAACTGATTTTCAGGTTGGCAAAAATGAGCATATGTGTACTTGATGGCTAGCTGTGTATCACCTGGAAATAACAGATCAGTGTCAAGTTTCATACTATGTTTGGAAGATTGCATTTCCTAATATCAATAAAAGGTATCTGTGTTGGTGCAGTTGGTGCAGGGCATTTTATCTTCCGGAGAATTTTAACTTCCTGAGAATTGTATTAGATACATTTCTCTGACTTCTCCCTTATTTAAAAATTCACTCCTGGAAGAGTGTTTCATTGTATTTTTATTGCATACTTTTCCTGCTTCTTACTGTGAATAGTTTGAATTCTTTTCTTTCTTTTGATACCTGTAACTTTTTTTGACATGCTGAGAGTCTCAGAAAGCTCTATCTTTTTTGTTATTGGGCAGTTGTCAGTGGCTTGGACAGTTGCCTGACCCTGGCCAGAAAGGAGGTTAACAAACAAGACACTACAACCTTGACTCAGAGGACACTAGGTAAAAGCAAGAAAATTTATTTAAGAGAAGGCTATGTACACATACATTGACTGCAGAAGGTTCTTTATTAGTAACTCCAGTGCAAAAATGTGTGGAGAGACCTTCTGGAAAGCTCTGCAGAATGACATCTGGATCTACACAAAACGAAGTAACTTGTAATTTTAATGGAACTTAACAAAAGAACAAGAACACTGGTTTGATATCTGTCACTTTTCACCTCATCTGACTCGAAGCAAGGAGGATTTGAAGCTTGTGTCAGCATTACATCCTTAATTTCGCCTTAAGATGATGCTGTGGGGTGACAATCCAAGCATATTTCCTGAGAGTTTTAGAGAATGACTTTCAGGGCATAACATGAGTTTTAATTACAGTTCTTATAGCATTATAATAAAGACAATTTCCCTAACTTGAAATGTTACTGGGGAGCCCCTGCAGATGACTTTTTTATTCACTAACAGGGGCAGCTCTCCTGATCTTCCAGTTCAAGTCCTGATAAGCACTGACCTGTGAGTTGCTGATTGCTTCGGTTGAGTGCAATCATAAATTAGGTCTGAAAACAGGCTTCAGCTCAGCGAGATTTAAATCAGATTCACTAAAGAGAGAGATAATGATAGATAGATGGGAGAGAAAGATAATAACAGTTTTCCAACAATGATACAAAAGGACTTAGAAACCATTAAGGTGATTGTTCCTAAAGTGGTTTGCAGAAAGCCCACATATGTGTTACATCTGCTCATTGCAACACAAATTGCTTATAAAGCTAATACTTTGCATTTTGATAACTTGCTAATTGAAGAATCCCTTCATCCTTTAAGAATTTAAATTATGGCTTGATGCTATGCCTTGTCAAGTGACAAGTGTTTGGAGGACAGTTACTTACCAGAAAATCTTGTTTTTAATCTCACCTAACTCTTATATTAGAAAGCTTCTGATCTTAATGTGCTCAAATACTAAAATTCTATAAAAGTGCTTCATCTGCTACTATGACAAATTGTTCATCAGCACGTAATAATAACTTTAGTCTTACCATAAACTGAGCCAGCGTGTTGACTGCTTTGACTCAGTATGCCTAATCATATAATTTCTTAAAAGGTTTCAAGTTTCACAATGTGGTCCTAATTGTTCTGAAATTGCTTCAATTTAATTGCTGGCATTTCTGTTTTAACATTAAATCAAACTGTATTTCCATTAATACAAATAGCAGCTGAGTGGAAGACAATGGGATATCTCACCTTAATTAAGTGAGAAAAAAAATTAATCCAGAGAAAGACGATATAATTACAACAAAACAATGTTTATGAGGTACTTTAATTTCATATATTATTACACCATATAAGCTGTGCCTGATTTAGCACGCCCGCTAAGATTTTATTATTCATTTTAAATTAAATACATTAGTGACAAAACCAGGCTAAACTTCTGTGTGAACAATTGATCTTACTGACCGATTCCTGCATGCCAAGCTAAACAACATATATGATCAAACCCCATAAATTGGCATTGATTATTTATAACATCAAAATTCTTTCTTTTTGGAAATGACATTTAAATGAAAATTAGCAAAATCTTGAGGTAGTGCTTCTGTTATGGATGAAAGCGATTTTTGTGTTTTAAAATACTCTGTGAAATGGAAATTAGAGCTTCAACCTATGTTGACAGAGTGCAAAACATGAATCCAGTGATGAGATCTCAGTATTGCAAAGATCATTGAGATTAAGTACATTTTGTGGGGCAAGGAAGCAAGCGAAGTATTTTGGGAGGAGTGGATACATAGGCCCTCCATAGAGAGGGCAGAGTGACATCGTTGTTATTCACCCAGTTTTCATCCCCCTTTAAGTACAGCCTCTGGGTACTCTGTTGTGAACCATGCACATTTAGTTTGGAATTTGGGGTTATAGTTTTACATTTATTATATATAACGGGAATTAAAAATGGATAGGGATGAATGGTCGTGACTCCTAACTGGTTTTCCATAGCAGAGAGGAAATACGGGTTTATTTTCCTTTCTAAGATGTCTTCCATATTCCAGTCGCACTTCAGTCATGTGCACCTGACAGCACAGGGAGGCCTCCTGGAACCAACATGCATAAAATCTTCTGCACTTCTCTTTCCAGAAGTTCAGGGCTTTTCTAGCACATTATGCTCCTCTCCATACCACACAGCAGACAGATGCATGTGGGTTGTTCAGTTTATCTTGATGCAGAATTCATTGCTGGTTTTAGATGTAGTCTGCTATCTATGTGATGAGGGGGAAAAAATATCCAGGAGTCTAGCATATAAGAAATGTCAGTGTTGTTTCACTGGTATAAATCAATATACACAAACTGAAGTGCTACAGAGATATTGCAGAAGGGGGAAATTTCCCCATTTTAGAGCTGAGACGGAATGAATTGTAAGTATGTCTCCTTTACTTTTAACGAGTCTAAATGAAAGGCATATAAGTCTGAAGGCAGAATAACAGAGATTTATTTCTTCATTTTTTTACTCAAAAGTTCACATAAAAAAGCCTCTCACCATGCTCCATTCTCTGATTTCTTGCATTAAAAATGAATGTTTTCTCACTTTGGGGGCCGAGGGCATAAATCAGAGGGATGAATTCAAAATTATACATAAACAGATCCCTAACCTCTACTTGGAAAGTGGTTCCCTGTGTGGAGGGGAACTAAAGCAATGTAAAACTTTAATGTCCACATGCTGATGCCTTTCAGAAAAAGTGCAGGTGGGAGCTGCCTTGCTAAGAATAACAGAAGGATGAGGGTTCAGAAGTCATATTTAATCAAAATTAATGTCAGCATATGCTTTTAACACATGAGACATCTAAAAGATAGGGCTTCAAGGTTCAAGATATTTCTGTTTCATTTGGGGGAGAAAAAAGTGATAGCACATTAGGCATAAGAAGTTTTACATGTTTGATTTATCCATTGAACACTTATCAGCCAGAAACAGGTTAACTTCCTGCTACAGTTTCCAAAAGAGGAGTCTATCGGAGTACTACAATAAAAAACCAAGGACAATGCAGATGGAAATACAATGTGTATGTCAATACAACAGCATTAATGATGCTATAAAGATTCTCTTTTTTTAAAATATTGATTTAAAAATATGAACTCATGAACAGAAAATAGAAGACAATAGAAAATTGTTGCTGTGTTAATTATAGCAAATGTCATTATAGAGTGAAATAATTATGTGTATTCTTAGGTTCCACTAAAGGAGAGTATATTGATAATGTTCCATTTATCAATAAAAATTAAGGATGCAAATGATTTATGAGCATCCACTTGAGTTTTCAAGTTGCTGCAATTTTATCATAGGAAAGGAAAATTTTAGTAACATGCTTAACTTTATCACTGTTCACCTGCTTACACATCAAATAATGGAAAATTGAAAAGTCCAGTCATATACAACAGTAATTTGCACACCTCTCTGTTGTTGCACACAAATATTCCTAATATTGCCATTTCACCTGGGGTCCTATGGAAGTATTTAATCACTAATGTTAGGGTTTGCTTCCCCGAATTAGTGAAATACAGGCATGGAGAAAGAATCAATATTGTTGAAAGGTGGTACTGAATCTTTCAAAGTTCCTTTCAGATATGTAAAATGGTATTATCTTTTTTTAGTTATATGATACAATTATTATCTAATCTGTAGTAATTTTAGCTGTAGTTTTATAACACAACAGCTGTATTACATCAGTACAAAGGGTGCATATTTCCCAGTTTCCTGCCTCCAGCTGCATCTATGAGCAAATGGCTTAGAAAGAATAAGAAAACAGAAACCACAGGATTATTCTTCCTAACTCAACCTGCTTCCCCTTTCAACGATAGAGGACTGCTTGAGTTGTTAGGTGTACATATCTTTTGTAATCTTATGTGGATCCCAAATCTGTGAATGGATTTCTCTTCCAAGAACTTGTCCAGTCTGCCTTTTCATTCCTTCGTGTGAACTGTAAGACCCCATAACAAACTTTGGCAGAGAGCACAGCTTGCTATCGGTTTGATTAGGAGCCACCTTCTTTGGTTGTTTTGAACTGGCCTCCTACTATCTTGTCCTGGTGATGGTGAGAAAATCAATTTGCTTCCTTCATGACATGATGATTTCTGGACCTGTGTCCTGAAATCCTTCTAATCCCAGTTGGAGAGTCCTAGTTTACTCAGCCTGACCCAATACAGAAGCTGCTTGGTACCTTTGATCTTACTTGTTGTCCCGTTCTGAAGTGTCCCCACTTCTATTACATCTTCTATTGTTTGTTTGTTTTTCAGATGAGGAGATCAGAACTGCACACACAATTGAAGAGACAGCTGGCAAAATGAAGTCCTCTTTTTTGTTTTCTAATTCTTCGCTGATAATTTCCAACCGTTCATTTGTTTTTGATGTCAAAGTGGTTTTGATCATGAATCTGACATTTTCATTGAATGCTATGGCATTTAGTATCTGTAAATACACATTTGGAAAATCATCTCCATGCTACGTTAAAGTTTAGACTTGATTTGAACACTCTATTATTCTGTATTAGACAGCATGTTGTAAGACTGTCACAACATTTGAGCACCATTTTATCAGTGTATCTATCCTTATTAATCCTTCTCAAACAGAGAACAAAATCATACAGATAGCAGACAGTAGGTGAGTCACACATCATGTTTGCAATGCAATGCAAGATCTCTATTCTGCTGTCATTTGAAGTGGATTAGACATTTTCTTTCTTGGCCCATCTAGAACCTCATCAGGCTTGATAATGCTTAGCGTCTAAATGGCTATGCTATTTTTAAGTTTTATGGAACTATGCAGATTACATGTTTCTTTGTCTACTTTTGCCAAAACAACTAAGTAGTCCCAGAAAAGCCTGCAAGGCCCACAAAGAATAATCAGATTTCCCCATGCTTTTACCCAATATTTCAGTATTCACTCATCATGTGATAAATTGGGGATTTTCTCCATCCAACATCCCAGACTTCCGATGCTCCTACCCTCAGCACCATAGTCAAATTACAGAGATGTGATGGACAGAATATCCTTCAGAGACTGCATATGAGCGAAACCAATCAATGCTTTGTTGGCACAATATTACCCTGTCCTCACATAGATTATTTTCCTTACTACTCTTACACATCATACCAGGAGCATGAATGATGAAACATTGATATATAGCTAGGTTTTGAAGGCTTAGAGGGAGTTTGCTTTCTGAGGGCATGGACTCTTTAATGAAGAGCATTTCCCACTCCATAAATTTCAGAGCCCCAGTCATAGTCCTAGTTTTGTAGGACAAGGACCATTCTTCTGCTCATGTTTATGACAACTTGCGCAGAGAAATTCAGGTTTAATTGCCATGCATCAGTGTGTAAGGCAAATTAAACAGATGCAGGACACATCTAGAAACATATCTGCCAATTCAGGCCTTAAAATACATTTTTCTCATAATTTCTTTCTTGTACTGAGATTTCTGAGATACATCTTTTAATTTTTTCTTGCTATATGAAAGTTTAGACTTTGGAGCACAGGATGGTAGTCTTTTTCCTCAGTTTTCCCTGTGTTTGCTTCTCCCATACAAATTTGATACATCTATACAAATTTAACGACTTGTTCTCTTATAAATAGAGTATAAATATTCAGGTTTTGTCACATTCATTAGTTTTTATCATTTTATCTATGCATCTTCAAGGACGTAAAGGAATTGTTACTCACCTTAACAGCTAGTTTTCTTTCATAAAAATACTACTTTAAGATAAAGCCTGTTTCAGAGCTTTCATACCATGTCTGTTTTTCAAAACTCTAATGCTAAAGATTAACCAACATTGCTGGAGCCATTCCAACATGAAGCTTTTATCTGATGCAATGTAGCAAAAAAAATTTAATCTACTTTTAATCATCTGTTGTTCTTATAAGTAATCATAATTTAATTAGTCTTGATTTCAGACAGGAGAGATTGCCACATGGAATCCTATGGTTACATTTCCAATTAACATTTTCTCCAGAAGTCCTGAAATGCAGCATTTCACTATTTATTATTCAAAATTCTAAACTGTTTAAATTTCTTTCTAGAGCTGTATTGAAGACTATTTATTATTCTTCATGTTAATTATATTAATTATTGTACACAAGAGTTTTTCCCTATGAAGTCTTAAGCAACGATTCAAGTGTTAATACAAGCTTATATTTAAAATAGCTAGCAGATAAACAAATAAATCATTTTTTATGGAGAGACAGCGGCTGCTGTCTCAAATTCCTTTTATGTAACTTTTAATTTCCCTGTAATGCTTTCTTACGCATTTTCTCTTTCCTAATCTACTGAATTGTCGTTTATGATTAATCTGAAATTAACTTTATTACACACATTTCATGCTCTTGATAGAAGATCAGTTCAGTATTTCACAGAATCATTGCCAGTTTGTACTCAGCTCTATGCCTTTACCATGTTAAAAACTCTTCTTTTTTTGTTGGGGAGACAAAATTCAAAAAGACTTTTGGTTAGCTGGATTTTAATGCACATTAAAACTTCTAATGTTCTATCAGCTCACTTAATTGCTTAGAAACTAAAGCTCTACTGAGCTGAGCAAGCAATCTACACGGAACTCAAAATCCATATTCTTAACATATATGAACCAATAGCTCAAGTTACACAAGCGATGGAGCAAAAGCATTTGAAAGGATGGGGAGCACAAAATGTGATCTTCATTACTTTGGTTTGTCAGATCTCTTTCGGGCAATGATGTCTCAGAGGCCTGGAAATCAATGGCAGAAAAATTGAGATTTTTCCTGAAAATTGAGGTAGCACCCCACAGGGTTCTCCTACCACTAAGGAAGCCTTGAGAAGCCAAGATAACTGGTGTCCCTACTTCTGAGATCCAACAGCTCAGTGAAAAGCAACCTATCTGCAGAGTAACATTTATGTTCATTTTCACCAATGTGTCACCTTTTTTTCTTTGACAAAATTTACTCTTTAAAAAATTAACGTGGATGTTTTTCTACCTATATTTGAAATACTTTGTCCAGGCTAAATAACACCACATGCTAATAGGATAGGAAATATTCTGAAAGGATTAAAAAAAGGGCTCTGAAATCAAGTTCTGGTATTTGCGTCTGCATATGAAACTTATTGATTAAAAGAAGCCAAACACACACCATCTCAAGTAATTTCAGTTCTAAAAGCTAGAATCCACAAGCCAGTGATTTCCTTAATGGAAGAGTTTTAACATTTCATGTGGGAATATCAGGCACTTGAGCACTATTGGAACCGAATGCCACTTACAGTTTAAGAAAAATTACTGTCGAATAATGGCTGCTCAAGGCACATGTTATCTATTTCTGCAATTAGCAGAGGAATCCTGTTGTAAGACTCATTTAAAGCATTAATTTTTCTGCCAGAGGGAAGCAGCAATGTGTGTTAGTTGCATTTGGCAGCACCGTGTGATGTAGTTAAAGGCTTGTCTGACTTACTGTTACAAGACTTTATTTTGAAACTCAGGCAACTATGAGATACAAATTTTCTCCACACAAAGTCCACATTCAAGATTTCCTCCTGGGAAGGAGTCTCTTCTTACAGAAAAGGATCATTCAAGGGGGATTTTTCTTTTTTAATGTTAATAACATTAAAATCCTAAACTTAGAATGCAGATGTTCATATTCTTTATGAAGCAGTGGATATGAGATGTAATGACCAGACTCTGTCTGCCTCAAAGATAAATCCTGTATACTCAGTGTATTGTCTCCCACTAGGTCACATCCTAACAGTGCTGTATGTCTTAAGAGTCTACTGAGAGGTCTTTCCATAATGAAATTTTAATGTCTGTACTCTGCAGTCATGTATGACACATCTTTCTGAAAACGGTTTCCAGAAGTACCTCTTTTCTGAAGTAACAATAAAAAATCTCTCTATATATATGTAAAATCTGTGATTCCTAGGGCATCTGTTCTAGCATGATTAACCTAGAAACAGGAATTTCCAGCATTTATGCATGTTTCCATGCTGACAACTCCAACATTCACTGTGCTATAGAAAATACATTTGGTGTTGAAAACCTCCTACCTGTTACTCATCGATGCGTATGAAAAGAGAAAACTTTGAACACAATGGGCCCCACAACCAGAATAGACAGTTCAGAGAAAAAACAAAGCACTGGACAGGGGCATTACAGACAACGCAGTTGCTAATCCAATATTCCGTACCTGTTTGCAGCACTGTGTCTATATTTTTGGATCCTGACACGAGTTATACCACCCCCCTCCCTTCCTCCTCCATACTGTCTCCAGACACAGGTGCACAGGACAGATGTCAGTATTTATCCAGCACATCCTTCATCTGGATGACATAAAGACCAGAAAGTTGGGTCATGCTCTTGCCACATCAAGTCAAAGCCACAAGGAGAACCTGATCTACCAATTCAAAAATTCAACCTGAAAATTAAGCTTCCCCTGAATAGAAAACAGGTAAAATCTTGCTATATTTTGTCTATGTCTATATGTGTTCAGAGGCTTCCTGAGTAAAAGGAGATCTCTGTGGCTTTTACTATAAGCTAGAATGCAGATGTTAGCTTTGCAAACACTACCTTTTGCACTTTTAATGGTGTTTACTATCTATCTGTCTGCAAGACAGATCTAGTCAATACGAAACACTTGGCACTATCAGGGAACATTATCCAGGCTGCAATGTCTCCTATGAGATAGTCCTGATGGAAAAAGTATGTATTTACTTGACATTAGATGTAAGAAATAAGCCTTAATAATATACTTAGAACAAAAAATAGACGGTAGGTAGTTTCCCTGCTTTCTGGGACAGATGATTTCCTCTGAAGTAGTTCTCCCTGTACTGTATTGCTTGCATAATCCAGCTAACCCTTTTATTTGGAGTCTGCACTCAATGAATTGCATGCACTTCTGATTTCTTGCTGTGATGGTTGAATTGGTACTAACTAGCACACATTGTGCAAGCAGGATGGTCTGAAGGAACATGTTTCTGGGAGGTGAAGTGTGACCCGGGCATGGAAGAGAGTGTGCATCTGCATGGTTGGGCAACATGCTCTTAAATGTAAACAAGGTGTGATAAGCCTTTCCCTGGGAGAAAGTCTAACACAATGCAACGTTCCCATCTTACTAACTGACATTATATGGCATTAGGTTTTCATACAATGATGTTCACTGGTCTGGCATCAGAAGAGATTGTCTCGTATTAACTTCAATATAAATCAGATATACAGTAAGAAGAAAAACTGAAATGGTACATTTTGCCCTCTTTAGACTATATTTCTAGCATTAATTAATATCACATTCCACATGAACAAGTGAGTTAAAATCAACGGCAAAATCTTTGTATATATACCATACATACATTTTAGTGCCCCGTAGAAGAAAAAATAAAATGTTTGTTGCTATCCTGTTAGCTTCACTTAGAAACTCTTCGTTTTGAAGTCCAAAATAATACTAAGATTTAAAATATTCTGTCACTTATTCTGTGACTTGCAAACTTGTCTCACATCCTTGCTAGTTGAATTTGGCACATTCTCATGGTTAAAGAAGGAGAAGGTATTTCAGAAGACAGATTCAGCCCTGAGGCAGCAGAGACAGCAAGTGTAAATTTAAGTGCTCTAATGTGCTTTAGTTCATCTAATGGAGGCCTGGGAAGAGAACAAGGGGATGGAAACAATCATAACTGCCTTTTAACCATTTCATCTCTGTAGGGATGATGAAACCTAAACTGTCTTTTCTCTCATGATATGAATGGTCTGATTCCAGCCTTGTTTATAAATTCCTTATAAGAAGAGACATTAATAAATTGACTACAAAGTGAACCTGAAGTCACTTTTTTCCCTCCTCCTAGCCTTGTGAATGGAAATGCTTTGTGTTTGACTGTGTGCCAGTAAAGAGGGTGGTGTCCAAGGAATAAATCTGCATTCTGCAGCATACCCTGAATGTTGCCTGAAGCCATACAATTCCTTTTTTTTCCCTTCATTCCTGCTATAGCTGGCATAAGACTCTGATCTGTGATAACAACCACGGGGCTCTACACAAATTGCACATAAATGACAGATACTCAGTTCATTTAAGCCCCAAGGCCATACTTATTTCTCTAGGTTCCGTTCTTCCGCTGCTGCATTTTGCTCTGGCAACCAGGAGACAGTGAAGTTTTGCTTCTGGAGGCGTCCAGTGGAGAGACTGTCCCGAGGAACAGCGACCTCACAGGAGTCCTTTGCCACTGGGCAGATGGAAAATCTGTGTATCGGCACACAGGAAGGCTCTGAACACCTATTCATGCTTCCTTGGTGCAGGTCACAGTGTTACAACTTTGACATGAAAGCAAAGTCAATATAGATGGAATATGAGAGGATGTTTGACAGAGAGGCTGACATCTCTCTACAGACATAGATGATCTGTTTAAATTCCTTAAATTTGTATAGTTGCAGATAGCGAAGTCACTTTAACACTCCTTTTTTTGTGGGTTAGTAACAGTGGGTGTCTGTTGCTGCAGTTTTGTTTTCTGATTGTGTGTTTCTTCCTTACAGGATTTATTTTTTAACATTCTCCTCCCCCTGGCAGTAAGCTGATATACTTTGTCCGATTTAGCTTCAGAGTCAGTCAAAATAATAAATTGCTGTATTTATATGTACTTGTTTCAAACATATTCATTTATTTTATCACTGTAGAAGGTGAAATTAACCATTGTAACCAAGACATTAGCCAAAAATTTGTCTCTGAGCCTAGCTTTTTACTTGCATTAAGGCCGCAAGCTTATCAGAAAAGCAAGGTTACTGAAGTGTGAATTTGAAGACATAGGAAAGTGACACCTGTATATTTTACACCCATCCAAGGCTCCTGATTCTCTTACTCTGTGAAATCTTTCCAGTCCAGCAACTTCTAAGAGCATTTAAAAATGTATTCTTACTTGGCAATTGCTTCTGTTTATAATACAACTTTCATGAGCTGACAGGTCAGCCTTAGTGCATTAATTTATTTATCCTATCCACACGCAAAGCTGCACACAGCTTCTTGGTGCTGTCTTAGGTTGAGAATTGAAAGCACACTATAGCCAGTTAAGTTATTGCATTTTGGCATGGAGCCATCCATGTCAACTTGGCTTACAGATCACAGTCTCCAAGCAATTCTCTTCCTAAGGGCAGAGTAGGACCTGGGTGATTTGTACACTCCTGTTCCAAAAGCAGTAGCCAGCCCAGCATTTACTAAACACTGTTTCTTGTAAAAGAAATTTTCCGAACACACTCTCAAAACACTTGTTTTAATAAGAAAGTAATTTAACTCCGTGGCACTTGAAGTTTGCAAATATTATAGATATTTTTTTAAAGTATTTCCCAAATTAGGTAAAATAACAGATTTTCTAAGAAATGCAATAGAAAGTGTAATTTAAGATACTTACATTTTTATATCATCAGCAACCATAAAATAAAATATTAATCTTTCCATTGAAAACAAAGAAAGTAAAGCATGGGGTTTTTTTCTTTTTAAGACCTTAAGAAGCAAGCTAAGTTCTTCTCTCAGGGCCTTCAGTGCAGCCGGTCCATCTTTTGTTATGGACTTATACTGCCACTACTTGTCTCCATTACTCTTTCATGTATGTGTTCACAGCACTGTCTTATATTTATTCTGACAGCCTCTGTGCTACTAATAAACTCTCAAAAATGTTAGAAATCCTGATTGATACATAGGCATAGAAATTTCAGAAAATTTTGACCACGTGTTTGAGCTCCCAATACAGATATCTCTCTCTGCTCCTCCAAAACAAAGACATGCCAACCAACTACTCTTAAATGTCCTCAGAAAGGTTTCATATAGAACATTTGTAAGCAAAGTTAAATTCACTGTCAAGATACAATGTTTTGAAATTTTTTTTCCCTTGTTATCGTCTATAATAATTCATATACACACTTCCTCTCTAACAGATAATATTGAGTGGAGCTTAAAAACTCTGCAAAAACACAGTGAGACCCCCTGCCAAGACACAAAGCAACACTCACAGAAAATAAAACTGCTTATTTTATCCTCCTATCTTTCCCCACCCCTTTTCACCCCGTAAAAGCAAGTGAAATGAAACAGGAGACAGAGCGAGCAAGACATCTGATGCAGAGAACAAAGAAAAGCAAACAGAGAAACATCTGAAGGAAGAGCTGGTGAAAAAACAACATACCTCTGAAATACCTCTGTCCAATTATTTCTATGTAGTGTGTTCAGGGAGTTATATTCATTTGTATTTAATGTGTTAGGTATGGTTTTGTAGTGCAATCACTGTAACAATGAATACATTGTTATTTTCTTTTACTGATCACGGTTTCAGCTGTACTACATGCAATGACTAGAAATCCATCTTCAAGAGAATCTGGATCTGCAGTAAGTCCTTGCAAGAAAAATGATGCTGTGCCATATAAACCAGAGAATGGAGGAAGGTCTGCAATGGACTCTGTAGTAGCGCAGTGAGGTAATCCATTATGGTAACTCATAACAAACAAATCTCACCTAAATTTTAGGTAGAATCAGTGACCAACTAAGAAAATCTACTAACTATGTTTATTTCCTTTCCACTACCTTCTTAAACAGAAAGTCTGAAAAACAATTGTAGAAGTTGATACCACTATGAAATGTTTTCTTCAACGTGAAACAAAACTTTGAGTTTTTTCAGGGTAAGACAGAAGAGTCTACTTCCTACTTCTATTTTTAATTCTTAGTTGCCTGTGGGCTTGCTGATACTGAGTAAAACAAATTTAATGTGGGGGTTTTTTTAAGCCCTCTTCCAGAATCTGTCTCCCCCTTTCTTCTGGCTAACAGCATAAACTATGTAAGGGGCAAAAAGCACTTGTCTCTGTGCTATATCTTGGGAGAGCAACCTCCAGAAGTTGTCTGCCTGCAAGTCCACACAGGCTGGACAAGCATCTGGGTGCAGTCTGAGTCTACATTGCTGTCTTGCTTCTTCCCACTGTCTCTGCCTGTGATACTGAAGGTCACCTAGCCAAGCTCAAGTCAGCAGTAAGACAAGCAAGGTAAGTCCTCAGTGTATACTATCCACTGAGTCCATTGACAACTGCTACAGCCCATAATACGTGTCTTCCTTCTTGGCAGGCACTGGAAATAGAGGACATATAATACAGGATATTTCTTGTGTCCTTTTTTCATTAAAACCTGGTCAAATACAGGAAGGTTTGTTCACAAACTCTGCTCTAGCTCAACAGCTTCTTGCTGCAGTAGCTGTGACATGAACATGGTATCTACCAAGATTGATGTTTGGTGCCCTTAACTTAGGAGGGTGATGCTGTTTTGCTCTAAAGAAACAGGAGTCATTGACCACTCCTGTGGTCATTTGTAGTCATCATGAAATGAAGGACTAATACTTAAGAATAACCAAGGTCAATAAGCTGATATTTACAGACCTCATTTTTTTCACTTCCTGTCCTTTTACATGCCCCAGTATAATTTTTCACCTGTTATTTTTCCCCCTCTCCTGCTTTCTCTGCGTTTTTCAAACAGTAAGCAAGACATCGAGCAGTAAGTACGTTTTACTGCTAGCAAGAATCTTTGTACAGGTTCTAGGGCCAAAACCCAAAATAAGTTTTCATCTCCTTCTTGATATATACATTGTTCTGGGCACCTTTGCCTGAGAGGCACTGTGCAAAAGTAAAAGATAGTGTAAGACATGAGACCACAAGACATTTGCAGAGGAGCAGTACTACCTCCTAGCACACAACCCCCTCTTTTGTTTTCCGAAGGCAATCAATCATGCGACAGCAAAAAACCTCCCACCTTTCCTGATTTTTTTTCCTCTGTAGAATATATTAGTTAAATCTTCTACTTTGACAGCCAAAGGCAGATCTCAGGCTGAAATGATGTGCGCAATTGAAACATGAATTTGTCATACCCTTTTAATCCTCTAATGCTTATCTCCTTTACCACCTTTGGGGTGTACAGACTTTCCCTATCATCAAAGTCCCAAGCCCTCTCTCCTCCATTTCCCCATTATAATCCTATAAATAAACATCTGAGGAACAAAAAGGACTATTTCCTGTATGGGTGGGGGAAGGGGTTCCTGGATGATTTTTGAAAGGACACCACTAAGCTAATCACTTGCTTTGCAGATGTGTGCCCACCTATTTGGGCTTGCCAACACTTTCTTTCATTTTTGTCCTTTCATTTTGTGTCAGATTAACCCAATGAAGTGACTTGACAAGCCAGATTCAGATTCAAAATGGGCTTGTTTCACAGCCTACAATCTCAAATTATTTCCAAGCTTTTTCATATGTCAACTGCTGTACACATGCATTGAGATAACAGCAAATATCAGAGATTTGACCGAGCTGGCGTTGCAGTTCTCAGGTTTGCTTCTGAAATGTTTGAAGATATCTTAATAACACAAATTCTTCATCTTTTTTCCTAAAAAAAAAAAAAAACAAATTGGTTTAAAGTCTTGCAGAGTGTTAAAAAAAATAAAAAAGAGAAAATATTTTCCTCCACAATCATGGGCATGAAGCTGATTTATATATGAAATGCTAATGGAGTATATTTAAGAAACGTGAATCTTAGGAAATTTCAAGTAGTAGTGTATGTTTCCAAACTTTTCTGTACACTTTGTATTTCACACAGATTTCCTCCAAAATCCTCATTCAGACTTAGTCATTTCAGACACTATACAGAGGTACTATGTCTAAACGGAACTTACTTATTTCTGTTTACATGGAATATTTATATGTTTCTGGCCAAAATTAACTTATTTTTGTGCTATAAACCTGGAATAGGTATGGAAAGTTCATTCTCTAAGAAAAACCACAAAACTCTCGTTAGCTTCATTGACCTCTGGATTAGGCCCTAGTTTTTTTCAATCATTTGCTAGAGATAATCCTACACATACAGTCAAACTGCCATGAGAAATCTGAATCGTACTTCATCGTTCTTTGTCTCTGTAAAGCAGCAGATCTGAGCTAAGAATTAAGATAACCATGCCAAGTGCTTCTTTAAAATGCTTATTTGGGGCAATTGAAAAGTCTATGTCTGGAAAGTCTTACTTAATAAATCATTACACTAACTTTAAATTCTAGCAGATTTCTTTATAGACTGTTCACTTCCAGACACACGTGCACATACATGCACAGTGTCACCTGGGGTTATTTGTGTCTGAGTCAGCCCAAGAGTCAGGAAAACCAGGTCTGGCTCTGCATAATGTAATACAAGGTTAATGCTGTATTGTATTAACCTGCCACACATTTCAGGAAGTGCAACCCAAAGCCTTGAGTTCAAATACCTCTAGGAATTTTGTGTTTCTCCTTTACTACAAATTGTAAGCAAAACCAATCCCAGAAAAGAAGAGAAACAAGATGTTATTTATTATAACAGCTATCAAATTTCCAACCATATTCCTTTCCAACAAATTTAGGACTTTGGTGATTAGTGACCATTGAAGAAAATCGTATTAGTCAGAACAGAACTTCTTCACACACATTTTTCATTGACTGAATGCAAAGAAGCTAGAGATGGTATTGTTTCAGCACTTTTCTAGGGAAACCTAACGGACATTCAGACAAGGTGACTGATCTATTGAGTATCATGCATAAACGTCCAAGGGAAACATTGAAGCTGTGAAAGTTTTCCATTTTCCTGAGCATATTTTAGTCATTTTCCAAATTATGAAATTAAGAGGCATTACATATTTTTATAAGAAAATTCTGTATCAAAAGTACAGTGTGTTTCTTCTGTTAAAAATTTTTTGCATCTCACCAAAGGCTGAAGTATTAGCAAATGCCAGAAATAATGTCACAGTAAACCCCTGCTTCATTAAGAATACGAGTACTTTGGCTGCAATGTCAGTTTAAATAAATGTATAAACAGGATGGCTGGGCAAGATCTAAATTAGTCTCAAATTTCCAAAGTGTTTATTCTCAGTGAGGTTATAAGTATTTCAGATAAAGGTGGCACTTAATTCTGAATAGTCAAGGGCTATAATAAATGACACAATCCAGGTTTTATGGGCAGAAGTGGAATGTATATATAGTAAAGCTGAATTTGTATTCTTGCTCTAAACACTTCCGTCTTCAAGACTTACCTCCATTTGAAAGACATTGAATTGGAATCTGGTATATCAGACCAGATGTGTATGGTGGGTTTTTTTATTTTTAAAGGAAATGAATGGGAGAAGGTTTGAAAACACTGTTTTTTTTCATTAAATAAAGCGAAGACTACAATGTGTGCAGTTTTAGAATTCCTGCAAACACAAGACTAGAGAGACAAAGATCATCAGGCTTAGGAATGTATTAATTCCCTAATTATAATAACATGAATTTCTTCCCTGTCGTTTTGAAATGCTGCCATCTGAAGAAGTTAAAATTTATGAAGTGGAAAAAGTTAGCACAATGATCATTTATAGTTATTCCTAGTTAGCCTTGTGCATCTCTAGTTTCCTGCTCACTTTAACGGAAATGAGCAGCTTCACAACAGACTCAGACTACACCCATGCAAAGCCAGAGACGTGGCACACTGTATTAGTGTCAACAGGACACCTTCATAGTTCAGTGAGGGTATTGTGACAGAACTAAACCCTAAATATTGCTGATAAATTGTATAAATTCCCCTCAAGAGAGAATTTTTCGGTGGCTTGAGTGTAAATTCTCAGGGGCTCTATCATAATGTTCATGTTTGTATTTCACTAAGCTAAGAAAGCCTTGTGATGACTATGATGACTCATAGTAAAACGTCTTCTGAGCTGGTCTTTTGGTAAGCTTTTGTTCTTATCATATTAAAATCAAAGCCAAAGCTTCAGCACCAGCTAAGACAGCTGACTGGAGTACATAAAGAAGTAAAGTAGAAAATTGCAGAACAACTCCCCTGCAAGGTGAATTTATCGTGGTTTTTAGGGCAACACATGATGAGAGTTTCCTTACCATGGCCACACCATTTTGGGGCTTGGAATGTTCATTCACACACTGTCCAGTAATACCAAACTCAGGAAGCACTTGCTACACAGTCTTACCAGCCTTAAATTCAAGGTCACTTCAAAACCTCAGCTCATGTCTGGTGAATCAGTCTCCCAGGGCTGTGTATCAGCTGTGTGGAGTCTCTGCAACAGTGAAAAAAAATCATTTCCTATTAACTTTAATACTCAGGCACATACCTAGTCAAATACTTAACATTTACAAAACTTTAATAGCATATAAACAGGTAGCTAAGCTTTAACATATTTAAGTGTTTCCTTCGGTAGATATGTCTTCCAGAAGAGAGGCATAATACAGATGGAAAAATTGCTCTCTGGAGTCATTTGGAAGAAGTTCAGTTTTATTTTTAAGAATGAATCACATCACAACTTTTTGATAAATGCAAGGCTGGACTTGTGTGTTCAAGGGAGGGACATACGTATAGTTCAGATGTAAGAACGGCATTTACCAGCTGGGTATACCGTTACTCAGTATTGTTCTGACAAAATTTGATATACTAGAAATTGTTGGAATAGCTTGAATCTATATATTGCATGTTTTGGTACGATTCACTTAAGTGCAGACTTAATTTCTTTATTGCGGCTATTTCCAAAATTGTATTATTTTTTAATTTATTGAAAATGCAAAATTTTAGTTTAATATTCACTAAGAAGAACACTCCAAAAAGGACAGATCTTTGTCTTTTGGTCTACAGAGAGATTTTTTTTTACCCCTCCAGTAAACCAAGATATGACACAGAGGCACACAGCACACAGTCAGGAACAAAATGTAGCTTTTAGTTATGTCATTTTGCCTTAGTTGCGTCTTGTAAAGATTTATAAGAAAATGATGTCTCTGGTAGATCTAATTGTCTTTATTAACATGCATACAGAGTAAAAGTTGAAGTTGTATTCTTGCCCTGAACACTTCCGTCTTCAGAACTTATTTCCATTCGAATGACATTAAATTGGAATCTGCTATCTCAGGCCTCATAAAACCTTAGTAGATGTTTCATTTCCCTTCTCCACAGTCAGAAAGACAAAGCAGGTCTTTGCAACGATTTGCAGTAGGCAAGTATGTACTGCCATTCGAACTATGTGTTGAAGATAGAAAGATAATGTGAACAGCCCTAATTTTTCAGGTTTTATTCTCTTGTGTACTTCGCTCGTTTTGTACTTCTTAAGCTATCTATGTCCTAATTCATAGCAGTATCAGTTTGATACAGATTATTTGATCTTCTATCAGTTATTTTGTCTACTGTATACATCCTCAAACTTCCAAACATCCTGTCAGAAACTATCATTTGCAAGTGTTTCATCATAAGCTTGCTCTCCAACAACTCCAGTGAAACAGTAGTCTGGAAGAGTGTGAGTGTGCTCTTCCTTCTTTCAACAAAAGGATATTGCAGAAATCTCATGTTTGCAGTGTTGCCAGAGGATTCTTTCTAGCAATAATACAAAGGGCCCATTATTGCCTCCTGAAGTAACCAGAGATGTTATCATATTTTTTACTTTACTATGTTTGTGAATTCTCTGTTCTTTTTCAAAATACACATTTTAAAAGTTATTAAAAGTTATTAATTATCATTACAGTTGCAATAATAATCTTTTGTATGTGATGCATTTTCATACTCAAAAATGAGTAATATGGTATCTTAAGTTAAATCTAACCCACAGCAGTCTAGCCCAGTGCTTAGAACCCAGGACATGAGAAGGTAAGCAATGTTTCACATCCTTGTTCACCATGGCAAAGGGAGCAAGAAAAATACACTGGAATTTATTCTTTCTATAAGGTGTTTTTGAGTAAAGCCATGTTGCAGATAGAAGTAAGTGGAACAGGTTTAACTGTCCAATTAATTTCAATGACATATTAAAAATGAGTTGACTACTTAATTAGCTAAAGCCAGAAGAATTTGTCTGTCCCTCCTCCAGTATACACTGCATGAAGAAGGGTTACTCCAAATTGAAGGTCAGTCCATCTCTTGAAATTTCATTATGCAATAATTACCACTTCCACACATATCAGTGCAACTTTCTTCAAAAGAATGCAGAGTCCTATTTTAATTGGTTGGCCCTATTTATGACAGTTGAATGACAGTTACAGGCTGAATCAGAAACAGACTCTACATCTTATGTTTAATGTGGGGTATACAATACTATTCTGAGGCTAATTCCCAGGAAGAACTTTAAAACCATGATAAGCATTAATTTTGCAGTACACTTTAGCTCAATTAAGATCTTAAATACATATATATCTACATAAATCAAATTTACAAATATGTTACGCCTGGCAGTGCTGTAACAGATATTATAAATATTTGACCTGAAAAATGGAGTTTTAATTAAGGTCTGACTGTCAGCAATCCATCCCATCCCCTACCCTTGCACAGATTACAAGCAATTACAAAGTGATATCATTCTACCTTAGTAAGCATTTTCTGGAAAGATACTTTTCAGCTTGGTTTTGATAAGAACTTCTCCAAATGGTTCATATTAACTGCCAGAACTGCTCTGAACTTTGTGTGTTTATTTATACAAGCCCAAGTTAATTTGTTCACTGAAAGTACTGGCTGAAAGACAGCTTTGGTGGTGGGTTTAGAGTTAGACACCCACATGAAAGAATCTATTTCTCTGTTTTGTATTAGAGGTCCTCCACTGTATCCTCAGAAGTAAGCAATCCTCACATGTGAACAAGAGAACTAGGACTGAGCCACAACAGCAGTAACTTTAACAGCAAGCTCATTCTGCTGTGTTCTGCAGCCTGACAGATTTACCTCAGTTTACCTTTCAGAAGTTACATTTCTTTCATATCTCCCCTTCTTCACCTTTTCCCCATACCCTGCCCCTAATTCACGCATAGATGTAGCATCAACATCTGTAAGGGATTTTAAAGTCTGGTGGTGTGCATTCTCCAAGGAACCTGTTCTACAAAGCACTTTACATGCATTACATCCTATCTTTCCTTCCAAAGCAACACAGCTAAAGGAATACAGTTTGTCTTCAGGTGAAGACAGAAGATCATTCATACAACAAACCATTTAAATATGTTGAAAAAACCAGCAGAACTTGTAGAAGCTGCACTTAAGCATAACTGAGTAAGGAAAGTCTGCCCGAAATCTGGCCTATGGAAGACAGACGGAGAAAATGTTAAAGACTTCCCACTGCTTTTTCTATAGACTGCCAATAAAATATTACCTTTGAAGTTTCCTATTTACGGTTAGAGGTCAAGATTAACAGGTTTCATTTTGCTCCTGATAAAGGCTTGTATTGTTCTATGTGTTCAATAGAAATTTGGTAACATCTCAAAGCAAAACAAAAAGTGGTATTCTTCAGCTACATACATGATCCAAAGGCAGCCAAATTCAAGTATTTCCAACTAACAGTAGTTGGCAGGAACACAGCCCTGCTGCAGAGAGCAAGATTTCACTATTGCACCCTAGTCAGCTTGCTTCAGAGGATCTTCTGTGAAGGTAGGCTGAAAATTAATACATGGAGCCACAAATTTAATCTTTGTGCACTGATCACCTGCATAATCAGTGATGTGTGGTTTTGGTCTGCAGGATTTCACCAACAGAATAATCCAGATCCAGAGCATAAGATTTAGGGGAATCTAACACTGCCAAATAAGGCACCAGCAACAACCGTGCACGTAGTCCTCTGAGAAGTCATCCTAGAGCACAGCTGCAGTGACACAAGCTGTTCATAACTCTCATTGTACCTGCTGCGATTGTCAAGGGAATATAATAGTGAATCATATAATCACCTAAGTTATAGAATAGTAAAGCCATGTAAAACCACCTTTTTTTGTTTTCCCAAGGGTGAGTGTCATCCCTGCAATCCATTTTCTTGAATTCCTACTGCCTGCAGGAGTGCTGATATGGATATTTGCAGCTGTGTACAAATTGGTAGGAATGGCTAATGCTCTTGAAAGCTTCCAGACTTCGCAATATGACTCAAAAAAATCTTCATTATTTCTAGCTTCTTCCATTCTGAGCTGCTGTACATACATAAAGTAACTAGAACATAAGAGAGATCACTTCTAAAAAGACTACCTGCACAAAAAAAGTACATTTGAGATAGCACAGTCTTTATTCTTGTGGACCTGATGACAGGAAAGGGCTGTTTTTCAGAAGTGATTAACTGCTTGGAGAGTAGTATGTGGAGTACCTTGAAAGCATTTTTTTTCTATTACACAAAACTGATAAAAATATGAAGTAGGTTTATAATTTAAATTTATTGAATTTATTGTATAAGCAGAATATTATGAATGTCAGTACAATCCATGTAAAACATTTTGCCAAGTTTAGCTTGAAGAAATAATTTGGTTCCAATAAAATGATTTTTACGTAGGCAAGACCCAGTCAACCCTAATATAAAATTAAATGCATTTAATAAATAGTTATGGAATAAAAAGAAGAGCAAGCAAATAAAAATACAGAATTTTTTTTTCTTCCAGCTTCGTTTTAAGTGTTCAATCATCAGCAAAGTAGGTACAGGTTAAATACATTACTTCAACAACAATCTGCACCACGAAGAAAATAAGAGTGGAATATTAACCGGAGAAAATTCCATCCTCAGATAACTATATGAAAAAATTCTACGCCACTTATTGTATGGAAGAGACGCCACTGAATTTTACAAAGAATTTTATTCTATGAACACATTTTATAGCTCTCTCAGACTTTTAAGATCTTGAGGTCTCATTGGTTTTAATCTAACTGAATCACAACTAAACGGTTCTAAATTTCCATTATTCTGGTTCAGAACCCTTGAAGGACTTATTACAGTTTCTATCAGGATAACCATGGTGAATGGTTTTCATGTTATTACTTGATATGTCAACAGATTTAAACAATTTATTCAATCTTGCTTTGAAACACAGAGGTATATTAAAATATTGATCTAATGGAAAGATTATTCTGGTTTGTAAAGTGTGCAAACTGAGATTTCATATACTATTATTATGTGCTACAGCAAATACTCTCACTGCAAAAGTATCAAGCAGAGCAATTTCTCTTCTACTGAAACTGTTCAAATCACATCTAGCTATGTATATATTTATAGCTGTCAATGAACTGGTAATGGTGAAGAAAATGAAACTCTTGTATACTAATCACAGGTAATAGTTCTTAAGGTGACAGTATTCCTGACTACAAGTCTGTAAACTTGGGAATGATACTGGGTGTCATCCTGTGCTGCTCAGCTGTATCAGTTACTGAACAGATTTTAACTAGGAATAAAAAGCAAATAATGTTTTGAAATGTAAATTCACATCTCATATTTTCCTTCTATACTCACTGCTTAATCTTTCCAAAATGTCTGAGTAAAACCACAAAACATCACAGCCTTGCTTAATTTCAAAGCATTGAATTCATTCAATTTAAAAAGGAGCTCAAATATTATTTGTTTATAAGGAAGCTACAAAGACCTATATTATAACTGCTCACTGATTAAGTTCCAAGTATATAATTTTGTTTCTATACTTCAAAATTATGAGTAGTCATTTCTGCCTATGGACAGAATTTAGTGAATATTCTCCTTGTTCAGTATTCCCTTTTCTGGTATTTACTTAATAACAGCTAGCTAGATTTAGCTTAGCTGTGAGTTGCGTTTTTTATGTTTATTATTGCTCAATTCCGTGCCAGCTTGTAGCAAATGTGATCATATAGCATAGATAATTATGTGTGATTTTTCCCTTAATGAAAGATAAATAATTTGGCAGTCCTGCCTCATGTATTTATCTATTTCAATAGTCATTGTTTGGATTAGTTTGGGTTTTTTTTTAATATGGCTTTGCAAGCAGAATAAAATGTGCTTCTGAGATCAATTATGTAGTTTTTAATGTAAGGTACTGCTATTTGTATTAGAGATTTGCATATGATCGTTAAGCACTAATATTACATTTTGAATTGATCATAATGATATTGTTCTTTGTTTACAAAGTAAGTAATTTTCTATACAGGCAGAACGTTTTCAAAAGAAAAAGCAGAAGGTACATTTATATCAACCAAATAGAATAAAAACCACTAGTCAGCTATAATTTCCATTAGACCTGATTTTTTCTTGTCAACAACTCTTCATGCAAAGAGACACGAGTCAGGGCAGGACAGGACTGAACGACGACAGAAATATTGGTGTAATCATTTCTATTTTCAAAGCAGGTTGTACTTCAAGGCACTAGTCTTACAAATTTCAGGTAGTAGTTATGGTTTCACACAATACGAAAGAGTGTTCGACAGAAAAGAACATTTCTAACAAAACGATACTTGCACTTAAAACTGTGGCTGTAAGGCTAATCTAATTTTTTTAATTGCTGGGAGGAAACTTAATAATCTGCCAGAAAAGCCAGACAGCTCCACTTCAGTGTTCTTCACTGACCATGAAGGATACATAAAGATGTCAAGCACCGCCCAGAATGGCCAGACAAAAAAGATAACAGTCAGCTTGGCAGTTCTGGCTTATGCGCTCCAGCAATTTTTCTGCAGAAGTGGGACACCACAAAACAGAGGTAACAAAGCAGGCAGAGTGGTTTAGGTAGGTCAGAGGGCTGGTTTATCATCCAGCAACCCTTTTGCTGTAGGAAGAGATAATTATACAGGAAAAATAAATGTAGAAAGGAGTGTAGAGGAGAGAGAAAGGAAACAAATGAGTTTCCAATTCATCTTTTGCTTAATAATCCATGCTAAGATAAATTCAGTAAGAACAATATTGGATTCCAATCAAAAGGGGAATGGTTACAGTTAAGGACCAATATGAGAAAATGATAAAGCTAAACCCAAGAAATTAACTATTTGCAGATAAAATCTATTTGTGAGGAAAGGGCAAAATTTGATCTGAAAATTCACCAATGTGGAAACCTCTGTGAGACCAGTATACTTTGTTTTGATTATGTGCCTTTCTTTGGTCTGTACCAGCTGAAGCAGGTATCAGCATAATTCTGGCAGTAACAGAAACAAGTCTACAGGTGACAGAGTGAACACGCAGCTGAATAAACCATTGGAGTAAAACACTACTGTGCAACAGTTTTTATACATTAAGTCAAGCTGTGTTGCTCAGACTGACAAAAGGAAATTCCAGACATGTAGCTGCCTAGGGCCACCAGTGGAGTAAAACATTTAGGTATGAGAAGGTCATGGAAGAGTCAAGGAAACAAAAGCAACAATAACAGTTAAGTACTTGACCCACTGATGCCATACCAGGCTAAAACTCCTTTCCCCTGGTAGCCAAGTTTAAAGAAGGATTTACCAAAGTGGGAGACAATGGCATCAGGATGGACAAAGAAGAAAAGAATTAGAACTGAATTAGAATTAAAACCAATGTTTCTTTGCCAAGAGCCTAAATCAGCTTTGTCTTTGAAAGAACCTCTATCTATTCTAAGTGTACTTTGCAAGTAAGACACGGTTGCAGAATATGTTGTCCAGGAGAAGGGAAGGTACACGAAGCAGTTAGCAGATTCTAAGTCAGACAGCTACCATAGTAATGCACATAGTATGTTTCACACGGTGCTGAAGAACTGCTGCAGGTAGATTTCCCTCTGTTCTGACTCTCAAGAAACTTCTTTCAGTAAAATAAGGTAATAAAGACTCTTTATTCTAACGTAGCACCTGGAAGGTTATGTGCATCTGGAATAGCAGACATGGTAAGTTCACTACTCAAGTACTATAGTACCGTTTACATATTAGAGTTTGGGAGATCATGTACTGACTTTGTATATTAATATGTAGAAAAGTTACTAACTACATGTTTCAGTCTGTACATCTCTAACATGCGCAAATATACTGTCCATCTGCAATCTACGGAGCACATATGTTACTTCAAGGCAGGTACTCAGAGCAATTACGGATTCACTATTCTTTCCAGTTTGTTGGAAAATTATCAGAGAAAATAGCTGTTAGTTAAAGCTCTCGAGCACCCAGAAGAACAGTAAGCCATAAGGTTATTACAGCACTCATTAGTATTAGCTGAACCTCAGGAAAAACTGATAGGCCATTGGTGAACCATGCAGCTAAGAAAGAAATAAAGGCAGGATAGAATGGAGAGGAGAATAGGCTTACGTTTGGGGTCCTGTTGTCTCCTGTAATTGTGTTTCTTTTTACTGTAAGAGGTTGAATCTCTTTACAACCACAAATGCTACGTTATTCTGAAATCTGGAATACTTTTAAAGAAGGACCCATTATATCCATGTTGCTGAGCCTCGGCAAGACTGGTGCGATAGCTATCTACCTATTGAAATTCAGGGAAGAAGAAGTCTAGTTTGCAGCATTTTCTGATTTCATTGATGTCAACATATCACATTTCATCCTTTAGAATAAAATTTCTTAGAACGTCATTATTCTGTTTGTACAATAAAAGTTTATCATAACTTCTTTTGGTGTACAAGTAAAGCCCTTCGAAATCATTGCAAAATCTTGATATATCTGAGGCTGAAAAGAGGACTGAGGATTGTAGGAAAACAACTGAGAATAAATATATTCAAATAACTCTCTATTTGATACAAGAATGCCTTGGGATATTCAACAGCAATTTGTGTTTTCACTGTGAACCAGAGAGTACATACGAGCTTAGACTGTTTCTGTCATGTCAGTGAATTGAGCAGGTGGATTCACTGTTTTCAAAGGTGGTATTGTAAAAGGCAAATAAAATGTGATGTGCCTCTGTTCCATAAAGTGTCACCACTTGTTCCTTCTAGCCAGTCTGTCTCATACCATCTTGCAGCTCTCCAACCCCTACTTTTTTGGGGAAAAGCCTTCCCACCTGCCTTTTCCCTTTATCTTTCATCCAACATACCAGAAGACAACATGTTCCTGCAATATTTCACAATAGTAGATCTTAAGGACCCTAGATGGATGCTAATCCCTTTGCCACAGCTGACGAAAGCTGCATGACGCCTGAAGCAGCTGAGCACTGATTTTGACTGAAGCATCACACTGCAACAGCAGCTGCATGGGCTCCTCTACCTCCAGTCCTGATCCGACACAAATCCTGGGACAGGAACAGCAGTAGAGCCACTAACATTTTCTGTGATGAGCTAAAGGCACAGTAGATTGTAGTAGGCAATAGCAAGGCAAGAACACTAATGTTTTCAAGCAACATTTAAGGAGCACTTGGATCTTGTGCCAATTCTCTGCACAAAAGCAAATCTAACCTGCAAGGAATACGAAAAAAGTGTGAAGCGGGTAGGAATGTAAATTTCCTATTATCACTGTGAGGCACAGCTTTTCATTTAGTTAACAAAAAAAAGAAACCTAATCACGTGAAAGTTCAAAAAAAATTGATTGTATGCTTTTTCTGAGATACAATTTTTCATATTTAAAAGCAGAAGAATGTGAAATGATATTTTCTGTACCAGAATGAACTATTTATCCTCTGCAATTTGTAAATACTTAGGACATCATATTTTAAATTCAGAGAACACCTTGCACATTGTGGATTATAATCCACCTAATAATATAATAATGGGTATCCACTCCTAGTTGCAGCCAGTTTTGACCTACAGAGAAAGACAAAAAGGAATGAAAAAGAAATCCAAAACGTAATGACCACAGCCAATTTTACAAAGCTGTGATAGGAGAGCACATTGGCATATATCCTGTTGGCTTGAAAAGTAAAGATGATCTGCTCTGTTTTGATATAAACCAAGTAGACTTAAAGGCACCAGACTGTGACTTTCAAGACCAGAGAGATGTACTGTTTAAGAACATCACTCCAGAAAGTGCATAAGGAAAACCATGGCTCAAAGACTTCTTGATACCTTGTTCCTCGTCCATTTCTGTGGGCAGATTTTTCTCTTCCCCAGTCTTACTCTTCACATAAAATCAAGCTTTAATTTGAGCCACAAAGGATATAGGAGGACAAGGATGGTCATGTCTTTGTGCCCCTACTGCTCCTACAGCATCAAGCAGGAGTACTGCAAGATTTAATCTCAAAGGGATACCATTTTATCTCCTCATTATTGAGTAAGAGCTATGAACCCGTAATGTTTGTGGCATTGGAACAAGTCAAACTGACATTTCTCTCAGCGAAAAGTTGGCTCTAAAACAGTCTTTGAACAAATATCTTATTATTTGTATCATGTACATCTTTTATTTTTTCAAAAAATGAAATTTTCCACCTACTGTTCAGAAGACTTAATATCACTAAGGACTCTGTGTTCTTACAGCCCATTTTGAGTTCAAAGACTTTCAAGCAAGTTTTACTGTATTGAGAATGCCTTTTTTTAAAGGTTGTCATGTCATTGCTAGCAAGTGGCAACATGACCTTGAGAGGTTTCATATGGCAGAAAAAGATACTTCTTTGAAAATTTGTGATACCACAGAATGGAGTTTCTGCACAGATATTAATAATGTTGCTTCTTAGACTCCCAGTCTTGGAGCATACAAAACTTAATATTGACAGACACTTGCTTTTCACAGTCCAGGTTTTTATGATCACATAATTTTGTTGGGTTTTCAAAAGATTCTTAGGTTTATATGTGACAAATTGTTTTAAGCCTCTGTGCATTACACAAAGAGGAGCAAGTGAAAGAACGGCAAAGTCTCCACGCTTGTGCTTGATAGAAACAACGACCATTACCTGGTATGTTTGAAGAACTGTTAACCACCCCTGGTGAGAACGAGAACTACTTAGCAGAAAGACAGACTCCATTTCAGCTATAGCAAGCCAGTGAGTCCCACTCTGTGTGAGTCTTCTCACAACAAGCCTTAGTAGCCCAAGCACACTGAAAATGTCAGGCGGGGTGCCATTTCATAAGCCAGGGAGAAAAAGAAATTTTAGTCTCTCAAGACTGCAGGAATTCCTCCTTTCATGTTGTAACGGTAGTCTAAGCGTAGCACGATCTTTTTTTATAACATATTCTTAACCATGCTACTAATTAATTTAGTAATTTACCCTATGTCTTTCTCCATGTACTTACTCTATAGTGTTTCAAGAGTTTAGCCTCTCAAGTTTTCTTTTGTATTTAATCATACAGCTATTCCCTGTTTCAAAATCCAGGAGGAAAACTCTCATGTAACCTCTCAAAATGTAGATTTTCAATTAAATAATTTAGTCAAATCAAACTTCTTCACAGCAGTGCAACATGTAGTTCATCATTAATCGCTATTTCCCTGCCAGATTCTATTTTTCAGTATGAACTGTTTTATCTGAATGAGGATTTGCAAAAAAAAAAAATAATTACGCCTCAGAAGCAAATGAAAAAATAAATAAATGTTACATACACATCCTGAAAATCATTCTCTCACTATTTCTCTACTCAGTAAAAAATCCAAACTGCTTTTGCTCAAACCAATACAAATGATAGCTTTTTTGACAAGATCTTGAACAATTAGAGAAAATACATAGTAATCAAATCAAAATTCTGCCAACAAAATTGTCCCTTTATTCCATGTTATTAAAGTAGTCTTGCTTTACCCTGCAGGCTGTAAAGGAAGGATTTAGTTGAATGACCCTTTTTATTTATTGAAGCCATCATTTGCAACTAAAATAATTGCTTTCCTCCTGCTTCTTAAAACAGTAGTTTTTCAGTTTGTCATCCTAGCTGCTTAAAAATATAACACAAATAACCCAGATAATAACCACGTAAGTTAGAGAAATGCCGCACCCAAAATGAGATGGAACACAAAAGTTGCAGCAGAATGCACTTGGCAAGACTCAAAAAGCTCTGACAAAACATTCTATTTGGAGCAGGGGTTTGGTAAAAGGCAGTGAAATTTTAAACCGAAATCCCTTGCTTTTTCTACTTCACGTATTCAGTGTAGAGCAACAGCAGTAATGACTTAGCCACAAACCACTGATTCAGTATTTATTTAGGCACAGCATAAAAGTGAGATGAAGTAGGCCTGCTAAACTCATCCTTTATAAGAAAACACAAATTTTCATACACTGTGCAAACCACATTTACAACAGAGTAAAAAACTTCCGTAAATTTCAGTTCCACATGAATTCAATATATTCAGAAGCTAATCGATGAAAGATTATTTTTGCAGGTGGTTGTTTACTGGTGCATGACTTCTGTTTTTTGGGGTTTTTTTTCCGTCTGGAATACCTCAGCCTCAGAAGAAACTGTTATCTCCTTTCTCTAAGCAATCTGTATTCTTTCAAAATGGGCAACAGGTCTCTCACATAAACCATAGAAACTGTGGCTTTCCAGTAAAAGGAAAAAAATTCTCTCTCCTATCAATAGCAGTATCCAACTGGCAGAGCAATGAGGTGGTGGAGTCCCAGCCTAGAAAAGGTCTTTTTGGACGAAGCACATTAGAGTTGGAAAAAGATGGCCAGAATGCGATAAACTCCAACAATCCCTAGACAATGATTAGCAGCAGCAGTCTGTTACAAGAGCTGCAAAAATGCTTATGCTACACTAAAGCAAGAACTGGTGACAAAAAATCAATACAAACCCAACAGCTTTAGGAAGTTGCAAGGAGCTTCTCTGTGAATATCTTTCCCTATTATTCAGGTGGCCCCTCTTCCCACTGTTCCATGAAAGCTACATCTTTGCCTTTAATGGGAGGAGCACAAGACATAATTCTCCATGAAAATTTCCTCTCATTTAAATTATAAGTGTTCATACAGCACTAATACTGTCAAGATATAAGTAAACACATCAGTTTCTCTTTATGCATCTCTCTGCCACATTTAGTGAATTGAAATAGTTTTTTGTGGTTTTCAGTGCAGCTTACCTTTGAGCAGATCACGAACCTGATATTCCCACAATATAATCGCAAATCTGTGTATGCACTTCACTTGCATCTACATGTGCAATGGAGTAAAATGTAGACACATTTCTGATCCATTACCTCTTCTTTTTGTTAAGTATTTCAGCCTGGAAGAAAAAGTTGTTTTCTATCCAAATAGAGGTCAATGGGAGGTGAAGTTATGCAGTCCAGTTGTCAGTTATTTACAGATTCTGACTATTGTAATACAGACAA
>VZSC01006380.1:0-15230 GCA_013398225.1 Steatornis caripensis | reverse complement strand
TGACTACTGTAATACAGACAAAGTAAGATCAAGTTGATTTAGTTCTCAAGCAATATTAATAGAGAACTTGACCAATGGTCTCTTTGTGTTAAGAACAGAAGAAAACCTCTCAGTTGCCATAGACCAGGCCATACATTATTCATAATATTCTCATTTGTTCACAAATCACAAGGCGAAGTAATAAAATACCTAGCCTACAATACAGGCATAAAACAGCACACTGAGATAAAACTGTAGGCGACAGTTTTTGACACCACTTACTCCACACAAATCATGCAAAGAAGGAAAAATTGTGGCAGGAAATAGGCAAATGAATGTTCAGCCTTATGCGTCGAAAAAATAGCTGTTTAAAAATTCAGAAGATGGTAACATGCTTATAAGAATATTTCTATTTCTTTCATATTACCAAACATTAATCAAATTGCCCTGATAGTATTGCAGGGGTAAAAAAAAATAAAAAGAACATACATTTGTCCTATTACAAAGTAAATGGATCTTTCCATATTTGAGCTCACTTCTTGCATACATCAATGATCTTCTGTACATTTTAAAACATCTCCTGCTTTGCAAATCATTCATGTAACATATATTTTATAAGAATTATGTTTCTTAAAGGAATTAAAGGATGTAAGTTTCATTAGTCATCTAGTTTAGTCATTGAATGAAACAGAGTTAAAGATGTTTCTATGACCAACACATGCTTAGTCTCCACTTGAATATTTATGGGTCTTTAGTATCACACAAAAGCAGAAGGATGTAAAAGTCAGAATATGTGATAGACAGATATTTTCCCATTTAAGGTTGGCTAGTTAGTAAATTTGCAGCTCTTATAATTGGACAAAAATTCAACAATTAAATCTACATTTTTGGCACTGTCTATGCAAGAAAAACCTCTCTTGTACAATAAATGATATCATAAAACATGAAAACAAATGTATCACTGTTCTGTAGGGTATTATTAATCATTGATAATTTATATCCAGAAAAACATTTTAACACTAGAAGTACTTCACAGGTATTACTCTGAAATACACGTGCTAAATACATGTTAAAATTGGTATCTGCATTACAAACAGGTATCTGTTAAATCTCTTCACAGCATGTAGATATTTGATTTTTATATGTGTAAATACATCTATATACACACAACCATGTGTGTGTGTGTGTATGGGATTAAAAATCCTCCTAGTTCAGGAGGTTAGTACATTTTTACAACGAAGGCTATGTAGTCTTTCAGTTAGCTTTAACCTCAGTAACTTGAGTACAGACAGCTACATAGATACAGCCGCAAAGGTTGTAAAACCTTCCCCAGAAGGTAGAAACATTATTTGGCTCCAGGTAACTTCAGACATAGTACTAGCAATCCTAGGTCTGGCAATGGAAATACAGTCTCATGTGGTTATTTCCAAAGTCGGTTCATACACAGAATTCTCAGACAAAATACTACATACAGTGATTTTTTTATCACTAACACATAACATCAGGTTTCCTTGTGAAAAGCAAAGAGAACTGAAAAAACAGAGACAGGAATTCTTTGCTTATTTCCCACTTTCTTCGTGCCTTCTACTGACTTTATAATCTCTGTCAACCTCCTCACAAAAGTGCTTGATGTGAACACAAAGCTTGGTAAAACCAAAACTGCTTAAATTTTTGAAATATTGGGAGCTAATCCTGAAACAGATATACATCAACAGTTTCTTTGCAAAGGTGATATAATCCCATGTGGTGTAATAATGCCTTAGGTAGCAGTATCTGCTGTTCCAGAAGGCCTGGTACATACTGAATCTCTGGTTTCACACAGATATTTTGTCTTGAGTATGAGATCTAAGCTTGATAACGAAGAATAGATAACTACTGTTTCTAAACTATGCTTGTAGGCAGAAGCAAGTCACCACAGTAGGTTGCTGTTATCTCAAGCAAAAACATAAACCCAACACAGAGTTGCAGATTACAAGTAAGTGTAAATATTTTCATTATTTTGCACTATTTTCCTGTTTCCCTTTAAAGTTTGTTATTATTCATATGACAGTAATAATATACATAGTTTTAATTTTAAAAAGTAAACAAAGTTCCAGCTCGGAGAAGATTAAAGAAGAAATAAAAGGTCAGAAACTGAAAAGAGGAAAACCTGAAAGGTATATGAAGAGGAGAAAACAGGGAAGGACAGCTAGGTCTTCCTTGTTCACATGTTCCTGTGTCTTGCTACAGGCATATTTTTCCACCTCTCACCATTGACACTTGAAATTTTAAATTTCACACAGTTTACTCTTATGGGTTAAAAAAATTTGCCTTTCTGCATGCTGGATCATGCCTCTGCCTGACCTGCTACAGCACCTTCAAAACAGAGTATATTCAAGTAAATTTCTAACTGTAAATTAAACAGGATTCAGAGTTTGGTGTAGGATGTTTCCCTGCAATACTTGAAGATTCCAAGGTCAGATGCAGACAACAACTTAAGGTGATCCTATACAATTCTATCAAAATTTTAGTTTTTCACCTTTGGGTGTAAATAAAAGTTGATAGCAATTTGTTGAATTTCATATTCTGGCTTTTTTAGTGCTATCAAAAGTCCCTACTAAATCTTTGCTCTTTTCTTAACTCTCAGGTGTTAGCACAATTTTGCTTTTTCCTGTAACACTACATGATAAGCATAGTCTTTTTTTATTTTTGTATAATTGATGAAATATATGCCACAGCATATTCTAGATAAACAATATCTCTGATGATATCTCATGACCATCTTTTTCTCGTGAAATGCTGTGGAAGAGGCTTGCTCTTAGACACACTGTGGAACCACTTTTAGACAACAGAATAAACATCACTGGAAAAGCAGCAAAAGAATCACGGAGTTTGACAAGATGGCTGAAACTTAGTTGTACCTTTCAGTACTGATATGTTTCCTCTTAACTTTTTGATATATATATTTGTTAATGAACTAGACACAACAGGCTTTCAACAGGCTTGAGTCCTGGAAAGCAAATGAAAATGCTAAGAGGACTGATGCCTGTGATCCCTGGCACTACCAAACCCTGCTTGATATTTCTGGGGAAGGTAAGAGAACTGCAACTGAGCAGTATAGAAGATAGTCTGACATCTTACATTGTAAGTTACATTCTGAAAAGATTCTTCAAACATAAACCAAGGAATGATTCACTGACATCTGTGATCCTCTATGACTGAGTGAAAAACAGCCAGAGAGGTGCAAGAGCTTGTATGTGCTGGCTAGATGCTACTTAATGCTGCTTAGAAAGCACAGTGTTCTGATTGATGTTTTCTAATGTCAAACTGATCTCCCTGGAGTTTTCTGTTAATGCACACACAATGAACACACTTGTCCCTATTGCAAGTGAAATGATGAAATGTATTCACGGGGTTAGAAGACAAGCAAGCTTGGTCAATTTGCTCCTTGACTACCTGGACACAACACAACAGACGTGCAACAAATAGACAATGCAAAGAAGCAAAGTGGAGCAGTCGTAATATGTTGACCGGAAAAAAAAAAAGAAAACAGTCTGTGTTTCTCTTCTCAAAACCCACAGTTCTGGTGTCCTCTCTTGAAATACTGTCTAGGGACTGAGACCTGTGAATCCCAGCCATGTCACATTATCCATAAAGGCATGGAGCTTATCCTCACTTAGATTGAGAATTTGGGAGTGCAGCACAACAGAAGAGAACGCAATCACAAGTGATACTCTCAGCTACAAGGAAAGCACCACTCAGAACTTCCCATCTTCAGCAAAAAACCCACTGATATTAGAAATACACAAACACCATAAGAAAAAAATAGTTGTAATAGCTTCCCTTTCTATTCCACTATAATTCTCAGCTGAGTGTAGGTTAAAACTTCAGATTAGTCTCCTATTTTGTACCTTATCATTTCATTCTAAAGACTTAAGAGGAATTTGATCTTATCCAGCCGTCAACTTAAATATATATATGTACATCATAAGCTAGAAAACATTTCCAGCTATTGGGAAAATGCTAAATATCTCTATTTAGCAAATAGATTGGAATTGCTATAGAACTGTACTGGCAATTAAATGCGTAATATAAGCACTCTAAAAGGATGTTTAGGCAGCTATATACCTAGTGTTTTTCCAATGCTTTTCCAATCACTTGCTGTGATTCTTCTGCAACCAACATTCATGTATGAGCATCTGGGATGTATAATACAATTCTTTAAAAACCTAGCTCTCTAAATCTTTATCTGGAAGAATAAAACTAGCTCAACAGGAGCTAGCTGATTAGTGACTTTCCCTCTCTAAAAAAAAGTCTATATATATTCCAAAGTGAAGAAAAGATCAACATCTATCCACGTTAGAACACTGATGGTCAGTAAGGCACAAATATCAGCATGCTTGGCTTAGGTATAGCTGAAGACTAAAAAAATGGACCGAGAGTACATGTGGCAGCTCAAAATGACATATCCAGGACAAAAAATGCTGCTTTGCTGTAGGCAAGACCTTACACTTAATTTCTAGTAAAAGAATACATGATTATAGTAGAATGAAATACAGCCCTCAATTGGCTGTGTAGTTTAAGAATAACATAATTACTACCAATTAGGGTAAGTGAAAACTATAGGAAGTACATACAATAGTTAAACACAGTATTCTCAGCCCTCAGGCCCAAATTATGGAAACAGGACATGATCACATCACTGCCAAAATCGTATACGTTCTCTGGATGAAACACACTTCTCTCTTCTTGTCTTCTATAGTATAGCTGATATTTAGTAGTTTCTACATATAGAAATAAATACACTATTATAGCTTGGTTCAAAGTACCAAGGTTCTATAGTGACATGGACAATATAAGAATTTTGAAAACAGAAAAATATCCATAATGAAACTATGATAATTTTGGACCATTTTTCATAAAAAAGCTTCTTCTTGTCAAATGAGCTAATATTTCTACATGCAAATAAGTGCATAAGGCAAGTTGCAAGGTGTGTTCTGTGCCTCTTCAAAGAAACATTAGATTTTACCAAAAATAAAGCCAAAATTATTTATAGAAAACTTTGTCATCGTTTTGATGTATTATACTAATATTTAGCTTTCATGTAGCATTTGTCAACAATAGATTGATACATAGATCCTATCACTTAAAAATAAGATGTGCACTTAATGTAAAATGCAAGATTATATAAAACCTACCTCAGATTTAAGAAGATGACGTTTTAATTGAGTTCAAAGTTAAGCGGTTGTTGATATATAGTATCTGTTCCACATCAAAATTATATGCAAATTGTAGTGGCATTTGGCCGTGAGAGTATTACAGAATAAGAATACACAGTGTAGACAGACACAATTCCAGGTTTGTCCCAATTTTATGATCTACAGATTTGTCACAACATCTTGTGAAACAAAGTTAATTAAGGGCTGATAATTCAGGGCATTATCCCACAGGACTCTTCCAAGCAGGTATTTGAAGAGGTAAAAGTCTGCTCTCCTGAGGTCCAGGGTTGTGATCTTTCTTCTCACCCTCCTCCCTGTTCTCAGGCTCCTGTGTTCTACCATCTCATGGTCACTGCAGCCAAGGCTGCCCTTGATTTTTACATATTCCTTTTTGATGTATGAGGTCCAGCAAAGTACCTGTCTTTGTTGGCTTCTCTGTCACTTGGTGGAGGAAGTTATCATCAATATACTGCAGGAACTTCCTGGAGTGCCTATGTCCTGCTGTTCTGTCCATCCAGTAGATACTGAGATGTCTGAAGACATCCATGACGATCAGGGTCTGCAAACTTGAGGCTACTCCTATGTCACTGTAGGTCTCATCCACTTGTTCTTCCTGGTCAGGTAGGCTATAGCAGACATTCACTGTAATGTTACCTTTTCCTGCCTTCTCTTTATCATAACTCTCCATCAGCTCCTCATCCATCACCAGGCACAGTTCCATGTCCTCCAGCTGCATTTTTACATAAAAGGCAACTCCCCCTCCTCGTCTTCTCTTCTTGTCTTTCCTAAAGAGTCTATGTCTCTCCATTGCAAACTCCAGTCTTGGGAACTATCCCATTATGTTTCCATGATCCCGATAAGAATGTAACCCTGCAACAACAATATATTTGAATGTATATGTATATGTTTGTGTGTGTGCAATAGGCATATTCTTCACTTTTACTTTTCCTCTATCACTGCTGGCCGCTTTGTGACTCTCTCTGGAAGGCTTGTCAGCTAAGACTTATTTCACAGACATTCCTTGTGTCCTGCCCTTGATAGGAGAGAACAGCAAGGGAACTGCTGAGAAATCAGTGCAACGGAAAGCAGAAAAATGTCTATTAACTGGGAAGAAAAAAAAAATATTAAAAAACCCAGCAAGCTTTCCCTTGATATTGAAAACCAACTGAATTATGGTTCAACAAATAGCTCCCAAATATTCTTAGGAGCAAAGGCCTAGACATTAAATGAGAATGAGACTACTGCTTTGGAAAACGCAGTAACACACAACATGTGCGGATTTAGGAAACTGATGCTGATCTAGTTAACAAAGGAATCAGTGCATTTTTCCTGTTCTGTACTTGTACCTAGACCGTCACAAATTATATGATATTGTTAAAAAAATGCTTACAGTAAATAATTCCATATTAATATTTGCTCAATGCTGGCAAATATGATATATATATTATGCAAAAAGTAAAAAGAAATTGACTAGTGCATGATCTATACATTGTGCAACCCATTTTAAACATGATGCTGTTAGAAATAATAGCAATGTGGAGATACTGATAGGGTAGGGATGGTGAAAGTTTGGTGAGATTACAGAGGTCAAGCCTATACTGTGGGTCAAACTGCTGCCATAGTGTGCTGTATTTCTGGTCTCAGCTCACTGGGTAAAGGAAGGTATGTCTGAGATCACCTCCTTGTTTGCAGCCATTATCTGAAGATGAAAAGACCCCCAAAGTCTCATCACATAGACTTAACCGTCTGTATTCATTTCTTTTCTGTGTGTTCCATGAGAGATTCAGTTTATTAGAGCAATTAACTTTATGCAAAGATTTCAGAATTAAGAGTCAAATTGAACAGATACTGTATCTTTGATCCTTGTATACTGCAGAGCTGGAGAGACGTTCACAGCACTGGTCATAAAGCCATGCAATGGTTCCATTGCAGCAACATGAAAATCATTTCAAGTGAATTGAAACACTCTATTTGGCTTGCTGTTATATTCTTCCTATATTGAGGAAGCTTCTGGGAGCTGAGCTGTGGTTGTCAGTTGACTCAATACTTACCTTCTGTCCACATGACCAAAATTGAAATGAGCTGCCATATCCTGGATGTTACTACAGCTTTCAATACATTGCTTAGTAAATCTTATTCATGTTTTTTCCAAATCTGCATATGTCGTTTCAGGACAAGGAGTAGAAATGTACACAGTCATACTAAGCCAATGTATTTTTCACTTGATTTACTGTAAGATGTATTTTGTCCACTTTCAGTTAAATGCTTTAAAAATTAAATTACCTGTAAATTTAGATATGAAGGAAAGACTTCAAAAATTATTAGATAATTTATCATGGCTTATAAAATTCAGTCATTTAGAACTGCCAGAAGAGGCAGAAGTATTGAAATGCAAAGTAAGCACAGAAAAAAAAAAATAGCTGGAACCTTTGTCTATCATTTGAAATCAACTTCATCTTTAAGTTTCACCAAGAAATTAAATGGCTTTGTTTTAATAGCTGAATGAAGCCCAGAGGCAAATCTCATTTATTCCAGGTGTTTGATCCAGTATGTCAGAAGACTTTGGCTTAGACTGTCAGATTTTTTTGGGCTTCACATCATTCAGAATTTCCTTGTTTCTTTTACCAATCTGCGAGCCACTTGTGGGACAGACAGAAAACCTTGCCCCAGGTGTGCATTCTTATCATTATCAGGTCTTGTTTGATCTGTTTCTCTTTTGAAGGAAACATTTGTGTGCAGGTAAGGAGCTCGAAAGGAACTGTAGGTAATTTCAATAGGTCTTGGTCTGAGTTGTCAGGGGGAGAAGGACTGAACAAAGCATCAGAGAGAAAACTCTTCCCCAAGTACAGATATGCCTAAAGGCACATCTGCCACTTGTCCATGTGCATTTGAAATTTTCTCATGCTTAAATATGGCAGTAAGAAGTAAGCTGAGATATCTCTAATTGTGGCTGATTTATCAAGGTTTACCAAGACCAAGTTTTCGACTGTTTTGGCTTTGATTGGTTAGCAGTATAAAGTGCAGTAGAGCTAAGTGCAAGACCCTGGCATGATGCTGAATGAAAGTAATCTCCTACTACTCAAATAACTAATAATGTATAGCATTATGTCACTATTATACTTAAAGCACTAGATTTTTTAGTGAAAGCAAAGACAAAATATGTCCTGTCTTACCATCTGCCCTGGTAGACATTCATACTGTGGCTATGATCTCATTTACTGTGGTAAGAGACCTGTTTTATAGATCATTTTAGATAATGAGGCATTGAATTAACTTCTGAATAGGTGAAATTGTAATATCTGCCTTTCCTAGACTAAGAGCTTATAGCACTGCTGGAGGGAGAAAGCCAACACCAATCCTGGTGGAAATAGACTTGAAGTCAGGAAGTCATTAAGTGAAACAGTAAATGGAAATGACTGAGTAGCTGAGCTGCTAAAAAAGGACATTAAAGAGAAACAGAGATTTTTTCTTTTTTTTTTCCCATTCCTCTTGAGGGTTGCTGAGTGAGAAGGCAAAGAACGCATGGAAGTGAACTCCTTCTTACTCATAAAATCCAATATCCTTTAGAACAGAGAAAAACAAAGCAGTACATCAATGTATGGATACAGGATTTTTACTGACAACAGATGTGGACAAGAGAAGGAGAGCATAAAGTCTTAACATAGAAATTTTAGGCAATTTTTCATACCCTGATGTGAAGATTCTTCCAAATTTGTCACATCTCAGCATTATAAGAGTAATTTCTTTATATTGTCTTCTGGAACAAATTTACTTAGCATCAACACAGACTGAATTGGTTGTTGCCAGATTTGTCCTTTCTCTCCTTCCTGCATTTTTTTTTTTTTTAATAAGTCTGGCCTATAGTCAATTTGGGTTTTGGTTTCCTTAGTTTTGGCCGTTTTGTTCTTATTCCCTTCACATTAGTACAAAATCTATGGATTGGCTTATGTGGGAAGAGGTGATTGGAACTGATGGCCTTGGCTGGCCACAGCCACCAAGAAAAACAGTTACTGGCATCCAGCAAGGAATTTAGGAGAGGTGGAAGTGCAGAGGGAGAACAGAAACTTGTATGGGTAGTTGTCTTAGTGTCTTCTGTGATTTCTTTTTTATGGGTGTTTGATTTTGCTCTCTTGTAATGTTAATGTAAATATTACATTCTAGAGCATGATCGGTGATTTCAGGATAGGTTTATCAACTTCCCCTTAGTTAAGAACCAAGAGAAGAAATTATCCTCCAGTGAGATAACTCAGGTTAGTATTTGGAGAATGATCTTAATCCAGTGTAAATATCGAAGATGTTGACAAAAGAAAAATTACTTTTGTTTGCTTTCAGTAGACTTTTTCCTTGAAAATTGTGGGGTTTTAAATTTATAAAAATAGTTACTTAGTTAAAAAGCCACTCTGTTAAAAAAAGGAGCATAAATCAAACAAATATCATTAAAATCACGGTAAGCATTGAGAATGTGGTCAAATCTTGCTGATCTCAGATTGCTGATATTTTTATACCTTTGGCAATATTTTCAAAAGAAATCAGTTCCAAATATGTTTTAAATAATTTGCTTGCTATTCTTTAAAAAATTTCATAAGGTAGCTGTAATCTAAAGATCATATTAGGAGAGCTATGCAGAACAGTAATATTGAATCACTTAGTAAAAACTCTATTATTGGTCTGGTTAACTCTCCTGTATAATAAATAAAATAAACGCATAGTCTTCTTAACTGTGATACAGTCTTAGGAAAGACTTAACGCAGTGTTTCACAATTGCTGTTTTCCTTAGAAAATGTACTAATTCATTTTGGACACATCTTCTGAGGAAATATCTATTCTTACTCAGTGTGGAGATGCCAAACATAAACATGTTCTCATGCATCTGAACATAAACCAACACAGTGTGTATCAAGGGGCCTCTCACTTTTATACAGCGGTAAATGTGTAATAAAAGGTAATAAACAGCCAACTAAAGGGAGTTCTTGTGAGTTTTCATTTACTGCTTTCATCCTTCCTGGCTTTGGTAGTTTCGTGACAAATTAGTTCACTCACTGTTACTCTTGACAGACTTCAACTACTTCTCCTGTATCTTCTGCCCAGTCCATTGAAGCTCAATACTGTCCTAGAAGTCTTTGTCCTTTTCATTAGGGGGGAGGATGTCATTGTTAATCATATAAAGAATACATATTATACATCACCTTAATAAGTGTTTTCTGTTGTCTCAGTTAAATATCTTGACATACAAGACAGAGATCTAGTTAATATCTCCTGTCCTCTCACAAAGTCCTCAGAGGAGTGATCAGTGAGAGATCCTATATTCATGCACTGTGTAGGAGCCAAACAACACAGAAAAATCCCTTTCCATCAACGTCTTTAATGTCCCAAGAGCACAACTTTCTGCTGCCTGCTATAGGGATACTCTGGACAGCCTTCTAACCCTTCCTAACTTCCCAGATGATCACATTCTTATGGAAGCAGTTTAAATTGCAAAAACTCCAAAGCATCAGCTGTAAATTTTACTAGATCAGTCGCATGGAAATACAAGTCTAAAAAAATCTGGTGTATGTTAGTGAGTGACCACACAGCCCTTCCAACCTGAGCATGGCACAGCAGTGCCTGGGCAGAGCTGTTGGAGGTCTGGCATCATGGGACTTGTCCAACTGTATAGGGACAGATCAAACACTGCAGATTCTATAAAGAAACACTTTCCTGCCTTACATGACACAGAGTTCATTTCTTCCCTTCCACTTCTGATTCCATCAGTCATGCCTCCGTTTAAGCGACAGGGATAATCTGGCTTGTATTGAATTCATATGATAAACAGAAGAGATCATATTGTAGTTAAACAAAAGAAAATCTAGGCTGAAGTAATAGAAAAAATTAATCTGAAGAAAGAGTATAGGATAAAGAATGATGCAAAAAAAGTCTCAAGTATCTATTTTATGATATCTTACATTTTCTGAAAATGCACATGACCACAAAACGAAATAAGACTGAATACACAAAAATTGGAAGTGTTATGACAATTTTTTTCAAAATGTGTACACTTTTACATTTTTTCAATTACAATATATTTATTTTTATATTTATACATCTACTTACACATACACATGAGTATATGTACACTTTAACAACAAATTAACAGGTCCAAAACATCCAGCACAGCAATTTCTCATTATCTGTTTGTGTCAGTCCCAAAAATACTACTATGTAATATTCATCCCTTATCTAAAATCAATTGTCTGCAAGGAAATAACATCAGAAATTTAATAACTTAGTAGAATATTTTAGTTAGTAACTCATCTCCGAAAATGTAGTATTGGCAAAGTAATTATAATACTTTTAAAGAAAGATATAACTGCTTATATTACCCAAACTGATATTCACCACTGTGTGAAAAACAAAATTTAAACCTTATAGGAATATAAGTTCTATCAAGTTCTTATGAAGAACATACAATACAGTTAGACATACCACCAAAATGACATTTTGTGCCATATTCAAATATCAGCCCTGAACTTTTTAATTGCCAGTTGCAGAGGGAAGAGTCTCCTAATGTTCTTTTTCCTACTTCCCTTGATTAACATCAGATTTTACATAAAGGCAGACAACTTAAATGATCTGTGGTAGTGTTTGCTATTGAACATCCAAAGGGATTAAATTTCACATATTCAGCAATAGATTGAATGTGCCTGAAGAAAAATGCAAAACCAATAAACTCCTAGAATACACTTTATGATACCATATGTAATGTCATCGAAGTGGTTGAACAGAAGCCTCAAATACACCATCTCAGCACAGCAAAAACACTGCAGTCATATGTTCAAGATCAAATGTTGGCTTTAAAACTTAACACAAGCTAAATCAGAACTAGTTTACTACTTTCTAACCTGAGATAAACCCTGTAAACATTTCCTGATTAAACGAATACAAGAAAGATGAATTAAGACAAAGTTACTTAGTCACTTCCTGTACAAGTCAGTAAGAAAATGACAGCTGCACCTTGGAAGCAATGAAGAGTAAGTTTAAGTAACAAATAATTCAATTTGGTGAAGACAACATTCCCATATACACGTAATACCAAACAATACAAAATCTCTAACAAACTCCCATAAGCTGCAGGAAATTCAGCCACTTGGAGGCAACAGCTCAGCAACAAAACAGAATATAGGGAACATTTTTCATTTTTGTGCTACAAACAACTGTACCTTGTCGTTAGACACATGCCAAACAATTTCATTCTGTCTGCCAATTGCATACAGTTCTTTATTACACACACACAGGAACTATATTCTATGTGCAGTTGTTTATCTTTGCGATTTTAATTTGTCACTTATTCTATAAGTAATAGACTTGTCTTTGTTCCAGAGCCATTCTGCAATAATGAAGGGGAATTAAAATGTCAGCAGTAAAGCCTGTGTAAGGGAACTGCATTGAAATGTTCATAGTTTTTGCATTCAAGTTGAAATCATTCCCTCCTTGCTTGCAACAGATTTGTTAGCTACTACTGACATTATATAATGTTTTCTTCTAAACAAAAAGGTCACATTTTCAAAATATCTTCTTTTTAGAGGGATTTAAGTACAACATTGACCCATATACTCCTTTTGTCTGTTAGCTTAGCTAATGTCTCTAAATACTGCAGCACAACCACATCAAAGGCAGGATTAGGTTTATCTGACCTAAACCTGAACTTTTAATTCCAGTGAATAGAAGACCAAGACATACTCAGGGATTTGACACAACTATCCTATCTGCAATCTATTTAGTGTCTCTGCTTATGCCTTTCCTTTATAGTTCCCAAATATTTTTTTATTCCCTGTGGCATTCCAAGTCACATAAAAAATGTATGAAACACTTACTGAGGCAAAGTATTTATATCTGGAAGAGGTGGTCCTGATCCTTCTCTTATTCTCTCTTTTTAACTGTCCTTGTAGTGATGAGCCTACAGCAGCATTTCAGAACACTTCTTTACAAGTCATTGCAGAAAGACAGGATGTATAATGATAATTGTGGCACCACTCATCTTCTGAACTCCCTTCTGAAAACTTTGGAGCAGGAATTTAGAAAAAAAGTGTCAGCAAACATGTCAGATCCCGCGAGGGCCACCCTGGACCACCCACTCTGAGGAATTCGATTCTTTGAAATATCCTTGGGCTAAATTAAGGAGATGTGGCACCAAATGATTTATTAAAAAAGTTTTATTAACAGTAGAAGCAATTGAAACTTCATTATCAATGGCAGAGGCTGTGAAAACCTTACCATTTATGGCAGAAATTACTTACAACATATCAAAAAAACCTGAACAGCTCGTAACAAGAGAAATTGAGAGAGACAGTAAGACAGAACGATATGGATAGAAAGACAGAGGTAGAGGAAAGACCTGGATCACTGCCATGGGTTCCAGTGACGTCTCTGGCCTGGTATCTTCAGATGATGGTTTCACACAGAGCTCCCCTGAGGTGCATTATTTAAAAGTTAGTCCCTACTTTCAGTCCCGCTTCACATGCTAATCGTTTCACTGGTGCAGTCCATTGTTCCAGAACCTTTACAAAAGGATTTGGGGAAGGGGGTTACTAGTGATTTCAGTCCTCCCTTCTCCCTTTGCCAAAACTCCAGGTGAGCTGCTGTCTCAAACTTATTAATTTTAAAGATAGTTACCCAAGAAAACAGAGTTGGGGCCAGAAAAGTGCTATCCTGCCTCCACCAGATCCCCTTTTCTAGCCACACCTTATCCCATTGGCATGGCAACATTCTTTACCTCTTCTGCCAGATGTTTGAGACATTAATCCTTTTCATAGTTTTTCAGCCACTCACAAAAGGTACTGCTGGGCAATGAACTTCTAACCTGCATTATTCTCCACTACACAAATAATAAATACTGATAGGGAAAATATGGCCCAAGGATTGAATATATAAAAATCTTGCACCTTGAAAATTTTTCAGATTCAGAATTATTGTCATGTGACTGTATTTTGTATTATTTTCTTTATATTAGGACATTCCATAAATTATGGAATTAGCACATCTTTTTACTCTTATTAAAATATTTTTACATATTTCTTAAAAGTACGGTGAGTAAATCCTTACAGAGAAATGACAAACATATGTAATTATATTATTTCCCTGTTTAAGTGGTACTGAAATGCACAAGGTGTCAAGCTATGTGGAGTGTATGAAACACAACACCTACCTTACAAGCACATCTACAGTAATATCTCAAGTGCAACATATGACAGAAAGAAACAGATGCAGAATAAACCCTTTCATTTCACTCATCAAATCCTTAAACTTCAGCTGCTGGTTCTAGAAATTAAATATTCATTGGACAGAGGAACAGATTTGGCCACTTCAGGGACCTACTTGATGAAGTCGCATGGGATAAAGCCCTGGAGGGAAAAGGGGCCCAAGAAAGATGGTAAATATTCAAGGAGCATCTCCTCCAGGCTCAGGAGCAATGCATCCCAACAAAGAGTAAGTAAGTCAGGCAAAACCATCAGGAGGCCTGCATGCATGAACAAGGACCTCCTTGATAAACTCAAACTCAAAAAGGAAGCCTACAGAGAGTAGAAGCAAGGACAGGTACTCTGGGAGGAATACAGAGAAATTGTCCAAGCAGCCAGGGATCAGGTTAGGAAAAGTAAAGCCCTGGTAGAATTAAATCTGGCCAGGGACGTCAAGGGCAACAAGAAAAGCTTCCACAGTGTCATCACTAATAAAAGAAAGACTAGGGGAAAGGGAGGCCCTCTCCAAAAGGAAACGTGACACTTGCTTATCTGAATATGGAGAAAGTTGTGGTACTCAAAAACTTTTTTGTCTCAGTCTTCACTGGCAGGTGCGCAAGCCACACTGCCCAAGCTGTAGAAGGCAAAGGCAGAGACTGGGAGAACAAAGAACCACCAGCTGTAGGAGAAGATCAGGTTCAAGATCACTAAGGAATCTGAAGGTTCACAAGTCCATGGGACCTGATGAGATGCATCCATGGGTCCTGAGGAAACTGGTGGATGAAGTTGCTAAGCCACTGTCTATCATTTTTGTGAAGTTGTGGCAGTCTGGTGAAGTTCC
>VZSC01006378.1:0-14491 GCA_013398225.1 Steatornis caripensis | reverse complement strand
TTTTTTTTTTTTTTTTTGTTTTCCGGGGAGCCCCATTGCTGCTGCGAGTGCATTGGGGGAGATACTGGATCAGGTCGTGGCCCTGACACCCCGATTTTTCGCTTTCCAATCCCCTGAGGAGAGGTTGTGTGAGGCCAGGGCTCCAGGGTCCTCTCCCAGGCTATTGCAGGCTTCTGGGGGGATGCTGCCCCGTTGCTTTGTGACTCAGTTTCCCCACGTGAATGGCAGAGAGGATGCTCCCTGCGAGCCAGGCTGGCCCTGCAACTCACAGCTGTGCTTTTGAGGGGCGTGGAGCTCGGGGAGGTGCGTGTCACACGAGGATGCCACCGTGTCTGCGCGGTCCCATTGCACGGCTCCTTCTGCTCTGCTAATCCCCCTCAGGGGTGAAGCAGAGCCCTCCGGGTGGGCTGCGGGGTCTCTCCCCGCTCCGGCGTGGGCTGTTGTGAGTGCACATAGACGCGTCTGCCCCTGGGGCTTTGCAACCCCAGCCCGATCCTACTGGCAGGATCCTTCGAGGTGCCAGGCTGGAGATGCTCAGCTCTGTGGGCACCAGGGATTTGCCTTCCGCCGTTCCCAGGGTTCAGCCATCCGTGGTGGACATCAGCACCACTGACTGCTTCCTCCCGCTGCTGGAGATCTCCTCTCCTTGGGAAACGCAACATCTCTTCCCCCAAGGAGACGGGAATTGATGTTGAACGTCTGTCCTTGGTGATGCACCCAGCACCCACGGGGCATGGCACCCCGCACCCAGCCTGTCTTCTCTGCTGGTGGCACAGAGCTGCCGTGGGCTCTTGCAAGCGTTGAAGAGTTAGAAATCCTTCTTGCTGCCCAAGAGGCAAAGGGATTTGACCAACGGATGGAAATGTGGTGGAGCAAGGACTTGAACCTGCTGTGTGCTGTAGCCCTACACTCTGGGATATCTCGTTGTGTCTGTACGACCCCTGCCAGCTTGAGAAGGTGGAGGAGAGCAAAGCTGCCCTTATTTATTAAGCAGATGCTGGACTCTGCCTCTGATGTCCGTTCCCTTGCTCTGCCTCAGTTTCCCTCCCCCTGTCATGCGCAGGAGGCTGTTTTTCCCCTTCTATCACCAAGTGCTTTGGGGTGGGTGAGGCGGAGGCACCCAGGAGAGGCTCTCTAAGGGGCATTTCCCTCCAGACAGCTCAACGACAAATACCAGCTCTAATGCATGCAGCCTCCACACCTGCACATGGTCCTGATGCTTCACTTCAGCTGCTTCTTCCCCAAGAAAATGAAGTACGTGCTGTGATGATGGTAATATCCCACGCGGAGAAGAAGGTAAAGAGCAATCAGGGGCCGGGGCTAACGTGGCCGGGGCTAACGTTTGCTGGGCGAGGACCAGTAACCAGAGATGGGCGACGCTCGGGTCAAGGTTCTGATCTTCAGCAGGTTCCAGACGTTTTCTTTCATCTTGAAACCTTAGCTTTGTGGGCGCGGTGCGAGGCCTAAGCGCTTCCAGACGGGACACATCAGGAACCAGGTCCCGGTGTCCTGGCGGTGGCTGCGTTTGGGGTGACCCCATTGCTGGGGGCTGTCCCAGTGCTCCTGCAGCCGGCAGAGCCGCCGGGACCATTTCTCCTCCCTTTGCACAAAACAGGGCGACATCCGAAATGACGGAGTCTTAACAAATGCACGAGCTGCCCCGCGCAGGGAATATTTTTTTTTTTGATTGCATTTTTATTTTTCTTTATCACACATCAGGTTTGTTTGCTTAAAGCCTCTGGATGCAGAGGGGAGGGCGGCCGCCAAGCTGCCGAGCTGAAGGGGCCGGTGCCGTCAGAGGGAGATGATTGATTACATTTCCAGGCGAATAACTGCAGCAGATAAAGTTCAGGGCAGATAAATATAGGTTGAGGGCTCTTTGTGTGTGGAATAGAAAGAGGAAATACCTTTTTTTTTTTTTCTCTAAATCGAGGAGCTCCAGCGGTGATCTGCTGAGGGTGGGAAACGTCGTTCTGCTCCTGAGCGCTTTTGGAGCGAGGTGAGCTGATTTTGCAGCTGAAAAATGCAGATGGAATGAATTTCGTGGCCTGGACAACTGCTGTCTCGCTTAGAGGGGCTGGGTAGAGCCAGCATGCGGCCCCAGGCTGGCTGCTGGCCTTTCTCTGCCTTGTGGCATCACCTCTGCTGCCCGGGCTTAGCAGAGAGGGCAGGCAGTCCGGTGTGAACTCCCCACCCTGCTCTAATTCTTGTTGGAGAGCTGAGTGATGAAGCAAGACAGCAGAAATTGGGTTACTCTCGGCAGTGAGAAGCGCTTCCACATGCGCTGGGAACTGCTCGCCGTTTGCACGGAGCTCGAGCTGGGGTTTTTGCACCCCCTTTGCAGCGCTAACACCTGGTAGCTCTGAATCTAATCACCCTTTGGTCTATTTTTAAGGTGCAAAAAATTTAGGTATTTAAGCGTCAAGCAAGCAACGCTTGGCATTTGCACATCTTTCAAGCGCTGATTAACAAACTCGCTCGAAAGCCCCGAAATCAGGCACCTTTCTCCAGTGATCGTGGCACATCGGTCCCGGGAAATCGCTGCACCTCACCGGCAATCTGACGGCCCCAGGATCATCCCCATACCCCAGTCACTCTGTGCCCTCCTCCCCGCATCCCTTCTGGGGTTTGCTTTGGGGTCTTGCCCTCAGGATGGTCTCGACAAGGATTTAACCCCCTTGCCAGAGCCCGTCCCGGCTTAGGGGCTTGCAATAAGTGGGAGTGCAGTGCATGCAAAACCTTTCTCCATCCCTGCCTTGCTTTTAACGCACTGGGCATTAAACCGTTTTTAAATTGTGTTTAAATTTTAATTGTGTTTAAATTTTTTTGCTTTTTTGCTTCTCATAGGCTGGTGCCACCATAACATTTTGTTGGTGCTGCTGCCTGCCTCGTCAGTGCTTTAACACAGCAGAACTGGGAAATCTGAGCGGGGAGGGAGCAGGATTAGGTTTCCCCCGCTCCGGCCGTGCAAGCGTGGCCGGCGGAGAACAAGGACGCCAGTGTCCGAGGAGCCGTGCATCAAACCATGCCGGCACCTATTTTTTTATTCCCCCGCCTTTCTGCTGCTGGGGTTGTAAAGAAAAACTGAACCTGGAGGGAGCCGATTGCTCCGCGGGGCTCATGGGCATTGGGTGCACAGCAGTGGCTTTTCTCTGGCTGCGGTGTCCGTGCTTCCCCGGCCACGAAGAAGGGAAGCGAATGGGCTCCTGTTGGCAGCAAATAGGGTGGAAACGGGGGAAAAAAAAAGCTCCTTTCCTATCTGAAGCTGGGAGAGTAAATATTTTCTCCTGTCTCGGGAGCTGGTGGGCCTGTGGAAACGCTGGCGTTGCCCTTGGGTGACCCGGGAAGCGCGTAATCAGCCCAGCCATCTGGCTGCGGAGACTTGGATGCGCGGAGGAGCTCAAGCTGTTGCCAAAACCGAGCCCGCTCTGAACCGGGCTTGTGCTCGGCTGCAGCCGGGGCTGCCGGTGGCTCCGCAAGGCTGAACCTCTGGTGACCAGCCGAAAGAAGCAGGCCAGTCCTTGCCACTGGAGAAAACCCCTTAGGAGGTCAAAATAACTGGGGAGCCGTTTGTTTTCAGCTGCCCTTGGTGGGCAACGGGCGGGCGGATGCGTGAAGGTGTCATGTGAAGTAGGGATAGTTAATTCGGGTCCTCATGAAGGCTCTCAGGTGTAATCAGGAGAGTAATTAGGAGAGAGGAGGCTGCTTCACAGCAAGGGCCAGCACCCTCGTTCTTCCCCACCCACGTGCCCCCGCAGCTCCCCCTCGTCGGGTTTGTTTTGCTATGGGACAAAGATCTGGGAGCGCAAAACTTCCCATGGAGCTCCTCTGGAATTACGAGTCTGGCTTAAAAGCTCTTGAGTATTTGGTGGGGGGGGGGGGGGTTTGCTTCTAGTTTGGAGGCATTAAAGTGCGAGTTTCTGGTCTTCTCTTTCCAGTAAAGGAGGGTGGAAATGAGACTTTCTCGCTATCTCTTTGCTGGGGAGCGCGAAGGGGTTCAGTCAGTGCTCTGGGTCCTGGAGCGTGTAATTGAGGCGCGAAGGAAAAGGGTGGACAAAAAAAAAAGGGAAAGAAAAGGAAAAAAAAGGGAAAAATAAAAAAGTGGGGGGGGGAAGGGTAGGTGAGATAGCTCAGGAGGAGAAAAGCTGTCAGAGCTGGCACGCATTCAGCTCGTGGGAGTGGTTCTTGCCAGGATGGAGACCTTCTCACTGGCTGCAGTCCCAGCTTTGTGGGTGCTGTGCCCCCCTTAGGAAGGGAGATCAGGGCTCTGCTCCCTGCCAGCCCCGTCCCTGCGGGCGGGCACCTCTTGACTCCCCTCCCAGCTTGCACACGCCATCTCCAACCCCTCCTGTTTGGATCTGTATGGAGGTGTTTTTTACCCCTCCATAAGGAACGCTCCCTTCACCCCACGCTCACCGGCACCTGCAGGATCTGGCCCGGGGTCAGCGCTCGCCTGTGGGACCCAGCCCAGGGGATGCCCCCAGCAGCGCTGGCCACCACGACGTTTGCAGAGCTGAAAGACTCCAACCCCCGTAACAAGGTTTTTAACCTCTCTTCAATGCGACGGTGGCTCCCGGTGTCACTCAAGTCTAGATTTTATTTGTTTTAAATATCCACTCTAAGAGCGAGGGTGTCCCACACGCTCGGGCTCTGGCAAGGTTAAAGCAAGCAGCAGAATAAACCACCAAGCCCTGAGCAGACCCGTCCACCCACCACCCTCCAGCTCTGCTTTCCAGCTCGTCCCTGCTGTCATCCCGCATCAGGAGGTCGAGTCCTGGTTGGGGAGGACACGGCGCCTTTCCTCCGTGGTCCTCAGGGAAGGGCAAAACTGTGGCGAGGGCCGGCGCTGCCCCTTCCCGCAGCACGCTGCCCACCAGCGCTAGCAGGCGTGATGATATATCCATGGCGCAGATGTTACTTCTCCCGCTGGCCTCTCCGCCTCCCCCAGGAGGCTGCTCACCCTTTTATATGTCTGACCCTGGGGAAACTCTGGTTTTCAGCCCATGGTTGCATCTGGGGGAGTTGAGGAGCAGAGAAACATGAGCTGCTGGGACAAGCAGAGTGCGAGACATGGGTGCCCCTCCACAGAGGTGTGCCGTGGTCCTCAGGGCCCCGGGCATGGGAGAGGAGCCCCTGCATGTTCCCTTCCCCTGCCCTGCATTATTTGCACCTATTTCGCAGGCAGGTAAACTGAGGCATGCAATGACTTGCCCCACATGTGTGCCACCTGGGCATGTGGCTATGGCCACAGATCCCTGCCCTTCGACAACACTGAAGGCGCTTGTCTTGGCCAAACTCCGTCTCCGTGTCCCGCATACGGAGCACAGGACCGTCTTCCCCTGGCTTGCGTAGGGCGAGCGTTCCCGGGGGCTCATCTGCGCTGCTGGGTCTCCGCGGAGGAGCCGGAGGCGAGGCGGGGAGCGTGCGAATCCCAAAGTGCCAATTAGCAATGTCCCGCTGCCGGGAGGCTGCCGGGGAGGTGTTTAACAGATGCAGCAGCAGTCTCTGTGCCAAGCGCTCGAGGTAGGGCAGGAAAAAAAAATACATATAAAGTCCTATTTCGCAGCTCTTTGGAGAGCCGAGTCTCAGGGAGGGGGACGAGCTCTGAAACGCGCCTTTGTGGAAGGTGAGAAAAGCTCGAGACTGTTTTGCATGTGAAGTTGCAATAGGTTTATGGAGCCGAGCAAACGAAAACAGTTCTGTAATGACTAGGAGGGAGTTCCCACTGCCGGCGGTGGCTGCCGAGTCCCGGGAAGGAGCCGGGGTGCTGAGACCCACCATGAGCATCCGTGGATGGTGGCCTGGGGTCCGCAGGCAGCGGTGCTGGCAAGGGCAGGATTTTCCCGGGGCTGCCTGAGTCGCCATGGCGATGGGCAAACCCATGGGCATTAATGAGCCTGGAGCGCATCGGGAATCCTTCAGGGCGGAAAAGAAATCGGCCTGGCGAGGGTGAGCGGGGAGGTGGAGGGGGGCAGGCGGCAGAGCTGGGGGTGCGGGCATCGTGGCTGCCCAAATCACGCCTGCCCCTGCCTGCCAGCCCAGCTGGCTTTGCCCCATCGCACGCAGGTTGTCTCTGATGCCTCGCCTGGGTTGGCAGGGTGTTCTCGGTCGGAGGATGGTGGGCACCGTGGATTTGGGATTTTTCAGCGAGCGGGTGTCTCCCTCCACTCCTGGGTACCAAGCGGGGGGTCTGTAGAGCCCAGCTCCGGCTTGGCTTTACCCCTACACCAGCTCACTCATGCTTGGGGGAACCTGCCCCGCTCCCGCATCTGCCAAGTCCATGATTTCCAGTGAAGTGCTCCGTCAGCTCTGGCCAAACCCGCGTCCACGGGGCGAAGGGCCACGCTTTGAACTGCTGCCGATCCAGCAGGAGCCAAACACGGCAGTCCCCGGGGGTGCTTAGGGCTTGGGGGGACCTGCCACCCCAGGGAGCCCCAAGAAGCCACCTCGACTGCCTGACGCAATCCCAACCGACGCGTGGCGGAGCCTCGCTGGGCTCGTTTGTGTCTCTTCGTCTGGCGTTTGCATGCAGCAGGAGGTGGGGACTTTTGTTTGTGTGTTTGGGGTTTTTTTTTCTCCTCCATCTCCCCGGAGGTAAAAAGCAGAGCGTTCTGGGAGACGAGGTGTTAGCAACAATTTATGTTCAGAGGTTTGCTATTTTTCATGCCAGTCCTGGCTCGGGGATATTTATTGTGTAGTGGGGTAGGATCTGGCACTAATCCATTGAAGAATTGGGATAAAAAATGACGGTGGAGACAGGCGATCCCAAGGAGGAGGACGAAGAGATGCTGTTTGAAGAGCTGACCTTGGTCCAGGGTACCTGGACTCGATGGCTCGTTATATTCCGCGAGCGGCGATCGACCGCTCACGAGCGTACGCGTTCGAACGCGGGTTTCAGGCAGTGCCCGCACCCAGCCCGGCTCCTCGCAGCACTGCCTGCGCTGGCAGCGGAGAATCGATNGAGGAGGACGAAGAGATGCTGTTTGAAGAGCTGACCTTGGTCCAGGGTACCTGGACTCGATGGCTCGTTATATTCCGCGAGTGGCGATCGACCGCTCACGAGCGTACGCGTTCGAACGCGGGTTTCAGGCAGTGCCCGCACCCAGCCCGGCTCCTCGCAGCGCTGCCTGCGCTGGCAGCGGAGAATCGATACAAAGCCAGAATAATTACTGCTCTTTGGTAAATTTTAATGATTATTTTGCTTGCATAAAATAACCGGCCTATTAAATCAAAATGCACTGGGGGTTAGGCAGCTGTTATTCAGGGGCTTAATTAATCTGGGAAAAAATGAAGTTACGCAAAATAACTGGCTGCCGCTCGCCCGAGCTCACAGCACATCTTACAAGTGAGATCTCTGCCGGCCACGAGCATTGCCCGCCCGGTTTCCGCCAGCATCCTGCACCCCCGAACTCCAGCCATGCCATGGCACTGCCTTCACCCCAGCCTCCTTGGCTCTGCCGTGAGCATCATCAGCTCAAGCAGCTTTGGTGGTCTCTAGCGTCAGTCCTCAGGCAAAATCTTGGCCGGGCTGACCATGCTGGGCCACTGAGGTGTTTTCCTGAAGGAACGGGTCCCAGCGACGCTGAGTTGCTGTCTGGAGCAGCTTTCCAACGGATTTATTTTTAACTCACAGCCTTGGATCGAAGAGTGGAAATTCAGTGATTTTTTTGTGGTGGGAAAAGAATTGTGGAGTCTTCAAGGTTCAGAAACAATGTTTTCATTGCAACTTTATGTGCGATTTAGTATTATTTCAACTGTTTATAGTATCACTAAATCACATGTTGGGGTGAGTTGTGAGGGTTTTCTATATAAAACATCAGAAAGATGCTTTCAAGGGGTGATTAATTGAAAATATCCAGTGGAAAATATCATAGAAATAATCAATGCTTTTCCTGCAATATGTTCTCACTTTAAATGCGTTTTCCCGGAGAAAACAGCTTTCAGCCCCTGATCGATTGCTGACCCTGGCTGCGTCCTTCTGAGCTTTCTGATGTGGCCGGACTGGGCATCTCCCTTGGATGATGGGAGTCGCTGTTGCTCCTCTGCACTGCCATCGCCGTTTGCGTCGCTCCATCCTGCAAGGCCAGGCTCCTGCCCGCCTTCTCCTCTCCCCTTGCCCTTGCAGCGTGCAGGGCTGGGGTTTTGGGCTTCCCAGGGCTGTCTCACTGGGCTGAAACGCAAATGGACCTTCGGGACTTTGGCTCTCTGGTTTTGCTGTTCGTTTCGCAANTCCATCCTGCAAGGCCAGGCTCCTGCCCGCCTTCTCGTCTCCCCTTGCCCTTGCAGCGTGCAGGGCTGCGGAGCTGCTGCTGGGAGCCGGGGGTTTGGGCTTCCCAGGGCTGTCTCACTGGGCTGAAACGCAAATGGACCTTCGGGACTTTGGCTCTCTGGTTTTGCTGTTCGTTTCGCAAGCAGGATGGGCAGGGGATGGGACGGAGGGATGAGAACCTGTGCTTGGCATCAAGGGATGGAGAGGGACGGGATGGCAAGCTGGTCCTCGTGCTCGCCTGCACCACCCCGTCCTGGGCTCCAGGCTGCTTTCACACGGATTCAATCTTCCTTTTCCTCTTTGGTTGCCCACCTGTTGGGACGTGAAGCAGGCTGGTCCCCTGCATCCCTGCTGATGCTTTCCACATTCATCCTTTCCCCTGCCTCGGTCCCGGCTCATGCCCCATAGTTGTGCCAGAGCCTGCTGGATGGCCGTGGACATCCTTACCACGGGATAAAATTGCCTCCGTCCCCAGCTTGCCATGCCGGGTCTCCCTGCGGCGGGAGCCTTCCCATCCCAAGCCCTACGTGTGGCACCAAGGGCTGTGGCCAGGGTCGGTAGGAGGAGGCGCGTGGGCTGCTCAGGCTGCGGTGCTTTCCTGGGATTTGCTTCGCCCCGGGGTTACTCAGCTCTGCTCTCCACGCACGCTGCCAATGAGCCTTACACATGTGCCAGAGAAAGGATTTTACCACCTAGCTTGGTGCCCCGTCACCCCCAGCCCAGGCTCTGAGCACGAACCAAGCCTGTGTCCTCGCTGCCTCAGAAACCGCCAAATCCCAACTCCATTTCCTTTCTGATTCCCTCAGGGAAACCTCTCAAGCTCCTGTCCAGAGCCAGGAGGGTTGGAAACATCCCCTGCCTTCAGTCATTTCCACCACCCAGACTGGAGCAGATAACTCCCAGCCAGGGCTGCTGGGCTGCGGGGAGATGCTCTGACCCTCCACAACGTCCCGCAGAAAGCAGGTGCTGGGGCTCGAGCCGGGATTTCTCTCGTGGCCCAGGCTGCCCCCTCAGGAGCTCCTCCGTGCTTTCAGAGGCGGCTCTTCGCCCCTGCTGCCCCCCTTAGCTCATCCCACGAGGCCGTTCAATCCCTCCTTGCCCGTGACACCCCTGGGCAAGGCGACCTCAGTTGAGGTGGATGCGCTGGAGGACACCACCCATCGCCCTGCACCAGCGATGGATGTGTCGCCGTGGAGGAGGCGGTTTCCATGGCGACTGTTGCCATGCCGATGGCTACCGGTGAAGGGCCTGGGAGCATCCTGCGGAGGCTCAGCAGCCTCTCCCCATGGTTAAAGATGGATTGATTTATAAGGCTCTTTTCCTCCCGGACACTCAGCAGGGAATATTGCTTTCGCAACGGCAGCACATTTGGGGTTTGACGTTCGGGGCAGTGTCGGGATTTTTAAGAGAGCGCCGCCACAGAGTGAGAACACCCTAAAAAATCTAACACCCTAATCCTGCCTGCCTAGGGCAGGAAGGGCGTGCAAGCGAGAGGGGTCTGTAGAGGCGTGTTGTACCGTACACAGCGGTGGCAGGCAGGTCCCTTCTGTCCCTTGGTTTCCCCCTCCTTTAAGTACCCAAATCCTGTGGTGTACGTGGAGAGCTGCTCGTGGGAGGGCTGAGCGTGACCGTGGGACCCTTTACCCGTCTTTTACATTTTTTTGCCCATGAAATGGTTGTCACCCACCTCGATAAAGGGAGAGGAGAGGGAGAGACGGGGCATCCGCTGTGCTGGGGGATTAGATGCGCACAAGCCATGGAGAGGAACTGAAGCCGCTCTGATCTCCCTGCTCAGCTCCGATGGTGCTGGGCCAAAGGGCCTGAGTTCTCGCTCACTTTCCAGGGCTCTTAGCGCAGGATTTGGGTGTGATTTGTGCTACCGCGGGCCCTTGGCTGCCGTTCCTGGCCAGTCCAGCCGAGCCGCGGAGCGGAGGCGTCGAAGGGGACAGCGAGCAGCCGGGTGGGCGTCATCGCCTGCCGATCTCGCTCAGCCCCGCGGTGCTGCGGGAGAAGAAGGGTCCTCTGGGATCAAGTGGGGGATGTTTATTTCTTATTTGAGCTCGATGTAGTGACCATGTCACCTCCAGAGCTGCTGACATCCAAATCCTTTGGGTCTGGCACTTATTTTGGGTCATTCAGAGCACTGGAGGAACGTTTATTGAAATTTGACTTTCTGGCCCTACCCTACGGAGACTGCTTTGACTTGGGACTTGCTTTCACGGCAGCAGTTCTGTGACCTTTTTGGACAGTGGAGGAGTAGAAATAGGGCAGGCAATTGGGGTCGGAATGATTCTAGAGCCGGATCCTGGCTGGGCTGCTCCCGTGGCTGACATGGCAGTGACCAGGTCATGGGCTGAGCCATGGGGACATGGCATGAGCGGTTCCTTTTCTGCAGGACAGTCCTGAGCATGGCCCGGCAGAGAACCAGCACCTTGCAGGGCACATTTAAACCTTTCCGTTCCTTTTTGCCTCCCACGGACCTGAACATCACGAAAGGCGATGCAGCCCCTCCGGGTCCAGCCAGCATCTTCGGCCCCGATGCCTCCAGCACCTCTGCCTTGACCCCTGGTTTAATTTCCCTAATGAAGCCTGGCCGGAGGAAGCAGTGTTGAGCCGGTTAGCGAAACCCCCTGCCAAAAGCCATTAGCTGGGAAGTTGTAATTGCATGGATGGGAGCTGCTCTCCCTTGGCTCGAGCTGGCTAATCGTCACCCTCGGCGTCCTGCTGCAGCCAGGACAGGGCAGCGGCTGGCGTGGAGCAGGGGGCACGGGGCCAGGACGAGCATCGCGCTGGGGTTTCCTCCCTGCCCGGGGGAGCCTCTGCCTGCCTGGCCCAGCTTTGCATCAGACGCCCGGAGAGGGATGCCCAGAGGAGCTGGGAGTCCTGCAAGCGGGTCCCTCCATCCCGGCTGTGGGAGGAGATTGATCAAGGGCGCGGATGCAGCTCGTGTGACTCCCAGCCCCAGGCAGACACGTAAATTCGTGCTGTGGGAAACCTTCTTTCGGGACTGATGATCCTCAATGGTTGCACAGGCTTCGCAGCCGGCCGCACAGGCAGCAGCCCCGTCCGTCCTGCTACGGGGACAGGGCAGTCTCTGCCACCTCCCCCGGGACCAGGGGCTACAAGGGATGGACCCAGCACACCCCAGGGGCCCTGCCCGCGGGCTCCCTCCAGCCTTGCTCTGACCACGCAGAGCCCGCTTTGCCGAGGATAACGTCTGGGTGAAGTTTCGCGTTTGGGACAAATCCAACCAGCTGCGTCTTTACTGCGGTGGAGGCTGTGATGGATGGGGAGGCAGCCACAGGTCGGGAGGTGGGAGCTGCTGTCCTGCGTGATTTGTGGTTTCCCGGGCTGGCAAACCCCACCGCCTCTCTCCCCTTCATCCCGGCTGTGCAGGGGGAAGCAGCCCCCTCGTTGCTGGAAGCGGGCTGGGGACCACGCACAACTGCGGGGCTTGGTGCACGTGGGTTATTAACGATCTGAGCCGCAGTAAATCCAAATAAACAGTGACTGTTCCCAAGATTTCTTGCATGAGCCTGACCTAAAACCATCAGGGCTGCAGCTGGGGCAGCCTGGCCGGGAGGAGGTTTACGTCAGTGCCTCAGGAGTGAAGCAGCGTGGGGGCTTTCTTGGGACCAGCTGTGTCGCGAACGCCCCCCACTCTGCACCGGGAGCACCCAGAGGTGTTTCACAAGTCTTTATCATTAAATCTTTGTGAAGCTTGGTAGCCTGAGGCTGTGCTTACTGCAGTCGGGGAGTCCCGCCATGCCTGGTCCTCGCTGCGTGGTTATTTTGGGGTTTTATGCTGGGCAGATGCAATCCCAGGGTGAAGGATGCTGGAGAGGAGCAAAAGGTTGCCCAGCATCTGTTAGTGCTTGCTGTGGTTTTGTATCTCCAGCTCCCCCTGCACATGGGAGCAGCTCAGGGGCAGCCTCTGGAGGCTTGCGGACAAGAAAGAGAAGGGAAACTCTCTGCCATGCCACTTTGGGTCCGGTTTCACCTCCCCGGAGCAGCAGGAACTCTGCAACTTCGTGAATATTGCAGTGCAACAGCAGCTGGGGCCTGCTTGTGCGGGAGCTGGTGTTACGTGCACTGAGCTGGCCAGGCAGCAGCTGGCTGCCGTAGTCCCTCCTCGGTGTAAGCTGCACTGATTGCTGCCAGTCCTCTGGAATGCGCTTAGGGCAAAACTTGGCTGAGAACATCTCTGCTCTCCAGCAGGCTGGCGTGTGAGGGGCAGGCGTGGGAGAGACGTCTCTCACGTCGGGGAAATTGTCTCCAGAGAGTGCATTTTGGCCCTACGAGGTGTTTTATTGCTGTGAAGTTGTTCCTGTTGCCATCAGCAGCTCGAGGAGATGGATCCCCATGGGGCTGTGGCACAGATCCTGCTCCTTCAGCTTGGAGGGAGCGATGGTGTTTGCACAGTGCAGGGGGTGTGGATCTGGGGAGGAAGCAGACCCGGAGGAAGGACTTCCAGCTCCAAACCTCTGCGTTACAATGGGGAACCACACGCTGTGGATCGGAGCACAGCATCGGTCGCTGACCCAGGAGGATGCTGGAGCCGGGCAGTGGTACCTGGGGATTCCTCCCTGGCTGTGTGCTGAGCTGGGGTGGTGCTGGGCTCGGTTGCTGTCTGAGCAAAACATGGGGGTGTTGTTCTCCTGGGAAAGTCTGCTTTTGGATTTGAGACTGGGCACTTCTCACCAGCTTGTACACGTTTGCCCCCGCTGCATTGCTCCAGGCTCTTCTCCTGGGCAAAGTAGATACAGGACATGCACTGGTTCTGCTGAGTCTCTCCACCTGTGGGATGGATGGATGGATGGATGGATGGATGGATGGATGGATGGATGGATGGGGCTGGTGTGGCATGCTGGGGCCATGCACTTCTGTTTTTGTTTGCCAGTTCAAGCACGGGGAGCTGGGGAGTCGGTGGCTGGAGCTGCCTCGTCTGGTTCCAATTTAAGGAGGAAATGGGCTTGATGGATCTGGGCCATGTGGCTTCCATTACAGCGAAGCTTTGCAGGTCACGCGTAGAAGAATCCAACCCTCGGGCAGCTTGCCTGGGTTAGCTGGCAGGGGCGAGGGGTGGTCTGGGCAGCACCTGAGCAGTGATCACCTCATTTCTTGGTGAGCCTCGATATTTTTGGCATTAAAAAAAAAATCAAAAGGCAGATAAGAGCAACACCAAATGTCTCTTGCTCCCACCCCTCAAGACTTGCCATTTTTCCTTGTACTCCCATCAGTTCTGTTGGCCTGTCTCATAATTTACGGGTTCCTATGGGTGGTGCACCCCATCAGCCTGCAAAAGACACTGAACCAGCCCCGGCATGTGCCCCAGGACCTAATGGTCCCTGGCTTCTCTGCAGTGGTCGATGGGGACACAGTGGGCAGAGAGGTCCTGGACAGGCCCTTTCACGGTGAGTGAGCGCTGTAGCTCCATAGCTTTGTCCTACTGACCCAGGAGGGCCTTTGGAGTCGGTACTGGGGCGTCATGGAGAGCTTGCATGGTGAAACCAAAGGCGGTTGGTTCCTGGGGTCTTTAACTTCCATCCACTGCCTTCCTCCTGGGCTACAGCGATCCCATCTGCGCATCTATTTGTTATTGCATTTTATTTATTTTGTCGTTGCACACCAGATTGTAGCTGAGGCATGGCTTATTTAGCAAAATCACTTGCACCAATCCTTGGTGCATCAGTTTTCCCCTGCTTTTTACTGTATCTCCTCTCCAGGAGTTGAAGCCTGTTACTCCATAGATCAGAGCAAGGGATAGCTTGAAATAATTCGGCAATACCGAGCTCATGTCCCTTGTCACCCGTTGGTGCCCACCCAAGCCGCTTTATCGCTCCCTTCCTCAGCTGAATAGGGGAGAGAAAATATAACACAAGGCTCGTGGGTTGAGAAGAGGTCAGGGACATCACTCAGCGATTACAACCATGGGCAAAACAGGCTCGACTCGGGGAAATTGTTTTAATTTATTACCAATCAAATCAGAGTAGGGTAATGAGAAAATAAAAACCAAATCTTAAAACACCTTCCCCCCACCCCTCCCTTCTTCCCAGGATTAACTTTACTCCCAGTTTCTCTCCCTCCTCCCGCCCAGCGGCGCAGGCGGACGGGGAATGGGGGTTGTGGTCAGTTCATCACACGCTGTTCCTGCTGCTCCTTCCTCCGCAGGGGAGGGCTCCGCACTCTTCCCCTGCTCCAGCGCGGGGTCCCTGCCACGGC
>VZSC01006377.1:49196-99603 GCA_013398225.1 Steatornis caripensis | reverse complement strand
AGACAAGTCTAGAATGAATCTGAAGAGTTGTTATCCTATAACATTTTCTACTTAGCACATATAAAATACAGGAAACATATAATATGGTTTAGTGATATTAGGACAGTCACGCTACATTAAATATGAATGCCCTTATCCTACTACAATTACTTGCACATTCATGCTAGGACATTGTCTACTATGTGTTTTACATCTGTGTTGTCTTACTGGCCTAAAACATCTTCCACATATAAAATACAACATGGACATGTTGGTTTAAATGCAAAAATTCCACTTGCAAATGCTGCATCATACTAACATTGCTATAAGGAAAAGGTTGCAAGATTATTTAAGCAGTTTTTCTGAATGCCTGGTAAATATTCCTCTCCTGGTAAATCTCATTCTGATGTTCAAGGCCTTCAGCTTAACAGATATGATGTATTATTGAAGTATACAATCAACTTCACAGTGATCATCTCAATTACTTTGTATTATTATATTTTATATATATATTATATTTTACCAGTAACATATCCTTCCATCTAAAGCATATTTCCTGATGTACATGCAACTATTTCTACTCTGGTTTAGGCAAGTTATTATTAAGCTAAAAGAACTAGCTTTCAGCTGAAGTGCTGTTAGACTGTTTCCAAAAGGCAATATTTCCTTTAAGCTTGTTTTCCTTTACTTTTTCAGAGACGGCATGGTCTCTCTGGTTGAGCTAAAACCGGAAGGAAAATCAAACTATAGCTCTACAGAGAAACTTTTCTCTTGGCTGTTGACAAATCTTCAAATATCATACTTAACTTAAGGGGTCCTTTTATTTGCTTGCAGTATCTTAATTAATTTCATTCTGAACTAGTCTACTAGTGCAGTTAGACTGATACACTAGACTTTCATCATTTTTCCCTAGAATGTACAGCTACAATGCTACCTAAGTATGACATGAAATTTTCCCATTCTTATACAATTGTATGTATGTCAATAGAACTGCTAATATAGTCACATCAGGATTTCATTAGTCTCATTATTTCTGGTTTCAAATATTTTTTTTTTCTAAAACATAGACCACTACAAGTTGGGAGAACCTTAGTTTGACTAAATATATTCTCAACTAACTTACGCTACACTAATGAAACAAAGTCCTTGCTAAAAATACTATATTTGTTTAACAGTGTACTTTTCTGTGCACACTTGCTGTGCAGGAATGCTTTTGGCATTCCACACTCTTTGCAGCCTGGGGATTACAGCTTTCGGGAGTCACAGGCAAGGGCAATAGAAGAAGGAAGTTGAGACTTGGTTGTTCCAGCAATGGTGGAATCAGAGCTGTAAGGACACAATGCTGAGGTCCATAATTGTTGTTTTAGTCCAAAGGAGTTTTGTTCTGAGCAAGAACTCCACAGAAAATCTGAGGATGACTTATGATTTTTACTAAAGGACTACTGATTCTGAATTTTCAATAGTATTGCAGCAATATGCTGCCCATCCTTTCAAGAATTATTTGGTGGTTCTTGATATTTAGAAGATCAAAAGAGCAGTGAATGTATGAGACACAGATGAAATACTTGCTAATGTGTTTAGGGGCAGAAGGGTTAAACCAATGTGAGAAACATTGGTTTAGTGGGAAGATGCCATTAGGCCATAGATGTGCATTATAAGAAATAGGAACTGATCCTCAAAACTCAAGGTTTTGTTTTTTTTTTTTTTCATATAAATCAGAACAGCATGGGATAGTTTTTGCCTGAAGTTGATCTGTAGCCTAACCACCAATTTTATTCATTTTGTATTTAGAGTGCAAGTGCTAATGTCAGAATAGAAAACAATGTTTGTGAAGAAACACTTCCATTAAACACAGAGGGAGGAAGGAGGCAGCAGAAGCTTGTGGATGTTTAACTCTGTCCTTCTGCCAGAGCCAAAAAAAAAAAAAAATCTACTCCCTTCGTCAAAGCTTCCTCATGCTTAAGTGGCAAACAAACAAAAAAAAGGAATACGTTGAAGACCAACATTGTGATGGATAATTCAAACTACCCTAACAGTTTTCAACCAATACTCACTAGTGTTTGTAACATTATACTAGTGGAAAAAAAAAAAAAAGCCTTAGTGCTTCCTACATGTTACAGCATATAAAGCTAATGGAAAATGAAATAAGCTAGCAGTAAAAACAAAGTACATCATCTAGTTCCCCATAAAATGAAAGGTACATCTGTCTTAGTGTGATGAATTGCTTAATTTCTTTGAAGTTTTTGGGTGGCATTTAAATACTTCTATTAAATACTTTCTAAGTAGTCTTTCATCAAGAAATTGTAACTGTTTGTGTGATACTGACAGAAAGTACTGAGCAACCTGTAGGAGAAAAACAGAAATCTGAAATAGAATATGTCAATAATGTTTCCATTAATTACAAGTGACAAAGTCATGGCTGCAAATGCAATATATCAGAACTTAGATATTAGTAGCTTCATAAGTTTCACCATTGTTCCCCAAGCCTGATAGGAACAGGTCATGAGGAAAAACACCGATTAAAAGAATTAGTGTTTTTTCTTCAGCACTGAATTATGAGGTCATTACTACTTGTTAAAATACTTATCCCACTCCAATATTCATAGTCATCTATATGGTATTTTACAGACAGGAAGATTATGATAATACGTATAGCTCTTGTTATTAGCTGGTAGTTTTAATCAGTATCCATGATTAGTCCATTACTGAGCCATAGCCACATCAGTATAAATCATCAATGCAAATATTTAACAAAAGTAAGTTCTGTGTGGGAAGGACACTGCTGGTTGCTTTACTTTCAATAGATTTTTCTTCTGCATTCCTTGCAGCACTTTGAAACCTGAAAATGCAATTTCTTTTGATTTTTCGTTCTTACTCATTTAGTAAGCACTGAAGTACATGGAGATCTATTCATATACATTTCCATGTGGTAAGCTCAGAATATGCTTTATCATTCCAATACGATGCTTCTGCAACTTGAGGCCTTGGTATTGCTGTCTGTGCAGCAGTTGATCTGCAAAATCACAAGTAGTGTGAGTTTACAGAAAGTTCTGATGAACTCCCTCATTCTAGCCAATGTACTACCAATATTATGCAGTCTTCCACTCTGTGTCCAGCATATAGTGTGTAATGTATGCAAGATTATTGTATCCACAGTGAAGTTATCTTTATGTGAAACAGCATCTCAAATTCTTGATCAGGAGGATGATTTATAAGCAAACTATTATGAAAGTTTCTCACTCTAAATGAAAACAATAGCTCTATAAACAGCCTGTAGTGTCCAAGTGAAACAAAGAATGTATCCAATTACCTGAACTCTGATTTCTGAATATGGAATTACAGGTAAAAAAGTATGTTTCATAGAAAGAACTTTTCAGCTGGTGAAGCTTTTTTTTTTTTTCTTTTTTTAATTCATGTATTGAAAAAACTTTGAGATGTTGGATCTGTCTTCCAGGAACATCTCATTCATTAGTCAGTAAATTTTGTCATAAAGAGGGAGCTCATAAAATCGGTGTATGAAATGAGAAATGCCATGGTTGAATCCAGGAGGAAATGAAAGATTGGCAACTCTTACAACTATGCGATCTCTCTTAAAACAGCTAAATTTGTTATAGTGGTTTTTCCCATGGGAAAACAGGGAGTAAGCAGTTGTTTTGAAGGGGAAGTGTGAGAGAAGGTGAAAATGCAGAGATGAAAATAAAGACAACGTTTACTAATTTTCTGCCACTTAAGACCTGTTCAGGTCAAAAGAAGATCCAAGTTGAGGAAATTGACCTTTGAACATACTGAAGAAGGGAGAGCTATGCAGCACTGCAAGGACTTTAGGGTGCTTATGTGTATGTCCTTTACATATTCTTTAGATGTCTAATTCTCAAACTCTCTAAGTATTTGATCATCAGAAGCAGTTATAAGGTGCACAATTTTGTAATTTCATAACTCTACGTTACAGACTATCCTTAATATTCTTTCCTTATATTAAATATTTAATTTCATTTGTTTATAGTTTTCTGTTAATTAAAATAATGTCTATCACCATAAAGAATTTCCTACTAAACCCCTTGATCAAGCAGAGGAACTAGAGGAAACATCCTTGTGCTTACACTGTTCAAGTGTGGTGGTGGTTACTGTTTGATCCATCTAAACAGCATGGTAGCTAATCTTATCCCAGACTAGAAAAATCCTTTACTAACATAGCTGGAGTATTCTCATCTGGTATAATTTTTGGTCAAGTAAGCATATGATTTCTAGATTGAAGTTAAAAACAAATGAGAATAGAACTGTAAAATATGTACTTGAATATCTCTATTCCAAAAACTAGTATACTTACTGTAATACTCATACGTTTACATTTGTTCAGAGAGAGGTGGAGGGGACAGCGGTGTTTGGAGACAACCTTAGCTTCATTTATCTTGGTTTGTCAGCTTCATAAGTAGCACCCTTCCCAAAAACCAGAGAAGTTAATTGTGCCACATGGTATGAAAAGGATAGAAACCTATCCACTAAGAGTGAGGAATTAGAAAGAAGTTTGAAGTTGATAATCTGGTACCAGGTTAATGTGATGTAACATTGCCCAGGGGTTTTCTATAAGTAAAGTACCTAATGCTCCAGCAGAACTGTCACAGCAGCAACCACTTAAAAAATATCATGGGAGTAGGAGAAAGAGGCAGTGGTTAACAACAGGAGCAGGGTGAGATCATACTTGCTGCATTATAGTTTTGATTGAAAATTGTAAAGTGCAGTAAGTTATTGGAGGTCAGGTGTTTTCACCAAAAATGAAGGTTCAGATTGATTACTACTTGCAGATGTAGATCCCAAATTTGATGCTGCAAGAGAGAAAGTATGGGTATTTAATCAAATGTAGTCTTGCAATATATATCCCATAGAAGAGAGAGAGAGAATATAGTTTGGAAGTGTAGCTGCTTGTGTGGGGAGTTTTTGTTAGGGTTTTTTTAGGGCTTGATGAGGATAGTATTGAACTTGCCCTACTTCAGTCTATTCAAGTGTAGTCAGGGAGAAAAAGTTTTGCTAGATGGAACTAGTAGATGCTCTGTTGAATGTTATCCATCTACAGAGAAGATGAGCTACACTGACATTCCTTGTTTAGTCACAACTAGAGGGTAAACTGCTTTAAATAGAATGATTTAAAGGGACTATATAAAAAATAAAAATTTGTATTTTATTTTGCCAGCACTGCTATTCTTTCTGAATTTCAAAACCTTAAAATGCCATATGGATCTCTCAGCCAGGTTAACTTTGACTTATAAGGAACAGTTACTAATTTCCATGGGACAAGTATATAGTTGTGTATTCAATAATGAGAGAAAAGATTACGGTCTACATCCTTCATTTGCTAAATGGGAGAATGACCTCTATTTCTCAAGGTTTGTTTCAGAGTTTAATAAATAGCAAACAAATTTACAAAAACACTTTAATACAACAAGACTTGGGGATGAAATTATTCTCTCCATCCTGGGCCTAAACAGTGGCATAACAAGATAAAGTGTATAAATCCTACCAGCCCCTGTGACATGAGATACCTAGATTCAAAATAAATGTTATTAGTGAGATAGTTCCACATGACTTGTCATAAATCTACAGTCTGAAAACCCCCAATGTCTAAGAAGTAGAGGTGTCTAGTTATAGCATTTGCTTGTACGGTGGGATGAGGATTCATAATTGGATACAGAGACATGACGGAGAAACAAAATTGACAAAACTTCGGTGAACAGCATGTAGAATTAAATTTCTTACAGATGATGACAAGTGCCAGACAGCCTAATCCAGTCATTAGTTTTTATCTAGAAACAACGGTGCACTGTCTCAAGGAAGCAGACAGCCAAAACTAAAGTTACTATCTGCAGCAGTACACACAGCAACCACCAGTGTCTGTCCAATAACTAAAATTCTACGGCACAGGAAAATGGTGTTCATTGTCAGCAGTTGGTTCTAAGACCTCTATACATGATTTCCCCCTTCAATCTTATTCTGTGTATTTAAGTATGTCTTTAGAAAGCAGAGAGGTATAAAATGGAATGAAACAGATATCAAGGTATTTTAACCTGTCAAAGTTAAATCATCAAGTAATCAAGGCTCACACACGTGTCTGGATTTTATGGGTGCCGAACAAACTGGAAAGCGCCTTGCACTCGCATTCATTTTAAAAGGCACAGCTGAAGCGCAGACTGCTAAACAAAGTGATGCCCCCTGCCCAACCATTTTGAACTTGCTGCCTAGGGGTGGGAACACAGTCAAGGTCTTCAGAAACAATTTCCAGCATCACAAATATTTATTTTATTTAGAAGTAACTGTTCTAGCACTGACTTACATGTAAATATTCCTGTAACAGGAGTTGCAAAACAGGCAGTGTTTGTTGCTGTTTCATTTTCTGCAAATAAGTTGGGTTTTTTCTTTCCTAAAAGACAGGAAATTGCTAGTGAATGTGCAGTAAGTGTCACTTCTCATTTTTAGTACATAGACAATTTAAAATAATTTAAAAAGAAATCTGTGGGGAGAATGAAGACAAAAGACTGTTCAGATCTTTATTACTGCTGTCTTAAAGTGACTAGTTTAAGATAGTCAACTTTAGTAAATAAGTTACTAAATGGCATTTGAACAAATTCTAAGGGAAAAAATACACAGATGTTCCAAGATCACAATTTCTGTGAATGACAGTAGTGCTACTTTTGGTTTTATAAAGCCAAGTTAGAAGACTTTAAAAGACATTAAAGATGTGGATTAGTTTCTCCACAATATTGTTAAAGCATTGTTCTGTGACTTTTACAGCTTGATGTTAACTTTAGGATTTTTTTATTGGTTTGACAAAGCACGTAATGTAAGAAAGAAAAATACTACTTAGAAAGCTGACCTCATGTAAGTGACTGTCTTTAAACATCAGATCAAGTGGATAGTTTTTTGATGCTTGAAGTCTGCAAGTAGAGCCATGGGGAAACCGGGTATAAAAAGGACATCAGCATACACATTATTGACTTGTAATTTTCTGTGTTTAACAAGAGCTTTTCAATAACAAATTCTAGTCATTATTGGATAGTGCTGTGCAGTGTTTCTAATAAAACACATAAAAGCATGTGAGTTTGTCTTTATTTTTTATTTTATATGCAGATATGAAGCTAATACACTCAAATAAGCATTAATGCTACTTTATGATAATATATTTTTGTTTATTATGGATCATTAGTTGCAACATAATCATGTGTCCTGTTTCCATAACTCAACAGCCAATATAAATAGCTAAGAATAGTATTGGTCCATTCATATGACTTAATCATTGAGCAGGACAGAAAACGATGAGTACTTGCAATCGGAAAGACAGAACTAGGTGGATGTTCTTGTAATTCAGATGTGGCTATGTGTAGGTCTTGCTGTTCAACTTCCCTCTGATTTATTGCTTGTCACAGAAACTTTCAAAAGGCAGGAAGTTATTTATAACTTAATACAAGACATGAAATTCAGAACTGTGATAAACAAATGTAGGTATTTTCCCATTCCTGATCAACACAAATCATAATTCAGTGTTTTTTTTTTTCACTTGAAGTGGAGTAGGGCAGAAACGGGGAACAAGATTCACTACATAATAATAATCTGATGCAAGAGTGTGAGCTATAACTACTAAAAAACCACAAAGAATTTGCCTGGGCAGTTGGAAGATGTGCAGAGTGTGATTCCTGGTGGGTGGTGTTTTTAATTATGAAGGTAGTTAAGAAAAATGTTAGGAAGTTTGCTTTTACGATTAATATATACATCTCCGGTTTCTGTGGATATTCCTCTCTGATTGGTCTCTCCTAAAATCAACATGTTCAGATAAGAAGGCTTTTTAAAATTATTATTTTCCCAAACTTAGTGTTTTTTTCCAGAGGAAAAACTACCAGAAAATTTCTTACTAAATCAATTATAACAATTTGTGGTGTGGTGCAGACCCTGCTTCACCCTACTCACAGGACACATTGCAAGGTCAGATCATTCATTACCATATAAGAAGAAAGAGCTGGGATAATTTGGCGCTCTCCGACCCTGCCTGAAGGTGCAGTGAGCCAAGATGTGAAGCAATATGGTACCTCTCTGTCCCAGGACAAGCACAGCAAGTTGGGATGATTAGGCACTACTTAACTATGCTTGGAACTCCTGATGCAAGTACAGTGAGTTGGAGGGATTAGGTACTCCCTGACCATCTCTGGAACTCTTGTTGCCTGGGAAACATACCTGAAACTCCTCCTGCCTGGGTTGCAGCCCACATCTAAGAGATTGTGAAAACTAATTATCTGACAATAATTTTGGCCATGAAACGATAACATTGACCAAAGCCAATCATCTCGCTATCCTGTAATAATGGTCCTAAAGGAAGACCTTTTGAGCTCTCCAGAACCACAGCAGGCTGTGACCTTATATCTCCCTCTGAGTTGGAATGCCTCTCAGAGCAGTTTTCGCAAGGTTCTGTGAAGTAATTTGGAACCTTCACTTACAGACGCCAGAGAAGGAAAGAGTAAGTCACTTCATTTGGGTTTTTCGCAAAGGCGTTTCACAGATTGAGATAATGAGTAATTCACTATTAGTTGACTCTGTGTGATTCTCGAAGAACATTAGGTACCGAATTTAACATCTTAATAAATGTTTAACCTCTGTATCTGTGTGAGTGTGTGTATGTATGTTTTAAGTTAGGAAACTTTGAATCATTAGCTAAGTTATAGTAATTGTTGATTATTTACTAAGTATTACTAAACCACATAATTCAGTTTTGTGATTTACTGTACTAGTAGTGTAGTAGTGTTAAGTATTGTTAAGATACCTTTACCTGCTATTAATTGCTAATACTTCAAATTTATGTAAGAACTATATTACATGTTCAAGTATTTTTATTGAAATCTCTACACTACACTCCTTTAGACATAAACCCTTGACAAAGTCTGGGACTAGAAGTGGATCCTGCCATATCTACGCTCCTTTCTGAGAAGGAGTTTAGAAAGCAAGGGTGTCCTTTCTGAACCTCATGACTCAACAGGAATGTAGTCCTTATACCCTTTTCCCTAAACCCTGTATAATACCTTCTCCTCCCCCCACCCCTCACCAGTCACTGTGGAAGTTGCGTCTAAGCACCACTCTGACCCAATTCCCTTTCATATTCCCTTTACATAGTAATAGAATGAATCTTGCCATCAAATTCTGTAAAGTTGCCCTTTTTTCAAACCTATACTAAAGTCACTTTTCCTTCATGTCTTTGGTGATTTTTTTGAGCAACCATTACACCTTAACCACTCTCCCCCATGACATGTAATAAAATACTTTTCCTGAATTAACTAGAATATTTGGCTTTTAGATTCAAAAGCTGCCGCACTGAATTTTGCTGTGATTGTGCAATTCTCATTCAATTCCAGTAGTCTTAGAGATATACTTCTAGATGTATTAATAGTATTTTTGCTCTTCCCTCTTCTTTTTAAGTCTATGAACCCTATCTGATCAAACATAACCTAAACATCTTTCCCAGTTAGCAAGAGTGGGAATGAACTAAATCAACAGAAGTACACTCTATAGCTCTAAGCAAACTGGCAGAAGCCATTACCCTGAGACAAAGTACACAAAAGAAGGAAATGCCTGATGTACAAAGGCTTAGTCTTGCACCTTATATTTTGAAATGTCTGTGTTTTAAGAAGTCTGTGTCTCAATAATAGTTGGCAATAAGATCAGATTTACAGGTGGACTAGAAGACACAGTACTCTCCCATTTAGCACATGGGTATAACAGTTTATTTGACGTGTTGATGACAGAGGAGTGCACAGCCCATGGCTTGTTTTATGTTTAAGCTTTGTCTTCCCTTGGACAATAGTCAAGTGGCTGTGAACCAGTATAATTTCATTAACTTACATGACAATATATTTCCCTCAGACCAGCTGAAGATCCAGCCTTATGGCATCTTGGATGTGCGGGTTCTAAGTACTGAAACTTAAGGTTCGTGACCTGGACGTGTATAAGTTTGAGCTTTCCAGCTTTTTTTAGTTATACTGCAAGCTACTGTAACTCTAATTGCCATTGCAGACAAATGTATCAAATAACTCAGCTACTTGGGTAGCACACAGTTTGGAATTTATTATTTGCTACTGTGATCCTAATTTATTAACATGGTCTCATTTCACTGAAAGTATAATTGCTATTATTGAATAATCATTTTGATAGGTTATTCCATTTTCTGTCTTGTTTATCTTCTGTTCTTGTTTAAGTGTCTCATTTTCCTCTTTCAACACTGGCATCTCAATGTAAGCTCCTTCTGTCTCATTCTCAATATTTTCCAATCTTTGTTTAATGGCACAATCATTGCTTGATAACATCTGTATGTCTTCTGCTATTCTGTCAAATTGGCTGCTATGAAGAGACTTAAGTACTGCAATTTCCCTTCCAAGATCCTGCTGTTGCATCGTTTTGACACATGGGGTTTTTTCTTCCACCCTTTTTCTTCAGTTTGGTCCCGTACAATAAGATTTCTTTTATATCCAAATCAATTACCCACTGAAAAGTTAGTTTTCTGCAAAAATCCCCTATGCACTGAATATCTCTGATGTGTACTATGGTGTGTACATGAAATAATGTATTTTTTAACTTGCAATCATAGTCCACAGTGGGCATTTAGAAGGTGAAACCACATCTTTGTATTGGATATTTTGTCTATCATAATCAACTCAAAAGTGCTTCTGCCCTTTCATTATGCATATCATGTTTTAATATTTTTCTTGTAGACATTTCCAAACAGAAATAGAAATAACTTAAGAGCTTGAAAAGAATCTGATTTTTATTTAATGAGTTACAGTATTTTTGCTGCTACAGTATCTGTTGGGTCCTCTTATGCCTCTTCTGGTACATCACGTATGGCCACACATGCATGGACATGTATACACATGCAAAAAACCTCCCATTCATAACAGCAGCAAGATTCCTGCAAGGGAAATAGATGTCAAAGCAGTTGTAGATTATCATTTGAGTTTTCAGAGAGAAGCCTAAAGACGAACAGTAATGAAAACTTGTTTATATTTTCTGCCTTATTTGCTGCTGCTTACTTATTTTCCTTTCTAGTGTCTCATAGCAGTATTACCAACTTCTGGCTCTTTATTTCATAGCTTTAATTACTGATATTTTTGAAGTCTCAAGCAGCATCCAAGGCCTTTTTCTTTCCTGATGGTATGTTTATGGCCATGATATGTTAAAAGTTGCTGGGCATTTAACAGATGCTTTAATTCCAACAAAAATCTGTATATAATAAAAGTGCTTAGTGCTTTGCGTGACCGGTCATGAAATATCTAGATGTAAAGAAGGAAGCATAACAGAATAAGTACTAGACAGTTGAATAGACCTGGTAGGAATTTGGGGGTTATGATTTTTAAAAAAGCCAAATTAAATATAAATTAAAATATATCTTACAATAGGCTCCTATTCAATGTCTAAGAATGATTAAGAATGATATATGTGACCAGATATAAGTTGCATTTCTTTTTGTGTAGTGTATGGCCTTCTCTAAAATACTTTCTCTTTTCCCAGGCAATTCTGCCTAGTTGGATTGCTTCAGTTGTTTGTAGTTCTTCAAGAAATGTTGGGTTCTAGTTGGAATCAAAGTATTGAAAGGATGGTTTAGGAATATCTAATCTAAATGGAATGAATTAAATAGGATTATTACTCAAATTCCAATGCTTTTCTTACAGTACTATGAAAGATTGTTTATATGGTTTTTAAACTCCATTATTCCTTTACGGTAGCTGCAAGAGACTGCAATCACCTATGTGATTCCACTTTTTTCCCTCCTGATTCGCTTACTGGAAGTCCTGTTTCTTCCATGTCACTGTTCTCTTTGTCCTGTGGAGATGAATAATAACTTAGTCGCTCAAGGATCACTTCTATTTGGCTTCTACATTTCTGTTTTCAAGCTTACTCAAGGTATTTATCATATGCAAATCTGTTTCAGTGAAAAACACTTTATTTTTGTGTCCTATTTTGAATCTGAATGATCCATTCTGCAAAGAAAAAGGGGGGGAAAATTCCAACAACAAAAAACAATTACAGCAATGAAGAAACCTAATTGATTGTATGAATTGGCAAAAAATATTTTTCAAAAGCTCTTTTTTAAATTGTTGGTACTGCATCTCATTATATATATGCTTAGTACTACTGAAGAACTGTAGTGTTCTTTTTTCTTTTAAAACATATTTTAGATATGAAAATATATATACATAAAATATACATGCACTGAAGCTTTAGCCCTGTCCACAGTGCTAGTTACAAGCTCTGCAGGAAGTGGCAGTATGATATGTTCATCTACTCCGGAATGAAAAGACCCACTGAGAAACGTATCCGTTGCAGGTTTTCAATTTGCCCTTCCAGTATTACGGATTGCAAAGTTTTGAAAGTGTGTCAAGTCTCCTGGCTGTTAAAGTCTTGTCCATTCTGCCAGTCTGGAACTTAATCAGTCACAATGTATATTTAAGTCAAAACTATTTCTCACGGATGCTAGTGTAGCTCCGTTCCTTTTTTATTTTTTTTACTACCATCTGATATGGCAACCTACTGTTTGTATCTACTACCATTACCCAAGCCATCCACTTTCCTTTAACAATACTAAACAAAAGGCATGACTAATTATATAGATTCTTAGAGAAAATGCATGAAAGCTGAACCAAGTATGCACAGCTGTGAAGTGCTAATATTTAAATTCAGACCAGAAAAAAAAATATTTATTTAAATTGTACATATAATAATAATAAAAAAGAGAACATTTCTGGCCTTTTCTGAAATGCCTCTTGAGAACTGAATATTGAAAATATTTTCTTCATGACTGACTATTTTGCTAATCCAAATTCTGATCCAAAATGTACTGTTAGCATAGGACTGAAATATGAGGCCTGAATCCCTGTCATTCAGAAAGACAGAATTTATTCTGATTTTAAAATAAACAAAATATCAGGTTAATGGTAAAAAAAATTCCTGAGCTAATTCTAAGTACAACCCATTTGTACAGAGCATCACAGCATGGAGATGGCAACTTTGGGTGTACAAATACAGCTGTGCTAATATGGGTTCTCTACAGGGCCTGTTTGATGACTACAAATTGGAGATCTGCAATGCACTTTGCCGTATGTTCAAAATGCTCTAAGTTCTGAAACTGAAGCTTTATTTTACAATACTAACTTTTCTTTTCAAAAATCTCTTCCCTTCCACCTTCCTTACTGTTGCTAATGGGGATATCAGCTGTCACAAGACTTAGTTGCTGCATGCTTCTCTTGTCAATGAAAATATTTTCATGCTGGCATTGACAGCCAGACTGAAACATTTTTATGCCATCTTTATGATCACTGTAAAGTTTCTTCTGATGAACTGGGTAAGTTCATTTAAACTGTTAGCCCTCTTAAATGATTCCATGCATATTTTTTCATTGTGACTTTACAACTCAAGAATAAATTTTGACTTTTATTGGACAGCTTTTTAACTAGCTCTTATTAAAGGAAGAGGATGCATTATGGTTGCACTAAATCAGCATGACATCCTTCTAGAAACTTGCATCTGACATGATATCATAAGGACAAACAAAGATAGACATAACATTCCGGATAAGTAACTACCAAGGAACTGGAAGATCAGTAGCTCATCCATCCACATCAGGGTGTCATGTTAAGAGCAGAAAGCAGGGGGGGGGAGTTCCCCACCCGTGTCCATTTGACTGGCCTGTTAACATCTCAGGAAAGATGGGACCCTTGCGCTCGATCAGCCTGTCCGAACCCAAATAGACAGCACATTGTATCAGAGGGTGATTGGAATGTTCCCTTTGGAATACCCCATTCAGATTCATCCATCAAACAAATTATTCAAGTTTCCGGAAACTTACACTAAAACGAAACTCAGCTGAGAATTTTATTATACAAATATGTGACAGTTTAATCGTGGATTGCTGGTGATAGTAGACTAACTGCAAAAACAAGCATGAAAACAGTAGACATACACGATCTAGTCACTTGATAGAAGAAAAGCTAGCTGAAGTTAATAACTAAGTACACTTAAAGTATAGTTCTTACCCAATAGGCATCCCTATGAGGGAGAAGGCAGGTTTGGCCCTTCGACCAATCCCAGTAGTTATGGTGGAGTCTTCTCTAAATTTTATTCCCTCCTCTAGACCTTTTATATTATTTAATATTTAGGTGGAGCTTGAGAGACTCGAGTCATATACACTTTTGTCACTGATTGGTGAAGAATTCTGTTGCTTTGATTTTAAGGTATAGCTTCCATAAAATTCACTACGTATGCTCAGTGAGAGGTGGTCATACCTGAAAGGGGGGCAACTTTGGGATGGAGGTGTGTTTTTTAGTATTATAATGATATTATAATGAGCAATGTTCATCCAAAGGACACAATCGTCACAATCGTTGGCTCGGTCTCTTCCTTGGTGGGCAGCTGTAATAAGGTTTATCAGTTCCACAGTACCATCAAGTTCCCATCCTTGCAAAGTTCAGAACATAGCCTGGCTGTAGAGTCTTCCCTCCTCTCCACCCTCTATTCTGTTCCTCTTAGCGTGTACTAAGGTTGCAGATACTGTTGTTTAGGCAGCTATCGTGGGAGCAGCCAACTGCATTCCATCTTGGAGGCTGCAGCTGTATTTTACCCTAACATTTCTTTAGTGTTATAACTTTAAACTTCAGAAGTTTTTTTTTCTTTTCCCTGGTTTTCTCTAATTTTACTCCTATTTTTCTCTAATTTTAACCACCCTGTGTAGTTATCCCACACAGGGACAAGTATATATATCTGAAACAGGTTGATGTTTTTATATATATATATATACACTTAGAGGAAAGAAGCACTTATTTTCTGGCTGAATTAGTTGAGTCCAGGCTGAAATCTACTCACAACTGTATTGCTTTAGTGCTGAAGCAGTGGCAGTAGAATGTGTGTCACTGACTTCAGAAGTGCAGCAACATATTTTTGTTTTCCTTGAAAACATTTGAAATTAAAAGAATGAAAATTTCTGATTGGAAGAAACTTAGGATATCTAAGATTGATAGTTAAATTGGTATTATGAGGTGCAGACTGCTGAATTACAACAATATTTAACAATTTTAAATATGATATACAGGATATTCTGAGTACGTATAGGGTGACGTACAATATGAGTTCTTCCACTACCTTGCCCAAGAAGTTGGGAGGGAAGAGTGTGTGTGCTGAGTGATCTGCATTAGGGAAAGTGTCAGTCCAGAACTGACTGACTTTTACTGAACGTTGTACTCTGTTCTATTTTGTCTGGTCAATCTTGTTCAATTCCTTACAGGCGTTGGAGAGCTATAGATATTCTTCTGTAGCATTGCCTGGAAGAGAGCATGTGGCAAACAGGTAGTGACCAACAAGTGCAGCTCATCAAAACTCTGTTAAAGAACAACTTAAAACCAATTGGACCATACTGCTGCCAAGATGTGTTACTGCCTTTCTCTGAAGAAGAGGGAAAATTTTATTCTCCTCCAACTTATTTTTATGATTTAGTGAATGCCTAAGTGTGCCATCAAGGAAGATCACAGACTCATAGAAGAGTTTGAGTTGGAAGGGACCTTTAAAGTCATCTAGTCCAATTCCCAAGATGCTTCTCTCAAGAGAAGATATTTCTTTTGACAGTTTTCTTTGTGGTTAGGAAGTGAGAGAGATTTCAGCAATGTGATAATTAGGACTTTCTGTAACCACTCAACTCCCCTACTTAAAGAAAAAAGGGGAAATGAGAAATAGGGACAAAATAAATATAAAGTTCTAGTACTTTGAAGTATGGTGGAAGGATCGTAATGCTTTGGAGAGAATCACAGAATGGTAGTCCACGCCCCTGATAAAGCAGGTGTGCTTAGAAAAGGTTGTACAGGCATGTGTCCAGGCAGGTTTTGAATAGCTCCAGCGAAGGAGACTCTACAACGTCTACAACCGGGCAGCCTGTTCCAGTGCTCTGTCACTCTCACAGTAAAGAAGTTCCTCCTCATGTTCAGGTGGAACTGCCTGTGCTCCAGTTTGTGCCCATTGCCCCTTGTTCTGTTGCTGGGCACCACTGAAAAGAGTCTGGCCCCACTCTCTTGTCACCCACCCTTTAGATATTGATAAGCATTGATGAGATCCCCTCTCAGTCTTCTCTTCTCCAAGCTGAACAGACCCAGGTCTCTCAGCCTTTCCTCACAAGAGAGATGCTCCACTCACCTCAGCAGCTTTGTTTCCCTCCACTGGACTCATTCCAGTAGTTCCCTGTAGAACTGGGGGGGCGCAGAACTGGACACAGCACTCCAGATATGGCCTCACCAGGGCAGAGTAAAGGGGGAGGATCATCTCCCTCGACCTGCTGGCCACACTCTTCTTAATGCACCCCAGGATGCCATTGGCTGCCTTGGCCACAAGGGCACATTGCTGGCTCATGGTGAAACTGTTGTCCACCAGCGCTCCCAGGTCCTTCTGCACAGAGCTGCTCTCCAGCAGGTCAGCCCCCAACCTGTACTGGTGCATGGGGTTGTTCCTGCCCAGGTGCAGGACCCTACATTTGCTCTTCTTGAACTCATTCATGTTTCTCTCTGCCCAGTTCTCCAGCTTGTGCAGGTCATGCTGAATGGCAGCACAGCCTTCTGGCAAGTCAGCCACTCCCCCCAGATTTGTGTCATCAACAAATTTAAGGACGACACACTCTGCCCCTTCATCCAGGTCATTGATGAATATGTGGAACAGGGCTGGACCCAGCACCAACCCCTGGGGAACACTGCTAGTCACAGGCCTCCAGCTAGACTCTGTGCCACTGATCACAACTCTCTGAGCTCTGCCATTCAGCCAGTTCCGGATCCACCTCACTGTCCCCTCATCTAGCCCACACTTCCTGAACTTGCCTATGAGGATGTTGTGGGAGACAGCATCAAAAGCCTTGCTGAAGTTGAGGTAGACAACATCCACTACTCTCCCCTCGTCTACCCAACCAATCATGAAGTCATAGAAGGCTATAAGAATCAATGTATCATCTGCAAACTAAATATGTCCACTTTAATATTTCCAGTCTTTCAGTGTAAGTTCATTATAAATGAATATTGAGATGCCCTCCTATCACAGTGAAGCGATATATCAGAACAGGATGTAGCAAGCATAACAGCTTTGAGATGTCCCCTCTGTGCCAGGTTGTGTCAATATGTTTTATTGGTACCTATGAAGAGAAACATCTGCCAGGAAACAGAATGTCAGAGAAGAAAGTTATGTGCTGAGATGACATGTGAGAGTCTCCCAAGAATCCCGCAACTCCTGAGACTAGTGGTCCTGTTGGATTCACAATAACTGATAAACTTAGAACACAGTCATTTGAAAATGCACAAGGTCACTGGCACATATTAGTATCAATGTCAGGCTGCATAATTCAGACCACATCCAAGAACACAGTGGCTGCTATATGCAAAGTTGACAGAATTAGTTACACATCTGTTGAAGAAAAACTAAATCCCTTGAGAGACTTTCTGACCTAAAAATCAGTGATGCATCCATATGATGTGCCACTTTTGAATAAATAGCTGGGATTGGTCTGCCAACTGTTGCTCCAACATGGTAACTGAGAGCATGTGTGTACGAGGGACCAAGCAAATGAATGTACTGTGTAAACAATTATTTGCTATTAATAGTAAGAGTTTATTTATTAGAACACTTTTAATTATTGACAGTGATCTCTCTTGACTCAATCTCATAAGATGAGAGGAAAGGGCATTTACGACAAAGGAATACAAGGGGGTTGTTTATACTTATTTGTTTTCAAAATATAGCTTTTCATAGAGATGCATATAAATTGGATGCCTTGTGAGGACAGCCTTCAGAATCAACTTTGGTTTGGTTTCAAAACTTTGGTTTTGGAAGTTCAGACTGGAATGCATTGTGTATCCACCAGGGAAAGAATCAGTGTGTTGAAGTGTTAGTAAGGTGATTTTAAACAGCAACTGCTTTTGAACATTGAAAGAACATCTAGTATGGGGGAGAAGCTTTATGTAATTAAGTTAAAGACTGAATTTAAGTTTCAACTGGTTTGAAATAAAAAGCAAAAGGATGGAAGAAAGGCTATAATTATTGGAAGAACATAATGTGATGCTTAGACAGGATGTGAAATTCACTGAGGAGCATATTGCGGCTATAATTAGAGATAGCGTTTCAGACACTTCAAAAATAAGTCATTAGAGAATGCATTAAAAAATAAAATTCTACATCTGTTGGGTCTCCCAATTGGGACAGAAACGTGAGACCTAAAAGGGAGATGGAATTTTTTTCTTCTAAGAGCTCTAAGGTTTAATTCCAGAAGTGAAGCACAAATAAAGCTTTGGAGTTAGAAATAAATAGAAACAAAACAGAAATATACATGGCTTTCCTTACTTTCCATATATACTTCTAGAACATATAGAACAGCACTGATACTCTTGTTCTACAAGGAGTTGAAATTGATCGCTTAGAAGTTTTGCAGGGCATTTCGCTCATCTTTCATCCTTTCTTCCAGTCATAGGGAGGGTAATATTGTTCCACTGTATATTTTTGTAATGTGTATGAAATAAGAACAGTTGAGAGACTTGGGCTCAGTTCTATGTTCATCTTCATTATAAAATGAACTAGATGGAGAACAGCTTTTACTATTCATTGCTTAGCTATAATAATTTTCAATTAATTTTTTCTAATCATGCTAAGGTTATGGGTGAGAAGCACAGATGTCAATTTTTGATTGGATTGGCTTTTGCAAAGTGTTGAATTTTCTGGGGGAGGAGAACTTTGTAGGAAGGAGGTCGATGCATGCAGCCATCACTTCTCAGGCTGTTTGCATGAGGGAGTGTTCTACAATAAAATATTTTGTATAGCAATTTTAATCAAGAAGCAAGTTAAAGGAAAAGAAGCTATACAATTATAAATGCAATTGTAGTATTTGATCCTAGTTTCCTTTTTTTTTCAGCTTCTAGTACAGATTATTCTCTAGATCTCTATTTCATTTGATCATAATCTGTTTTGAAATGTTTTGTGTTTTTTCTCCACAGTTGTGCTACAGACTAAACTTTGTAAGCTTGTAATAAACTAAGATGACTCAGTGTCAGAGGTCTATCTAGACAAAAAAGCCCAACAAACCTGGCAGCTTTGGGGACTGTAATACTGCATAAGCAACATCATCACTAACTGCTGGGGAACTCAGGGATGAAACACTTCAGTGAATCTAGTTAAGATGATAAAATACATGTGTACTCTGTACCAGATCTAGCTGATTTACTTGAAAAACCTTTTGTTGAGTGCAAACTGCAAGAACCAACAAATAGTTTTTGAACAGTTAGTTATTTCAGCTCTCAAAAGGTGAGGTAGCCTGAATAGATGAGATTGCACTCAAATTTTTTTGGTCTTCGTCATACTGTTTGAAAGTGGTTATGGTGATGTTTATCAATGGAAGAACCGTGTTTCTGCTCAACAGAAGCTGCCTACAAGATATGAGTTCTGCTACCTGGCTTGCCAATTAAGTCTTAGTCTTCTGAGGAAATGCAAAGCAAATATATTTTAGAGGTAGTTTGATATTAAACTACTGTACTCTTATGACACACTGCTACGTGGAAGCTGACTGTTCTCCTATTCTGTCTTAAGATGGTTCCCTGGGGCAACCTCAGTTACTGTAATGCAATGAGATTTTCCATCTAGTTTGAACATTATGGTTCATTTTCAGGGTTGCCCACGTGCAGGTGCTTGTGGATAGTCTGGTCAGCAGTACATGGAAACTTGGGCTATGCAAATATAGCTGGACAATTGTTCCTGGCAAGGTGGCACACTAAGGCAGATATATTGCTACTGAGTAATCAAGTGACACAGCCCTCTCTGCACCAAAATATGTAGTGCCATATAGATATTCCCTTATTTTCCCTTATATTAAGGGTCCTTAACAGTATTCAAGGCAGAACACCCTCCAGGCTTTAATAAGAAATGAAAACACCTCAGAAGTAACCCAGCTCTCATAACTGCTATATTTTTGGGTTTGCTTTATTACATGAAGGTTGGAAGCCAAATTATTGACAATTATCACAAAACTGAAAGTTGTTTCTTTAATCTGTTACATCCTGTCTCTGTTAAACTGTCAAGATGATCTCTTGGATAAGGACAGCTTGTCCCCTGAGAACCTGATAGAAAATTTTTGTCTAGTTGCATAGGTTAGGAAACATCATAAACTGTTATTCCCTCATGACATGATGATACTTAGATTTAATTTAAAATTAAAATGCCTTTTAACTTTCCATAGTCTCAGGGCTGGCTGTTTTGCTCTCTGAGTATTTATATCAGTCTAAATAAGAAATACTGTCTAATGTACAGAGATATAAATGCACACTTCACTTTTTCTCGGAAACAGAGGGGAATGCTCATCTCCCAGCAAGCACAGAGCATGCTGTCTGCAGTCTGATGTTGGCTGTGGCAAGTGCAGGTCTGCTCTTCCAGCTGGAGACCCAGAGATAAACACAGAGTGGAATTATCATATTACAACTAGTTGGATATGCTTCAAACTAAAAGGTTTTCTCAGGGAGATGAATTTTGATGCATGATTTTTGTCAAACTGATTTAGGACAAATTGTTTGTGCACGCTGGTGCATGAGCAACTCAATAATATATCTGATCGTGCTCCTGTGTCAGCATTCCTCCATTACTGGTGAATGGGAAGGGAGGCACATCTCCTGGAAGATTTTAAAACTTGAAAGCATAACAGAAGCACCAGAAATGCAGAATATAGGAAAGAGTGAGTTCATTTTTTAAATTTCTATTTATTTTTAATCTATTGCCTTTCAATAGGTAAAATTATGTTTTTACCTCTTACCTTCTGGCATTGGTAGCACTGTGAGCCTAAGCATGCCATCCAAGGCACCTTAGGATGCTATTAAGAGTTTCTCAGCTTTTATGTAAATGGAAATATTAATTATAATCTTTGAATTATGAAACTGCAAAAATTACAGTGAAAGCTCAGTAACAGATGTAACTCTTGGGCAATGGTTTATGACTACTCTATTTTAAGCCATTCAAAGTTTCTGTAGTTACACTGAAGATGTAGGCTTTGCAAACTAAGGATAACTTTTTGTTCAGGCGAAGCATAGTTTGAACTTCGTGGTTAAAACCTGAAAAAAAGGATATAGTCAATTATTTTTTAAAAGCTCCAGAGTAAAGTCTCATAAACTCTACTGACTTTTGAAGGACAGTGAATGAAAACAATGATGAAGTTCATTAATATGCTTGCATTTTCTTCCTCTAGTGGAAGGAAATTTGAGTTAATTTAAGAATCCTTTTCCTCCTTAGAATAGCTTTTGCCATTTGTTAGAGTTGGAAGTTTCTTTCACAATATCAAGTACTTCCAGGATAGAATTTTATGGCATTTAGAGTATAACCACTAAAGTTACTATAGTAAATTTATTTTCCTGTTATTTTCATTCTTTTTGTGAGGCAGTTGCCTAGGTAATAAGGACATTGTGATAAACGAACATCATAGACAAAATAGGCAGCTTTTCTTTGTTCTGTGTTGTTCTTTTGAAATGATTTAGAGATGCTTCAGGACTTCAGCAAGTTTGGTAAAAGAATCTATCTATAAAGTGTCTCTAATGCATTTGCAACAATGCACCTAATCTGATCTAATATTCTTGNGGACATTGTGATAAACGAACATCATAGACAAAATAGGCAGCTTTTCTTTGTTCTGTGTTGTTCTTTTGAAATGATTTAGAGATGCTTCAGGACTTCAGCAAGTTTGGTAAAAGAATCTATCTATAAAGTGTCTCTAATGCATTTGCAACAATGCACCAAATCTGATCTAATATTCTTGAAAAACTGACTTCTGTGGATAATTCTGCTCTGTGTGAAAACAACTGGTGTGTTTCAAAGACTCAGTGGCATGGCATTGCCTTGTCCTCCTTCTAGAAGCTAAATTATGTTGAAAGACTGTCAAAACTAACTTATTTTTCTACATTTTTTCCTGTGTGTTTTCTTCATTGCAAGTGTATCATGCAAAGGTAAATGACCTGGAAAGATTGCAGTTCCTTTGCTTAATAAATGGTTGTTGATCAACAGAGCAAGCTCTGTGGTGGTATTTCTTTCAAAGTTCACATCTGAAGATTAGGAACTATTTCATCATACATATTTAATTATTATAAAACAGAACTCAGGATGGTTTGACAGTAAACAATCTTAAACATCATTTTTTCTGTGTATGTTTTTTTAGATCTGAAACATTCCTATGTCTTTAAACACGCAAACACAAGAGTCCTGCAAACAGCCTGTTTGCAAGTTGGACCGCAAATATCCATAGATTTTTTTTTTTAATTTTTTATTTTATGTGTTGGTTACACACCATAATCACCTACCTCAGTATTCAGAAAGTCTTGCTGGGCTTGCACCGTTTCCGATATCAAATCTTCTGTTACTGCATGCTGTGCAAATGGCTTTCAGTTGAAATCTCAGGAGCTGTTAAGTGTATTGGGCCAAATTCTGTGCTGAGATATGCCATAACAAGCTTCCCAGTTAAGAGATCCCTCCTCATCTCCTTTATCCTCAATACACACCCCTTTCCTTCACAGCTCTACAAATAAAAAAAAAGCATCTTCAAACCTTTAAAAAAACCCCAACCTGTCTCTGCCCACTGAAGGATTTAGTTGAAAGCGAAATGGGTAAAGGAGGCAGACTAAGCTAATTGAAGAACTAAAAGATATTTACTTTCATTCAGTTTCCAAACCTTCTCTAATGTATTCTTCTAAACGATTTGGAAATGAGAATTGTTGAAGAATTCTGAAAGATAACTGTAACTTTTTAATGGTAGAAGTCTCATTCACTTTTTTATACATTAACTTGATATTTACTTTCTTCTTTTTTAGTTTGTGTGATCCTTTTTTTCAAATTATTAGAGAAAAACTAGTCATGGAGCTATTTTAAAGCTTTTTCTGTGGTAAGCTAGTTGAATTATGCTTTAAGTGATTTATGGAGAGCTGTTAACAAAAATAATTTTTTCTGTCTATATTTTAGTCCAAATCTTTCCTTTTGGGTAAGGGAGAAATCATTCATTTAAAGTAGTATACTATGAACCAAATTCTAAAGCATTTAAAATAGGTTTTATTTGTTTTATAATGTAGTTTTTCAAATTAAAGGATTTTTTAATAAATGAAGTTGTACCACTGAATTACATAATTGGTATTCTGAATAATCCCTTAGATAACTACTGCGAATTTCATTATTTAGCAAATTTAGGAACACTATTGAGAGAAAAATCATGGCTTCTAACTAGATTTTAATTATTATATTAGGGGTTTTGATGGAGTCAGCTGACCAGAGCCTAGAATTATTATAGAATAACTTGATTGTCTAGGAAAAACAAAATCTGAGAATACTTCTTCAGGCTTGCAAAATTAGGAAACAGTGTACCTGTGCACATGACAGTATGCACACACATGCATTCTTCTGGAACAAATTATATTTAATAAGGATGTGTGTAGTAGTGGTGTGGTATATGGTCTTTACTTCACCTTAAGCTGTGCTCTCAAGTTAAAAAAAAAAAAAAACACAAAACTTGAAGTTGGTATTTTCTTAATATTTGTAGGAAGACAATATGCAGCTTCACCAAACTGTGCCGTGCTTGAGGCTAGCAGATAAATTACATAGGTATTCTTTCTTACAGTGACTGCGGTAATGGTCCGTTTGAATTGGTTCCTCAAAATTGGTAGGTATTTGGCTGTTTCCAGTATTAACATTTAACAAAATATTCTCTTAAGGAAAAACAAAATTCATCTAGCAACTGTGGAACAAATTTCTGTCCCATCCTCCACACATTTTAGCAGAGAAGAATTCTGTTTGTAAGATCACTTACTTTTTGAAATCCTTCAAAAAGCATCCTAGGTTTGACAATTTTGTTGAAAGCTGTGCTGACTCTGATAGGAACTGCAAATGAGGACTTTAGGTGCTATATAGCTGCAGATGCACTAATGGTGAAGGCTGACTCATAGATGCTGAGTATGTGACACAGATGATAAGTGTCTGAGTGATCATAAAGTCCTTATACAGCAAACAAATATAAGAGGAAATTTTATTTCCTTCTCAGTAGACACCTGGGTGAATGCAACCTGACTGACGCCTATTATCAGGGTTTCTGGTCTCAAGCAAGAGCTCAAATGTAAAGGAGAACATAAATCTGTTAACTGTTATAGGGTTCCCTGGGCAACAAAACACATGAGATAAAGGAAACCTTTGAGGGAAAAACAGCAGAAAATAATCTATGATAATAATCTAAAATTTCCTATGTTGTGGAGCACTGGAGACTGAAAGGGCTGAAGTGTTTGCACCTGCAAATAGAGAGCACTCACCTGAGCTTCCTCTGATCAATGCTGGTCTTCTTAATCCATTCCTTTGGGACTGCTGTCCTCCTTGGATCTCATATTTGCCAGAAGTTTTGGGTCAACCCAAATTTGCAGGGGAAGATTAAGTAAAAATAAAAACAAAGCTTTAAATGTCTTTGAAAGACTTTAGTTTGGGCTTACTGAAGGAAATGGGGAGCAATTCTAACTGCTATTTATTTTTATCCATCCTAATTGATCTATTTGCCCCTATCTCTTCACATTTTTGTGTGTCTACTTTGAAGGGGGAAAATTAAACTTACCAAAGTGATTAAAAGTCAGTCTGAAATTGAGCAAACTAAGATTTATTGTCAGGAGGGAGATGTTACGAGTGAAGCAGTTGAAATAAAGTCATATGTAGGGAAGGTAAAATAAGGTAATAAAGCATTGGATGAATGGTAATAAAAAGACCAAAGAAAAAAATAATTGAACAATAGAAGCAGAATTTAAGCAGTCAGCATGTAACAGATGGAAAGAATTAGTTTAGTATGATGGCAAGAAGGACACCAAAATTTTGTGAAAAGAAATGGAAGTAAGCCACCATGCTGAACTAGACTACAAAATGACTGAAACAGGAGATCTTTTGGGAGGGGAGAAGAGCTAGAAGCAGTCATTTCAGAAGATGGAAATACAACAGAAGACTGTGCTCCCCTGAGGAAATCAGTATTGACAGCTAAATTGTATGTGTTCATCTTGTAATATTAATAAGCACCTTGCTGCCCTAAGACTAATGCTGTGGTTACCTTTTTTGAGAGAAATTACAGGAAATCTCAAGTGCATAACTGCCAGCACTCATTCACAATTTCTAAATGTAGTCTCTGTGGTTCCAGTCATTAAAGCTTCCTTCCTACAGTTTCATCTGTCGTATGAACTATATGTACATGCTAGTTTCCTTTGTGATGAGTCCAGTAACGGTTATATTTTTTTCTGAGGTTTGCATTTGGGGGTCTGTCTGTTGCTTGGAAGAGATTTTTGCCTTGATGAATAGTTGGAAACAGTTTATCAAAGTAAGAACGGTTCTATTGCTCTTTCTACAAGGAAATGTATATGTATATAACACATATACACACAGATACAATGATGTCCCTTAACAAAATTGTATATACCTCTTTTTCCCTGTGTCAAGATGGGTTTTAAACAATTCCACAGTAAGGTTTTCAGTTCTGTGAAAGGTATAGCTGCTCAAGTCGTGCATACATTGCTTTCATGGTGTTATTAGCACTGTTTCCTGCAGTTTACAGGCTTGTAGCGAATCTTTGAAATGTACAGTAGCTGACATCTTTTTGGTAATGACCAGAAATCTCAATGTTATATGTGTTACACAGAAAGGGGAATGCAAGGCAAAGGCCTGTATATCATAGTGTGTGTAATAAAGACACTTTGATTTAATACTTCATTTTTCAATATATGCTCAGGGTAGGGTTTTAGAAAGAACTTCAAAATGTTAGAGCACAGACTGAACTTTCTGTATTTCTAGCTTTGGACACAAGGTCTTCCTGAGTACATTGCCCTGTAATCAGGCCCGTGTTCCTTTTCTGGACCTTTGAAGAGCTTTGAAGTTTGGGGGAGTTTTGATTCCTAATTAAAATTTTAAAAATAACTTTTTCAGCAGATTTCTACTGCTAGATTCCATGTATTTTAAAAATCCCACCTTTACTCTTTTGTGTTTCTCTGTACAGCTATAAGTATATTTAAGCTTCCTAAAAAAAAGTTAAAAAGTGCTTGCTCTTCTGTATTTATCAAGCAATAGAGACAATACATAGATTTTTCTATGTAAAATAACATACGTTTGAATTAGATTCAACCCTGCTGCAGTTACCTTAAGGTCAAATCAAGAATTCAGAGGAAAGGTTTTATTTGAATTTTGATGATCCTCCTAAACACATGATTAACTCTTCTTCTTGGCTCTTTAATATCAGTAATCTACAGTTTTATTTAACATCTGCACTTAAACAGGACTTCTTTTTGCATCTGTAATTATTTATACAGAAATTAGAGTTTTACACCCTCAGTTAGCTCTAGGAAAACTTATGTCAGAAGAGGTCTATGTAAACGCCTAAATCGAATGTGCACTATGTTTTCATGTATACTGATATTAAAATTCATGGAAGTACTTATTTATTCTAACAAAAAAATATCACCCATGAAGAATGACACAAAAAATATAGGGTGCAATTTAATCTCTGCCATTATTTTGTCCTCTAAATTATGTGCCAAAAAAAAAGGAATAATCTAGAAAAAATGTTTCAAAGGAGAAATAACTGGTGATATTATAACTAAACTGACATCTGTAGGTTGCCCAATATGGAATGACGAAATTAAACTACCTCCTGGAAGATGTATAGAACAAATGTCCAAGAAAAGGTGATACCCAGGAAATTTAGTGCACTATGGAGAATGAGCCCGATGTATGGGTGAAATCATTACTGTAATCGTGTTCGACAGAAGCAGTTTGACTATATACTTTGTATTATTTTTATGGATACACAAGTAGAGGTTTGTCTTATGTGTATTTCCTTTAAAAGAATCACTACTACTTTTAAGATTCGTGTACCAAAAGTGGGTAGCACTGTTGTATAAAGAAAAGATTTAGCTGTCATATTTTCAGTATCCATGACAATACATCCCTCTTCCAGTGTCTCCTATGACTGATTCTTGCACTTTCCTTCTCTAATCTTAGTAATTTTTATCTTTGTGGTAAACAAGTCAAGTCCTTCCTGTTATAGATGTCTTTGAGATGCTTCTAGGTAACTGTTTTACTGTCTCCGCTTAATGATATTGTGCTACTTAACACTCACAGGGTCAAAACTCTAGCTGGATAAATAGTATGAGTGAATATTTTGAGACTAGTCATGTGAACAGGTCTACAGAATTGCCGTTTTGCCTGGATTAAACAGGAAACTGCTGATATATGGATTTTTAAACCCTGAATAATTATGTGATTTAGGTCTCCTTTCTAAGTCAAGCTTGTTGGAATAAAACCATTTAGTACTTCACTCTTGTTGTTGTTTGGTTTTTTATATTATCACAGAGAAAAATACTTTCTAGTTACTGTAAATGATNTATAGATGTCTTTGAGATGCTTCTAGGTAACTGTTTTACTGTCTCCGCTTAATGATATTGTGCTACTTAACACTCACAGGGTCAAAACTCTAGCTGGATAAATAGTATGAGTGAATATTTTGAGACTAGTCATGTGAACAGGTCTACAGAATTGCCGTTTTGCCTGGATTAAACAGGAAACTGCTGATATATGGATTTTTAAACCCTGAATAATTATGTGATTTAGGTCTCCTTTCTAAGTCAAGCTTGTTGGAATAAAACCGTTTAGTACTTCACTCTTGTTGTTTGGTTTTTTATATTATCACAGAGAAAATTACTTTCTAGTTACTGTAAATGACTTTTCTTGGTGGCTTAACCAGAAAGTAGCAAGAAAAAATGTTTACTATTTTAATGCTAATTGCAATATGTGAGAGTAATTTGTAGAAAAAGTGAAATTTTAGATAGCTACAGTTACTTTAAAAATTTGGTATCAGTTACAGTGACTTGCAGCACTGAATTTGGTAAGTCATAGTGGTGAAGTATGTTTTCATGTTCACAATGAGTCTGTACTGAGTGTCAATCTATTGCCAGCTCTTGGGTGTTGCTGTTTAGTTATTAAATATCTGCAGAATTCTCAGTCTAGTCTTCATACCCGACACAAAACAGGCATATCTCTACTTCTAACCATAACTAACATAACTGATTTTCTTACTTATCCAATATTTGACAAGTTTAATTTTTAATTACCTATATTCACCCAAGTATAAGTGTAGAGGAAGAGAGTTTGTCAGAAGTGTCACTGTTAGACCAATACATATACCTTGGGGAAAAAAGCCAAACCCCTCTATACTTATTAGACTAATATGTATGACTCACAAAACCATTGTATTTCTCAGCACTTAAGACTTTCTTCAGGTAATGAGATTTCCTCTTACCCAGAAAAAGAGCTCCAACATTGCAAAGATCACCTGTTTTTTTCCATGTCTATCAATAGGCCTCATTAAAAATCTTGTCTTGCTTACATATGTAGACCATCACAGCTATAACTGTTTCACTTCTGAACTAGCTCCTTGTTGACTACCAGAGTAGACTGAGATTGGTTACCTGTTGTTTTGCTGTGCAGATCTCTTGGACAGTCACAATAAAGAAATATGAGGAAGTCAAACAGGGTTCGCCGTGCAAGAAATTAATTAGGATTAGTGTTTATTCTTGTTAAAGCAAACATAGATATCTACTATTTTCCATCCACATTAAAGAAAGTGGCCTGTTTACTTTGGGAAAAGTATCAGAGGCTCCTCCACTTCTGGTATTTTCTGTTGTAGTCTACTCCACACACTTGTTTCCAGAAGCATCTGTTAAGCATGTTCATGTCTGAAAATATTAATGTTGACTGCACAAATCACTTTCATTATACTTGTATCAGTACTTTTTCCTATGGTTATTGCTATATTTTTAGTCTGATACTTCCTTGTTCACTGGAAAGAATCTATAATGAAAATCAGAGCACAGAATATAAATGGCCTTACTGGGTTCCACCAAAGACTGATCTGTTCTGTCTCTCCAGTCCTGCTGTTTCCAGCTCAGAGAGTACTTCTTGATCTCATCTTTCCTCTGTATCTAGCAATAACAGTGGATTTCTCATGAACTTGTCCAATGTCTCCTTAAATACATATAACTTTACAGGATTCATGGTATCTGCAGTAAGGAGTTCCAAAGCCTAAGCACACTTTGACATGAAGTATTGCCTCTATTTACTTTTTTGTTGAAACTGCAACTACTAATTTCAGTAGAGGCCTCCTAGGCGTAGGGAGTCAGTCCTTGTATGTAACTCTCTGCCTACCTTAACCAGCTCTGTCTCTAGTGAGTCTGTTCATACAAATCAGCCTTGTGCTTTTAAAGCAAATAACTTCTTTGTTCTTACTTCTGATGTGATTCCCTTCAGATTAAAGTGCAGCAGGTGATGAGATCCAGGCATACACCTAATGCAGCTCTGACTACTGATCAATGTTCAGGCAATGAGACCAGGCAAGAGGTAGTTTGAAATAAGCCCTCCCTAAAACTTGTGTACTGTGAGTGTTAGCACTAGCTGTTTCACTCCACAGACCTGCTAGTAAAAGAAGTAGCTTCTGTCTAGCTGTACATCTAGATATCCGTTCAATTAGATCAAGAAAGTTTCTTAGCTTTCTGTGTCCTGTTACATCCTTGAAAAACTGATATAGTTCAGTAAAAGCAGCATCTTGCTGATTCCTAGCAACAGTTCCCAAACATCAGTTAGATCAGATGCTGAAACTACGTAGAAAAACTGGGATTTAAAAGCACCTTTTCTACAATGTTTTAGCATCTTGTTATGTATCTATAAAGTGGGATCTCTGAAAGTGCAATTTAGCTTCAAACTGAATTCATTTGATGCATGCTTTCCATGCTCTTATTTTCTTATTTGATATGGCTAGACATAGTTCTCCCAGAAATGTCAAATCCACCTTGTCAGACTCTCAATGGTATAATTATCTAAATTGTCAATTGACATAAACAAGAATAGCTGAGACCTAATTCCAAATTCTAAAAGATCAGGGGTTTTATATGTATTTCCATGTTACATTTTACATCCTTGAAGACAATCTCCCGTTTCTAATCTTTCTAGATAATTCACTATGGCTCTATGACGAGCACTGAGAAAAACTGTAGAATAAGGGTGTGCTCACCTATACTGTTCCTGAAGATAACTAGGTTTTGGTTTAAGGGTTTATTTTAATTTAAACCTTCTAACATTGACATTTTGTATTTTGTTGGTGTAACTGGATCTCTTTTTAGGGTTGTGCAAATAATTTATTTTCTTGATTGAGTTGATGAACTGGGGAAAAAAAAGCCCAAACAAACCACCCTCAAAATTGACGCAAAATATTTTTTGAAAATTTTTTCCAGGAAACATGTATTTGATTTGACCCTTCCCCTCTCTCTGTCTTATGAACTTCTTGTTTGCTGCCACATATAGTAGAAAATGGCAATGTATGTAAATAACGAGTCAACAGATAACGACTACATCTGGAAAATTAAGGGACCCAAGTCACTCCTTTCTTCTGTTCAGTGTCAATTTCTTCTCTAAGACAGTGCCAAATGTTCTGTTTTAGACAGGAACTGGGTTATTTTTTGTAGGCTATTTAAATATTTGTTTAACTTAATAATGTCTCTTTTCTATTTTCACAGTTAGAAAGTTATAAAACAATTGCTAGGTTTCTCAAAAAACAAACTGAACAAGAATCAAAGCATCACAACCATAACGCTTAAGAGCATCTGTATTAAACCAGTTTAAAACAATGGAGCCATAGATAAATATTTAGAGCAATTACAGCATATCACTTGTACTCCCCTCTGATAATCCTCAAAGTTATTGAAAGGGCTGTCTCTGAATTTTGTCAAAATGAAATGGACTGTAAGGAACTAAGCCTTATATTGGTCTCATATCTTTCTAGCAGAATAAATAGGGTTCTGGAGCAATTGAGAGGCTGACATCAAAAAAGGCATATAGTGGAAAACTTAAGTACAAAAGTTAGGAAAAAAGTAAATGCACTATTTAAAGCTGGACAGAACATACATTCTTAAAGTGTAACTAAAGGTTACAAGGTGATTACCCACTGCAGTATGTAATAATGGCCAGTCACTTTGAATTGTGGTTTACCTTTGCATAGCATGAGCTTTTGGGGAGTTTGTGTTGTTTTTCAATGAATCGTTACCTGTTTCCTTTCTCATGAGAGGACAGTATTTTTGTAGCCAAAAGGAGGAAGTTAGCGCTACAACTGGCATTGTAGTGTTTGGCTTCCCACTGCTGAGGCCATACTAAGAGGTTAGGAATATCCAGAAATGAGAGATAATAGTCCATTTATATGTTCTAAAATCTTTAAAAAACTTCCAAAAACTAACCCTAACAACACACCGACAACAGTTCCTGACCATTCTGGCACCCCTCCAATGCTCAGGAAATTAAGCATGAACTGTATCATCAAGGCCTGTTGCAGAAAGTATATCTGAAAAGTGACAGTATGTAAGGAAGAAATTTTAGTATTTTAGTCAAGTTCATACTGAAATGTAAATCTTTTCTTGTATTTCCTATGACCTGAAAAATGGTGGTTAGGATTATTAGCTTTAAGGAAATGGCACCTATTGCAAAGCACAAAGAGATTGCAGTAACAGTAAAGAAATTTGAATTTCAAACAGAATTATAGTAAATAATTTTAATCTCATATTCTAATCATTAAATTTTTATACCATTTAAATAGCTTTCACTTTATGAACAAGTTCAGCAGAATGACACTTCTATGTTCGCAGATGTAGGATCTTGACATCAGTGTGGTGCCAAGGAAATTGAGCACAACCCTTTTCAATATTCTAGATAATTATTAGAAGACCTAGAATATGACCTGAAGTTTACTTTACAAACAAGGCTTTGCTATAACTTTCTTCTTAATACAATTCTAAGGTTGCCTTTTGTGTGAGCTTTTTAGTTTAAGGCATTATTCTGTCAGTCTTCGGCACCGTATATAGCACTAGATTTTACCATTGGTTTATTGCTTACTAACTATGGAAAATGATAAGTGGTGTAAAGGATAATGCAAAATGTCCCATTCTTTTTGAAAGATATTGTGAAAAGAATTATTCAATACAATACTGAAATTGTGTTATCCCTATGAAATTGTAGCTTTTCTTTGGCAATTTAAGAATCCTTCTCACATTATATACTGGTAGTGTTTTTCACCTGTGAAAAATAGATGACTCTCGTTCTTAAACCAAAAACAAGACAAAACCCTGAAACACGCCTTCCCAGTTTTAAAGGACCTTTATGTGATTGTAAATGTTGAATATTTGTACAGTCTTCTACCACTCGGTGTAACTTTTACGTTATGTTAACCTTTACATGACATTTATCAGAACGTTTGTTCCTGAAAAGCAAATAAACATATTGTATCAGGCTAAGAAGAATTTGTGAAGGATACAAGCAGCAGATTCAAGACAAGGAAGACGGTAGGTTATTTAAAGCAGTGCTGAATTATTGTATCAATCAGTGAATACTATTTTAAGTATGAATGAGATTTCTTTAAAAAAATACTAGAATAGAAATGTCAGAGTCTTTGATCTTCAGTTCCTCATGTTAAAAAAAGACATTAAATTTTCAGAATAAATTCCTGTGTATTCCTAAAATATAAGAAAACCAGCTCTGTATTACTCCGACAGTATCCTTGGAAGTATCTGCTGAAGATACTGAGGTTCTAACATACCTCTTCTCCATAGCATGTCATAGCTGCTTTTTTCCTTTCACTTTTGGATCCTCATATTGCCTGGAATAGTTCTACTTCCTCTTCTAGAATCATCCATTAGATTCTTCACGTGGAATGGATACTGTCAATAGAGTCCTTCATTTAAGGACTTGCAATACATGTCAAAATACACAGGTTACCCAATGTAAATAGATCATGAGTAGTAAAAATAATTCCAAATGCAGCTTCATTTGATGGCAACAATGCTTAAACTGCACTGGAGCATCATCAGTTTTGACTAAGCCAATTTTATTGAATGATGTTATCGAACACAGTACTTTTTATAGTCATTTCACTTTAAAATGAGGTTTTCCTAGTACTGTATATCTAGATGAATATAATATCAAAAAGAATGGAAGAATAAAAAGAAATAAAACTTTAGCACCTTCTAATGGTTACTACTATATGTTATGCTCACTATTTGAAGGCCTTGAAGTTGAGATAATTCAGAAGATTGAGAAGCATGAACAAATCCTCTTCAACATGTGCAAATTCCAATTAACTTATTTTTGTTATGGTTGGGACAGAAGTAAACTTCATATTCCAAATTGGTTACTATGCGAAACTGAAAATTTTGAAGGATATGGGAGGTAACAAATTTGCATATTAACCTCTGAAATACATAAAATATTGTTTTGCTGGTTTTACTCACTCTGAGATAGTTGAGGTTTAATTTTACTTAACTTCTCCAGTAAAGGAAATGCTAATGCATCCACCAAATCAGACTTTTTTAAGAAGTTTGTTTGGCAAAATTGTAAATAGATTAAAACTAAGGTGGAAAGGGCTAGCTAAACTTTAAATGTAACCATAGTTAATAGATCTATTATATTTACATTAGCATGCTCTTAGATATACATATATGGACATTGTTAAACCAGAACTGCTTATTCCTACTGTAGCATTACAAAAACATTTTGGTTTAGAGTGATACAAATTAAAATAAGATTTGGGAGAGAGAATGTCTAATACTTATTTCTGGGAAATAATGTAAGGAAATAACAAACCATAATTTAAAATCTCTTGCTGAGGAATCAAAGATATTGAAAGCACAGCAGCAAATATCCCTTCACATCTGTGAGCAGAACTGAAAAAATTCAAGCACACAACCAAAAAGCAGCTAACAGTTATCTCTATTAAAGTTATGGGAGAGGCATTATCTTTTAGTCCCTAATTCTTTCTGTCACAAATGCTGGAAGGACATAGTTTGAATTCAGATCGTGTAGTATTATAAGCAACTAATCATATCAGCTAAAGGCACATCCCTTACCTGAGTTCCTGCTCTGTCTCTGACAAGGACAACTTTTTTGTAGGCAAAGAAAATTCAAGTAATAAGGTGAATTTAGGCAATATCTAGCAGTTCTTCAAGGTAAATAAGTATGCTGGTTGAATTTGGCTGACGATCTGTACATGGAAAAAATATTATTGTCAAGACATTAATAACTACTGGCTATTATAATGATGAAACAGGTGATTACAGGTAGCAAAATGCAACAGTAGGAAAAAGTCTGGAGAAGATTAATTGGAAGAAGGGTTAGCTTGGCAGAAATAAATAATCCTATTTAAAACTTCTGAATCTCCAGGGCTGCAAAACCCCTTGTGTTGCAGTAGTTGCTTCAGTAAGACACAGGATTGTAATAATCACTTGAACTAAATTGGGTTGGTGAATCTTGGTGTGATCTAAGAAGCTCATAGGTCTTGGTACATCTCCCAGTGTGCTTTATACTGGTCAGTGAAGAAGGTGAGGAGTAATCAGAAATTATGGGAGTAAGAGGAAGAACAGTTTTCCCTTTACATTTAGGTTCAGTTGATTGGGGTTTTAAGGGTTTTTTTCTGACATATAAGTATTGTTCAAATGGGCTGAAATGTTGCCTTATAAACTAAAACTTACAATGGGATCTAGACTGTTTTGCAAACTTTACTTGATGCAAATAAAGTCCTGGTATTAACTCTCTTTGATTTCTAATCGGGGTGATAATTACTTTAAATGAAACCTTGCTCTATGAGCAGTGCTGCATAATTAATTTCACTTGTGGTTGAAACATTCTTATTGATAAGATTTCTTGCTGAGTAACTTCTATTTTTAGGCTTAACAAAAAAAATCCAAAGAAGCCAAAGAGCCCCTAAAACCCACCAGAAAAAAAAAGCAAGCTATTAGTTGTCCAACCATCTGACAGAAGTTTTATCCATTAATAGTGAAACATTATTCTATTACTGTTTAAGTTCCTTACACTGGGAACTTTGGGATACAAAATGTAATGCCAAGTTTTCTTCAACTAAGAACAAGGCTTTCAAAATGAGTGTTTAAACTTCTGCTTCCACTCAGGTTAGTGATAAAAATTAAGATGATAAAAATAATCTCATTTGAAGTGATAAAGAAACTGTGACTTTAAAGGAAAAATCAGACCATTGTTGTCTTCTAGGTCATCTGTTTTCTTACTGCAGGTGGCAAATATATTAACAGAAGTCTTTTATTCCAAGCTTAGATTGTTATAAGACAAATATCAGAGTAATTCAAGTCTAATTTTTAAAAATTGTATATTTCTAGCTGAGTCTTGTCCTTTTTTTGTTGTTGTTCCTTTTATTTTGTTTTAATTGAGAACATGTTCTGGTTGAAAATAGGAACTTTGGGAATTATACACGTTCAGAAGTTTCTGCCACTGATCTGAGAACAGAGGAAACATTTTTAAAGAAATATTTCTTCTATTCAGAATTTTTTAGACATAGAAAAACTAGAAAGACACTGGATTGGAGTTGTGTGACAATGAACCTTATAACAGGGTTTCTTGGCTCTTTGAGCTACTTGGGACATAATTCTGCTTATCAGCTCTTATTTGTTGCTGTATAAATTACTGTCAAGACATTCATTATTTTAAGGTGTGGGTTTTTTTCAATTCCTGCAAGCTACCAGCAGCAGGACTCCAGGTTTGCTTATCTGGTTGCTCCATTTGTTCCACTGTTAAATTCTTAGCATATGGGTTATTTGGACTGGTTATAAGTTGGTTATTTTTCTTGGTGATAAAGACTGACTTAGTAACTTACCTTTTCCTCTTCACAACTTTAAAAGCAAACAATCAGCCTTTATGCTGATTTTAGTTTCATTAAGAGAATTTCCTTTGGCATGTATGTAGGTAAGGTGGTGTCATCGTTTGAGCCCAGCTGGCAACAAAGCATGAGGCGGCAGCTCACTCACTCCTCCCTCCCCAGCAGGATGAGGAGAAAATATAACAAAACATGGTGGGTCAAGACAGGGACAGGGAGGGTTTACTCACCAATTATGGTCACCGGCAAAACCAGACTCAACTCGGGGAAAAAATTCAGTGTAATCTGTTTCAAATCAAAGCAGAGTAGGCTAAGGAGACATGAAAAGCCAGATCTTAAAACACAAATAAATACCCTTCCCCCACCCCTCCCTCCTTCCCGGACTTGAGTCCCCTTGCTCCTGATGTCTCTCCCTCTGAGCGCCTCAGTGGCACATGGGGACAGGGAATGCGGGGTGCAGTCAGTTCACCAGAGATTCTCTCTGCCACTTCTTCCCCCTCAGGCAGGGAGGGCTCCTCACACATTTCCCCTGCTCCAGTGCAGGGTCTCTCCCATGGCAGAGAGTCCCTCACGAACCCCTCTGACGTGAGTCCTTCGTGCACAGTGCAGTCCCTCAGGAATGCACTGACCCAGCACGGGCTGCCCATGTAGTCACAGTCTGCTACAGGAGCAGGCACCTCCTCCCCTGGCGTGGCATTCTCCACGGGCTACAGATCCATCTCTGCTCTACCGTGGTCCTTCATGGGCTTCAAATCCCTCTCTGCCTTGCTGTGGTCCTTCATGGTCTGCTCCACAGCGATCCTCCCTGGGCTGCAGGGGCACAGCCTGCCCTCTCCCCGCAGGCTGTAGGGGAATCTCTGCTCCAGCTGACTCCGCTCACCTCCTTCCTCACTGACTCCTCCTATCCTGCATAGGTTTTTCTCTCACCTCCTCCTCCTCCCTCTGCTGCACGTCTCAACAACTGCTCCTTTGTCCCCTTNGGCTGTAGGGGAATCTCTGCTCCAGCCGACTCCGCTCACCTCCTTCCTCACTGACTCCCCCTATCCTGCATAGGTTTTTCTCTCACCTCCTCCTCCTCCTCCTCCCTCTGCTGCAAGTCTCAACAACTGCTCCTTTGTCCCCTTCTTAAATACGTTATTGCAGAGGTGCATCTGCTGTCTCTAAATCGTCCGGCCTTAGCCCAAGGCAGGGCTGACCTGGAGCTTGGGGAACTTTGAGCAGCTTCTGACAGGGCCCACCAGCCCGTGTAGCCACTTCCCCTGCTACTAAAGCCCTGCCATGCAGACCCAACACAGATGGGTAGGAGAGATAGTAATACAGTGCCAAGGTAGAGAAAGATTTCGTCAAAATTGTCCTTTATAAATGGCTTATTGGAACAATTTAGGAATATATTGGCACTGAATTTAACTTGAATGAAAGTAGGGTCAGGGATAAAGTGTAAAAGTTCTTGGAACAACAGAGGTGAGACTTAGAAAGAACAGGAAATAAAATGCTACTAAAAATATAAAGCCTAGGAAAACAGCAATGTTCAAACTTCTCAATTCTAGAGGAGTCTGTCAAATCAATATGTTACACTATTGTCATCCTGCCGATACATGTAAGTTGTATTTGAACACCTATCTATAAATAGCAGTGACACATCCCTTATGTACTGATGGCTGTGTAGCCCTTTAGCTCATCACTTGTCATACTTTAATAGCAGTACAGTATGAATATTGTGTGCAGTATAGGTTCTATTACTAACATCAAAGGGGTTGAAACCGCAGTCTCTTAGCCTACTATTTGCAATAATGTCCATCTCAGATGCTCCACTGAAACTTGAGGGAAAAGAAAATTGTGGGTTTTGTCACTATTTCTTTACTATTACTGCTGTTGGGTTACTGAGTGTGTGCTGCTCTCCGTTCCACTTGCTTGCATGGGGCACCCACTTTTGAGTGCCTACCTCCCACTGCAGCTGCTGCAGATCTTGCAAAACTCTCTGGGGCATGGTTCACACTTGTTCAGTGTGAACCTGTTCATCATATCAAGAATTTCTGTGTGGAAACGAGGACAAAATAAGCCTCATGTCATCTTCAATGACATTTTAAAAATCAAGCATCACAGTCAGATTTCTGTATTATATTAAATATGCATGTATGTCAAAATGAAAAGTTTATGTGAAGACACTTTTTCATTGTCTGGTATTCTTCCTTTTCTTTAAAATTCATTTCATGGGGAATGTCAGGGGAAGGGCTGTATTGTTGTGCTTCTTTTTGAAACAGATTGCTCTCAATGTTCATCTGTTCCTGCAGAACTAAAAACCCATTTCTTGATTATCGCTGAGCTATGGCAATTTTAAGCCTGCTGGGTTATGCAAGCAAAATATTCTGCTTGCTAACTTGATCATTTTCACCAGCGGCTAAATGTAAATGTACATTCTTTCTGATTATACTCTCACTTTTTACAGAAAACTTGTAGAGTATCAGGGACTTGTTTCGAAGTTACTTACCATTTATCTGTTGAATTATAGGACAATTCAGGTGGGAAGGGACCCTGGGAGGTCTCTTTAGACCAAACTTTTGCTCAAAACAGGGACAGCTATGAGGTCAGATGAGGTTGTTTGGGACTTTTTCTGGCTGAGTCTTAAACCTTCAAGGACTGAGATTACACAGTGTCTCTGGGCAGTGTGTGCCACTGCCTGCCTGTCCTTATGGTGGAAAAAGTTTCTCATCTAGTTTGAACCTCTCTTGTTTCAGCATGTGCCCCTTGTGTCTCACCTTACTATGGTGCCATGTGCACCATAGTAAGAGAATGGCTTAACCTCCCCAATAACCACCCCATAGACACTGGGACGCTGCTGTTATGTCCCCTGTAACTACCTCTTCCTACACTGAACAAGCCCTGGTCCCTCAGCCTCCCCTCACAGAGCAAGTTCTCCAGCCTCAGCTGTCCTGATGGTCCTCCTCTGATCTTGCTTGCCTGTTTTGTACTGAGGGATGCAAAACCGGATGCCATCTCCAGATGTGATCTAAAGAACATGAGTATGGGAGAGATAATATTTTCACTTAGTCTACCAGCTGTGCTCATGTTCATACAGCCCTGGATGCAGTTGGTCATCTTTGTTGGTGGTGCAGGCTGCAATCTCAGCTTGCTACCTACAAAGACCCTAGTGTCCTTTTCTGCAGAGCTGCTCCCCATCCTGGCAGCCTCCAGCTTGTCACAAGTTTGAATCTTGAATAGTTCTCTTCTCTTCCCTTTCCACTTTCTTCATAATAAATTCCTGCTTTTTTCCCCACCCTCTAAATTGCTTTTCAAGAATTTAATATTAGAGGTTTTAATGTGGCCACCTGTGTAAGAATGGCCAGAATTATTCCTGTGCATATGTCTAATTCATGTCTTTGTAGTCTTCATTTCTTGAAGTAATACGCATATTTAAAATAAACCTACATTCTGTTTTTTAAAATATCCATAATGAACAACCATTATGTTTTTTTAGTTGATATAAATATTTATAAGAATGAATTTAAGTCTCTATTTTTCTGTTTTGACTTCTACCAAATTGCTTTTGTAAATTTCTCAGGCATCTGTATGAAAAAAACTTCTGTTCCTTTGTAGAAACTTTAAATGTAAGAATGGCTACAGTAGGAAAAAACACACTAGACTAAGGCAGGAAGAATGAACAATGATATAGAAGGGATGACTTACACTTGAGATATGATCAAATACACAAGGTCTCTAGTTCAGAGAACTGAATGGAAGCACAGCAATGTTTGGTTTTTTTTTAAATTGTAACTGATACAGAGAAAGCAAAGAGGGTATGATTGTTCAGTGTCTCAAAATAAAAAATTTAGCTGGAATTAAATGCAACTGAGAGGAAGTATTTCAAAAGAAACAGCTCTAGCTGTAGTTTTCTGATTTTTTTCAGGTCGTTGTTAATTCATAGGGCCAAAAATTGATCTGTGATGTGAATGTTTGTCAGCTACTGAAATGTATATGGCCTAAATGGTTTTCTTATTTATTGTGAAATAGGGTAACATTTTTTTCTTGTGTTACTGGTTGACACTGTTCATGCTGTTACAAATTTTGACCAGATATTACTTTTATATAAATATTGGTTGTCTGTGGCAGTAGGGGGCTGGAGGGGCGGCCTCTGTGAGGAGATGCCAGGCTGCCCTGTGCCGGACAACCAGTCCCAGCCAGCTCCAACCAACCCACCACAGGGCATGGCTGAGCCCTGCAGCCACGGTGGTGGTGTGTCTCTGTAAGAAAGGGCAAAATGCTGCCCTGCAGTGAGGGGAAAAGCATGAGAAACAGCCCTGGGAGCACCAAGAGAAGAGGGGGAGGAGGTGATCCAGGCATGTGAGTAGGGATTGCCCTGCAGCCCCTGGAGAGGATCATGATGGAGCAGGTGTTTCCTGAAGCACTGTAACCTGCGAGAAGGATGTTGTTTTAGCCACAAATTCAAAGCACAGCACCATGCGGGCTCCTATGAATAAATAAACTTCATACATTCGTGCAAGCCAGACCTAGTACAACGTATCTTTTAATATATATGATTTTTGGCTCAGCAAAATTAGTGCTGCCTAAAGAAGGTCAGAACAAATCCATCTATGTAATAAAAACTATAAATAGATACACAAGCTAACCACTCTTCAATTGCTTGAACTGCAAGAAAGTCCCCAAGTTTTTGGTTAACCAAGTGATGGAAGAGCCATGTCACTAAGGGAAACTGATGTATTTGCTATTAGCCACTCAGATCTGGTGCGTGTCCTGTTAAATCAACCTCTCTTTTAAGGTGGGCAGTGATCTGACTTCGGAGCTTGAAGGGCTTTATGTGGAGATATATGAGGGTAGGAATGGTAAAAGTTTTCAATAATTACAGTATAACTTCATTGTTCCCTCTGTCTCAGTTTTTATACCATTTAAGAACAGCTTTGACATCCCCCCTGCCCCGCACAAGTATTTGCACAAATGTTTAGAAAAGGGCTAGAACAAATGCATGCAGCAACCTCTCTAGAAACACGACCAGACTAATAAAGATCCTCTTTCTTAATTACATATGAAAACTGTATATTTGCCTACTTTTAATCTACTTACCTTGTGAAATAAACTTTGAATGTCCTGTTGTACCATTGAAGATATGAAGTGACAAGTTAAATGCCTTGGAGTCTAATTACATCATGACAGTTTTCCATTATAAAAAAAAACTTGTAATCTCATAAAAAATTACCACAGTTTCTTTTCCTAAGGAGTATATTCCACTTATTCATTTGGCATTAATTATGACATCACTCTTTAATAATGTGTCAATTTCTTATATCTGTATTCTTCTATTGGATTTGTCTGTGGTTTATATCAGGCTGCCAAGTTTTCCAGTTATCTGGATCATCCTGTTTACCATTATAGCATTAACAGAAAAGTAGCTTCCTTTTTGTTGTCTGAAACTCTCACTGAGTGTCAAGATATTCAGGTCCAGAGATCTGAAACTTCTTGACTTTCACTTTTCCCTAGTTAGTCCTGATAACTGTTTTGTAAGTATTTTTTTTTTACCTATGTGAGACGTGAATAGCAATTACAATCTAAATTTTTTTCAAATGGTTCTACCATTTCCTCCCTGTAATGCACTGTGGCATTCTTTTTGGTATTGATATCATTAAGCTCTCCCGATTTAAGTAAAATTTCTCTATGATATACTTAATACCAGGTTTCCTCCTGATGTCATCTATCTTTATAAAAATCTATTCTCTTTTTTTTTATCCAGTGTAGCTTTCCCTCATTCACAAGTATGTGACATGCTTAGAACTCCTTCGTAAGATTTTCTTACATGTTTACTGACTATAATTCAGATATTTTTTGTGATTTTTTTTTTCTAATATGATTCAGACCACGGTAAGATTTACTTCAAAGAAAAAGTCATCTGAAGCACCAGAATATATTGCACTTATAGCAATAGATGCAATTGATTCATGAACTATTGCAGCACTAACTCTTAATTTGGGGGCTCAGTTACTTGTTTTCTGCCAAAATGATGCCTTTTTATGTTAAATGGAAAATGAGAATAGAAGAATGTTCAGCAGAAGTTTCTGAACCATGCTGGTTTCTCTATTGAGAAAGATCCCAGAAGGAGACATTGACAACGCTTCACAATAAGGTAAAAGAAACAAATCAGTATGTAGCCTTCTACAGAAGGAATAGAAAATGAGAAAGGCTAAAAGGAACAAAATATGAAGAACCTACAAACAGTATGATTGTCCCAATGACATTTAAAATAGATTTCTGAAGCCTCCCAAATAGAGAATTGAAATGTTCCCTTGAATTTTAAGCAGAACTTATTTATGTTGAGGAAACATAATGATCACAGTAAAACTAGTTTAATAATGATTTTTTTTTCCTTAAACTGCTTGAGATAAGCAATAACACAAGTTAGTATTATAATATTATTATATTGGTTATAACTATACTGTTAGGGATGTTGTTCTGCCTCCTAATTCACTAGAGATGCTATGTTTGAGTGTCAGTGAAAACAGAAGATAATTTCGTGTTAAAAGAATGTTAAAATATGGCTTGCCACTCTGTTCCTCTGAAGTTCTAGTGAAGTAGTGCTGATCTTGTAGTTTAATATTGTGAAAAACAACTGCTTCTGACCTTAACATTTTTATTTTAAAAGATTATGTTTTAAGCTTTCAGCGCCATAAACTAAGCCTTTCAAATAAAAACCTAAAAGGTTAAGGTGCAGAACTTTATCTATTATAAACTGTCATGTCTCTAAAGAAGTCATCACATAGATAAAGTCTTCAAAATGCCAGTCAGCTATGCTTTTTGTTTGTGGGTGGAAATTACTTAATCATTATTATTTTGTAAATGTATAGAGACTCTTCCATTTTCCCTCCCTGTGTACTCCATGCTCTTAGCAAGTAAGCATAGCTTTAAAATACCAGAGTACAAGATGGATTTGAGAGAGATTTTGGAAATTAAGAACGCTGTTTTGAAAAGGCCATATCCTTATTGGCTGATGATAGTGCCCATGAACTGAGCATAAACTACACTTCTGTTGCTTTGCGCTCTGACCAGTTGTGTGCAGTGATTTCCCAAGATGGTTCAGGTCCAGAGCAGGCAGCCTATCCTCTTTTGCAGTACTTCTGTCTCTAGGCAGAGAGAGAAATAAAGTTGTGGAAGTGATCATTTTCCACTCCTGAAAAAAAGTCATTTAAAGGACCCTTTCTGAAGGCTTTTTCCTTTTAATTGCAACCATTCCTTTATGGGGTAAGGGAGCTAAGCAGTTTGTTGTTCACAATGCAATGAATACCAGGGAGATGCAGACATCACTTGGAAATTGCAACATACAACAAGCTCCTGATGTGCTGACTTTCAAAATTTTTGTTTTTTTTTAAAAACATTCTGATCAGTGACACAAATTTGCTGCAGACCACTACAGTTACTTCACTTTGCATCAGTGAAGAATTTGGTCAGCGTCATTGAAGATGCAAGTCATGTGCCATTATTGATGTATAGCATAGCTTTCTGTATCATCCTGGTGTGCCTAGCATTATACATAAGTAACCATATGTTCTATTAGCTGTTTGTAGCTATTGTTCCAGCAAGAGACATAATGATAACTTCAAGTCCCTGTATTTGAGGAAAGCTCAAAAGTTGAGAGAAATATTGACATTAAAATCAGCAAAAATACAGGAAAATAATGATGAAGTTCCTTAGCAATTTTACAAGGTTTGGTGTTTTTTCCTGCTGTAACTGAAAATTATCTCTTTTACAGATCTGTTGTGCTTTAACTTATATATTTGTAAATCTTGCTGCATAAATTCAGGCAAGAATATTGGCTCAGAAATAATTCTGGCAGCTTCGTGCCATAATCCTGAACAAGGAGGCAGATCTATATTAATTACAGTTTTATAAGCATTTAATAATCATCCAAGTTCATACAAATGTAGACACTCAAGTTTATTTGATTTCTGTAGGAATATATTTTAAAAATAGAACTATTTGCAGTGTCATTCACATACCACTAATCTTAGAGTTTAACTTGACATCAGAGGGTCTTCAAAGAAGGAGAGTGCATGGATCATTACTGCACCTGAATTTACCATTCAAAATGCTGCACATCTTGGGGTGTTGGACTTCACAACCTAAACAGGTAGTATTGATATGCTGCAGGCTGGTACACCTGCAGCAAATGCACCTGGTGCAAATTCAAAAGCCACTGGGGATACATCAAGTGGCATATCCCTTCTGAAGCAGCATCGATTAACCGCATGTTATGTTAATGTGCTGCTGGAAGCACTATCAGTCAGCAGGATGGGGAATGGGCAGGTAGAGAAGCTTCAGGGATAGTATTGGCTTCCAGGTTTTGATAAAGTTCCTCACATTTTAAGATGGTTTAGTGATGGTTGGGGTTTTTTTCCCACTATGATTCTTTAATATTGTGTTTCAATAGTGTATTTTTTCATAATAAATTACACTATTTACAAAAAATGTAGCTAATACTGAAATACACTAAGCCATGTTGCAGTGTTCTGTCCTGCTTTTGCCACTCAATTAGCTTTTTCTTTGCTACAGGACATGTCAGCTATTGTATATGTGACACCTTCCTTGTTAGGAATGTAACACTAGAAGACAAGACATCCTTCACCTCAAACTATAATTATGGGTGCATAGTGCACATATACAGTTGTCATGTCCCACCAAAGAGGAGGAAGAGGTGACTCAGGTTCGCGGATCCTCTCAGGACGTATTAAGGTAAAACAATTGCTCAAGTTCCATGCACAAACATCCATTTTAATGAGAAAATTACAACTGTCCCATATAGTTTGGCATCCCACAATGTACAACTGTACAGAAGGTTAAGGTAAGCTTTGTGATTATTTGCCGCACATGTAGGATTTGAGCCTTGCATTATTTGCTAGAGAAAAAAAGGAATAAAAAGAAAGAGAGGGGAAGAGAGAGAGAAAGAGATCACCTGTCCGGGTTCCAGGATTGGTCCAGCCAACAGGGGTCTCTGGTCTGTAGGAGCACTCATCCAGAAGCTTCCTCTGAATGCTATTTTTTATCCTCTTTTATTCTCATCACTCAATGTGGATTGCCTCCTCCAAAAGTTTTGTTTCTGGGCAGAATTCAGCATCATTCTGAAATGGTTAATTTGTCTCGCTTGCTGTGTAAATCAGCAGGCATGCTCCTTACAGGTGTGGGGGGGCAAGTCTTTTTGGTCTTGAACTGAGTCAGTGGTCGTGATCTCCGCCTGCCTCATTTACCTCTCTCCCAGTTACTGTAGATTCTTGCTGACTTCATCACTTCCTGGGCAATCATCCAGCCTTTTGCATCTTCTGAGGCAAGACGTTCCCTTGTATCAGTCCTCAGCTCCTCTTCAAGGATGTATCTCACCTCACTTGCAAGTGTTTGAGACATTAACAAAACAGTTCTTTGTTCCAGAGGGTTACAAGTTAGCCTTAATGTTAGATCATTTGGTCTTTCAGTTATGTCCTACAACAGTCTTCCTCTGTAAGTCGTTCAGTCAAGCCCTCTGTTCAGCCAAAGACCTGTGGATCCTGGAAGGGTAGTGCATTATTGATGTCCATATTGGTCATTCTGTTGTACCAGAACTACTGGAGATTTTATTTGCAGTTTTGTAACAAGTGTATAGGAATGCTTTTCAAGCCCGGTAAGGAATTAGACAGATATTTTAAGATTGACTAAAAGAATTAAATCCTTTCCCTTATCTCTAACTCCAGTAAAACTTCCAGCCTTTCTTAGTATTCTGAAGTAGTTATACATTAGCAAGGATGTGTATAATGTTGCCTGTATCTTCTGCTCTACTTTTATGTACAGATAGTGTTGTATAGTGAATACTACAGGAAAGTGAAAATATGAAGGTCAGACTTTATAATTAACTTATCTAAATAGTGTTTGCTTATGTTAAGGGCAAAATGAGCTTCCCTTTGAAGACACCACCAGCTTCCTGTTCTGTGAAAAAAAAAAAAAAACCTCCCCAAAGACTCCCAAAATCGATTTCAAAGCTGTTAAGTGGTTATATATATAAGTTTACATGTATTTTATAAGCTGTATTTTAAATTGGGGAAGGAGTTATTATAATTCTGTTTCTTGACTTGAATGAATGCTGAATGGAATGAATTTATATCAGAGGGGAGTGTTTGCTCATTTTCCAAAAGCAAAGGAATGAATCACAGTAGACAAAATGAAATGGAAGATCTTTTGGTCAATGTANGTTTCTTGACTTGAATGAATGCTGAATGGAATGAATTTATATCAGAGGGGAGTGTTTGCTCATTTTCCAAAAGCAAAGGAATGAATCACAGTAGACAAAATGAAATGGAAGACCTTTTGGTCAATGTACTGTTCTGATATAAATGCAAAACCTCAGTGCAGTTTCCCGTTCTTTTCCTCTTCTTGCCATCTTGGTATTATGAAGAGCTGATGATATCTGGGATTTACCTATGTGGCCAAAGTAAGAATAAAATGATCGGACCTTGAAGGGAATAGTTAGTTTGGAGAAATCCGCTTTGAGGTCTGAGGTGAAAGTGCATGCTTTCTGAACAGCATATGTATGGAGGACGGATTGCTTTCTCATAGACCTGTGTGTTTTACAGGTATTTTAAAAAAATAAATAAATAAAAAAGAGAGGGGTGGAGAACTAGCCCAAAATATAATAAGGTGCACCTGATAGCCTGCATAAATATATTATCTAACTTGAATAAATGAGTTCTGAATGGGAAAAAAATTAGCTTCTGATTTTCTTTTCCTATTAACATTGTTACCAATAAACATTGAAAAGCAATTAAAAATAAAAAAAAACCCCAACCAACCAAAACAAAATTACCCACAAACCCTTTTAAAAAGAATATCTATACATCTTAGGGTACATTTCCTGTTTTCCTTATGAATTTAGAAGGTAGATGAGCATATCAGCTAAAAAATGGATGTCCAGCATCTGTAAAAAACTAGTGTATTTTATAAATACATAAATGAAAGATATGAGTTAATATCTTGGCTTTACATTTGAAGCACCTCAAAAGAAGGGGGAAATAATTTTTACATGTGAGATTGTGATTTGTAATTTCTGTTTGTTAATTTTCTGCAATAATTCTTCAGTTCTTCAGGTGTACTATAAAACGTTTTCTCCTAGAGATATAAGAGCATTAATTCACCAGTTGAGATCAGTGTCAGCTTTGCGATCGACTCAGAGTACATCAGAATTTCTTTCTCTGAGTTTATTGGCACATGCACAGCACATGACCCAGGGCTGAGACATCGAGACTTGAGAAACAGGATGATTAGGATGGACACAGAGAATCAGTATGCATTATCCAGGGACACAAACTTAGTGTGTGCTGTGGTAACACAGCTTTAAGCACAGTATACTCTTTAAAAGGTGCTATATGCATCGCATATTTACCTGAAAGAATTCACAGAGGGAATGGAGGTTAGAAATGGTAGTGAGGTTCTGCCTCTTAAAGAATCTAGTTCTGACGGTTTCAGTTTCTGTTGAGTTTATTCTAACTAGTAGATCTATTCCTCAGCATTTAAAAAATGCAAAGTCTTGACTTTTACTTTACCTAGCTTGTTCGAAGGATTTGTTCTTGAGTAGAAACTCATCATACAGACTTGGATTAGTCATCTTAAATGACATTTGGAATACTACTGCAGTTTTCATTAGTGAATTTTTCATGAGGTGATGGATGTTTCTACTACTACTTCAAGCTCATCAGTGAGCAACAGCAGCTTGGAAAGACCTTGTTTTGCATAGATTTACCAATGTGCAAAGAGAATCATTCTGGTCAAAGTTGGCCCATTGTCACTGAAATGTCAGCCTTATAGTGTGCCAGAGAACATCAGAACTGTATTTCGTGCATGTCAGTGGAGTCCTGTAACCACAGCTCAACATGTATACTTGCAGTGGAGCTGGAGATCAAGAAGCAAGACTACAGGAGAGAAAAGATAATAACTTGTGCTTTAGTATTCTGAACGCTCTCTTGGGTCAAATGGTGGCGTACACTGAGAAACCAACTGTGGAACTGTAGAACCTGCCTAGTTGTTCAGGACAACTTCCCAGGGCAACCGAGGTTTGCTGGGTAGACGTATAAACAGTGATCATATTTTTTTTTCTTTAATTTACTTGAGACAGGAAGGTAAGGAAAGGAAAAGCGGACTATTCTAATTATTCATCACACAAATATTTGTGTTAGTTTTGAGCTGTCTAAATTAATACAGTGCTCAACCAGTGGGGTGGGAGTTGGAGGGAATTGTTTTATGAACAGGCACCAGATGTAAAGGTGGAAAGATCTATTCTTTGTTTTGTTTTGATGTTTTTCTCATGCCCCCTTTCCACACATATATCCAGCACTTACTCTTTCAGCTTTTATTGTTATCCCTACCCAGAGAGACCAGTTCTAAGAGGACCCTTCAGAGGACTGAAACCACTACTTGTTACAGATGAGAACCTGCTACCAAATTACCTATATATAAAGATTTCTTAATTTACTTACTTCCTTCGCTTTAAGGGAAAGGTTTGGGATTTGGGGTTGCTTGTGGTTTTGCTCTTTGCCAAAAATGTTTGCAAATTTTCTTGTGTCAGTGATGTGAAGACCACTAGTCAAAATGGGTCAGCTCAGCCATGTAAGCAGAGAAACTCCATGACCATCCTTGCCTTGGGCTTATTTTTTATTTACTTTCAATTTTGTTTCTTTTAATTACTCACTGGAAATTCCAGTGAATCTGTTCTCATATTGGTTGAAAGGATCCCTCTAAACATGCCTTTTGTTTCTATAAGTTTCCTAATCATCTGCCACCAGTCTCCATTTGCGGTGAGTTATTAGGCCGTGTGGACCTATAGCCTGAGCCAGCATGAGTCCTCTTAAGTTTTTTGCTTTTTTGCTAGTTGCCCACCAAGAAGAAACTTTCATGTGATCTGATTAGTCACTGTAGCAAAAATGCTCACACAAAACCTTTATCACAATGTCAATGTACCATGCCAGTTACACTGCCATTATTTCTGTGGAGAAGAGAAAAGATCTACTTCTGACTTAGTTACACATCAGTTGTCTGTTAAGGACGTTTTAAGATCTTGGTAACTGTATGCCCTTTCTCCAAGAGGGGGATTGAAAGAGCAGTTTAAAACCATGACTGCCAATAATGGTATTCAAGGAACCTAGAAAACGAGGCTTTTCTTCTCAAACAAAATGAAACCCTGTGGGCAGTCCCAAGCATGTAACCAATTATTTATCTTCCTGTCCATCTACCTTTTGTTGTGTGAATATTTTTCACAGTATGAACGTCTTTAGGCCTACATAGATGCTTGCTGCAGATCATCAAACTGATGATTTTTTTTTTAAAGTTGAAAATATAGAGATAGCATTTTGATGAGGGGTATGACAGTTTCAGTTGCTGTACAGCAACCACTGTGCAGCACAAAAGAGGCAAAACAGATATGTACAGCAATTATTTCAGTTGTAATGATAAGAAACTCTTGGAAAATTTAGTAGGTTTCAGACAGAAATTCAGGATATTTTACAAATGCTGTCTTATGAGCTCTGTGAGGTGAACACAAATGCTAGCCACTAACCAGGAAACGTATAAAAATATCTTAAATGCCTGGAGAGAAATACTTGCTTCTGCTTATTGCACACCCTCATCACTTTAGCTAATGTAAAATATACAGCTACTTGTCTTATTTGCCATATAAATATTGTATTAATAAACAAGCTCAGCTGGGCAGGACTCCAGCCAAGGCTACTTTGGGAGTAGGTATGTTTGGGTAGAAGGAGATGGATTTATTTCAGTCTTTCTTTCCCCTCTGGGAAGTTCCAAATTTTTTCAGTCCTTAATAACCCCACATAAAAAGCCCCTACTTTTTCTACACTAATGAGTTTTTCTTCTCTCAGATTGCAATGTATTTCTCTGTGCTCAAACTATTCTTCCTTAAGATTTCTCACAGCAGTTTTAATGAACAAGGAAATTTTAAATAGGTGGGGGAGGTACTTACCTAGTCCATTCTGAGTTGAACCCAGATATTCACTTTATAATGAACCTAAGTATTTATTTTCCATCAGATTAAAACCAAAATATTTTAACACCAGATTTCCCATTCTATGTTGTATTCAGTAAAACAGTAAATTAATATAAATCCTTTCTTACCTATTGAAAACGGCAAATACATACCCATTTAGACATGCAATCCACACACATGACCTATTTCAAAGAATGCTTGAGGTTGCAAGGGACCTCTGGAGAGGTCATTTTCTCAAACTCCTTACTCAAGGAGAGCTACCTAGAGAGGTGTTGCCTAGGACCATGTCCAATCTCTCTGGGCATCCTATTTCAGTGCTTAGTCACCCTCAGAGTAAAAAAAAAATGTTTCCTGATCTTCAGAAGGAGTCTCCTTTGCTTCTGTTTGTGCCTATTGCCTCTTGTCTTATCACTGGACACCACTGGAAAGAGCCTGGCTCCTTGTTTGCACTCTCACAGAATGGTAGGGGTTGGAAGCGACCTCTGGAGATCATCCAGTCCAACCCCCCTGCTAAAGCAGGTGCCCCTACAGCAGGTTGCACAGGAATGTGTCCAGGCGGGTTTTGAATATCTCCAGAGAAGGAGACTCTACAACCTCTACAACCGGGTAGCCTGTTCTAGTGCTCTGTCACCCTCACAGTAAAGAAGTTC
>VZSC01006377.1:22465-48078 GCA_013398225.1 Steatornis caripensis | reverse complement strand
CCTATGAGGATGTTGTGGGAGACAGCTTCAAAAGCCTTGCTGAAGTTGAGGTAGACAACATCCACTACTCTCCCCTCGTCTACCCAACCAATCCAATCATGCAGTCGTAGAATGCTATCAGATCGGTCAAGCAAGATTTCCCCTTTGTGAATCCATCTTGACTAGTCCTGACAGCCACCTTCTCCTCCATGTGCTTAGAGATGACTTCCAGAATGAGCTGTTCCATCACTTTTCCAGGGATGGAGGTGAGGCTGACTGGCCTGCAGTTTCCTGGGTCTTCCTTCTTATCCTTTTTGAAGATTGGAGTGACATTGGGTTTCCTCCAGTCCTCAGGCATCTCTCTTGTTCTCCGTGACTTTTCAAAGATGGTGGAGATTGGCTTGGCAATAACATCTGCTAACTCCCTCAGTGCTTGTGGGTGTATCCCATTGGGGCCCATGGATTTGTGGGTGTCCATTTTGCCTATGTGATCTCTAACTCAATCCTCCTCGACCAAGGGAAAGTCTTCCTTTCTCCAGACCCTCTGTCTTATCTCCAGGGTCCGGGCATCCTGAGGGGGGGGGCCTTAGCAAGTATTTACTTTCAAATATTTGTATATATTAATGAGATTCTCCTTGTGTTTTTTTTTAAGCTGAACAGTCTCAACTGTCTCAGCCTTTCCTCATAGGAGAGATGTTCCTGTCATCTTAGTGGTATTTCACTGGACTCTCTCCAGTATGTGCATATCTCTCTGTTGTACTGAAGAGGCCAATGAACACATTACTTCAGGTGTGACCTTGTAAGTAATGAGAAGAGGGGAAGGATCATCTCCCTCCACCTGCTGGCAACAATTCTTAAGCAGCCCAGGATGCCACTGGCCACCTTGGCAGCAAGAGCACATTTGCTGGCTCATGTTCAACATGGTTTCCAGCAGGACCCCCAGATTGTTTTCTGCCAAGCTACTTTTCAGCTGAGTGGCCCTCACTATGTGCTGGTGTGTGGGGTTATTCCTCCCCAGGTGCAGGACTTGCAACTTCTGCTTATTGTAGTTCTGAGGTTCCTGTCAGCTCATTTCTCCAGCCTGTCAAGGTCCCTGTTTCATGAGAAGCTAAGATTTACCAGCACAGCTCTATACTTTTCCCTCCATTTCTCTGATTTTTTCCATGGAAAGTCAAGTTGTTGACACTTTTCATTCTGAATATGTTCAGGATCTAGCACAAAATTTCTCTCTTGAGAAATATCTCTAGGTCTCTGAGCAACCTGATGTAGTTGAAGATGTCCCTGCTCATTTTAGGGGAATTGGACTAGATTATGTTTAAAGATCCCTTCCAACACAAACCATTCTATGATTATAAATAAGATTTATTTTACTGAAGACAAGAATTTATTTTTTCTAAGGACTTTGTGTTTGCCTTGATAGAAAATACACTGGAAAAACTTTAGTTAAAGCATAATTTAATAATTGTTTTATAGTCTTGGAAATCTAAATGAACTCAATCTGGAAAAAATATATGATTTCAAAATATTTTTAATATTGAATACAAAAGGGAAGAAGAAGGTGACAAATATTGGTAGAGCACACACTGGACCTGTTTGAGACTATATGCTATTAATTTTGATATACCTCCACCATGTGGAAGAGGGGTGGGAAAACAGGAATATTATGGAATGTGGACTTAACCTACAGCAGTTTTCTTAGCAATTTATACAAAAGTTAAAAAAACCCTAGTGTTCCTCTTTTCTCTTCTCCCTTCTATTTTACCTCAAACCAGGGAGGATATTGTCAAGAAAGTGACTTTAAGACCATTTCTTAATAATGGTTAGTCTGTTTGGTTTGTTTGTTTCTTTTTTTACAATAATGCCCAAATTTGAGTAATTTTTGGGTACTTATGCATCCATAGGCAGAATTTTGTATTCTTCTGCTGGAGTACTTTTTATCCAGTGTTTTGGTTCAGATTTTCATCCTCAAAATGTATCACAACCTTACTTGTAAAGGACAGTAAGTGTTTCAGTAAGTCCTGACTAAATCTTTCACGGTTTAAGAAGTTTGTAAACCCTAGTGGCTCTTTAATGCTTGATTCTTTGTCTTAAACAGAATTTTTAATGGATTTTTAATACATGTATAAACATATAAATTAATATCTCATGTTGCAGAGATATGGAATTATTAGGAACAAATTCTAAACAGATTGTGCATCACAAATCAAAACATTAAAAAAATCCATTGCTATTAATGGAAGAGTGGCAGTGCTATGCACAGTATTTCCTGCTTTTCTACCTTAAATATATCCATTTCAAGTTTTTATAAATGCTTAATCTCCAAGATATTAAAATGCCAAGATTTTTACTAATATGTGTCATGAAATATACATGATAGGAATATTAATTCACATTAAAGTTGTTATTCCAAAAGAAATACTATCTTTAGCAGTTTCTTTCAGTTCTTTTTAAATGTTTTATTTTACCTTGTCAAGTTCAGTGTTTGCATGTAATTCACCTTTCCAAAGTTAAGAAGTTCTTAGTGCAGATACAAAGTAATACCATTACTAAAAAAAAAAAAAAAAAATAAAGAAGATTGTTAGCCTAAAAGGTCAGTGCACCTGATATTCAGTACAGGTATGTAACAGCATGCAATATTTAGCACTGTGCAGAGACGTTGAAAATTGGCAGGGGATTTCAATGCTAAATTTAGACCCAGAAAACTCAGCCAAACCAGAGCAGCTTAAGTTGTTCAGCGTTAATCAAGTGTTTCCATAGGGACAGGTCAGTACCGCAGGTGCTAATTCATGAGGAAAAATTTGATATTGCTTCATAGGGGGAAAAATACATGGTTGAGGCAAGATAGACAAAACTCATTTGCACCACAAAACTTTTTCTTGGGTAAGTGGGGACAGCAACACAGAAAATCTGAGGAACATTGGAACATGAAAGTAGATTATAATATTTAAGTGCTTGGCTGGCTGATATAATGGAAGAACTCCATAAGCTAATCACTAATTACATGAAACTGTCCTGTAAATTTTACTACACTTGGAGGATTCAGAAAAACAGATGAGGTAGAATCCCATACATCCAGTTTATTGTCACAAATTTCTTGAACGGTCATACCCATAACTATATGAAAGTAGTGTTCACGCCTCCAAACCTGTAGATAATCTCAAAAAGAATAACCTGAAACATCACATCAATATTTTAGGAATAAAATTAATCTGGTGTGTCTAAAAACTACTTTTGGTCCTTCTGTGTGGTACTTAAGGATAATATACATGCCACGGCCGTTTATAATTTCCTGCAGTGTTCATGGTCAACCATCTCCATTCTGTTATCTTCTGTATGGTTCTTCGATTAGTAGACATATATGGAGAAGGAAGGCCTTGCTTTGCTTTTTCTCTCCTCTGTTGCTACTGGTATTGGACTTCAGCCTTTATGAAGTTTTCACTCATGATATAGGTGGTCTATCGCTAATCTGATCTGATTTGTTGCTAATCTCAGGTCAGTTGATTTGTTGCTAATCTCAGGTCAGTTTGTGCCAACATTTGTAACTGTGAGTGTGTAAGAATACAAATTTGGTTATGGGTTTGTTATGACTGAATCTATACAGCTGATTCCAGTTCACCACATTGATCTATTCCCCTTTTATATATTTCTAGGTCTATGAAATATACAACTACTCAAAAAAAGAAAAAAACACCCTGTTGTGATCTACTACAAACTGATAAGTAATGCTATCTCTGGGGAAAATGATTCATTTTAAAGCAATGGGGAAAAGTAAGTGAAATAGGATGAATTACACTGTCTTCATCAAGCAGGTGATCTTCTAATGGGGTCAAAGACTGATACTCTTGATAGACAACTCATTAGTGACAAGCGCCAGCTGAATTTGCCGTTGAGACTGTTACTTGATGAAAAGACTTTTTTTAATAAGGAAAAGGTTTTCCTTTTGTTGGGTTTTTGGTTTCATTTCAATGGACACTCAAAACATGCATTTCATAGTTTATTGGTGTTTCATCGTCTTATTTCCTCCACAACTCCTGAGTGACATTGCAGTTTCACACGATGTTAACAGCAGCTCAGGTAGCAGGAATATATAGTCTATGATGGGAAAAGAAGCTATGTCCTTACACAACATGGGAACAAGTAGCCTATGGCTATTACTCTTTCATACCAGCACATGATTTAAGTTTACAGATAAATGCATCAAGACATGATTTGAAGTAAACCAGACATTTAAATTTTGAAATGTAAAACCATAGAAATGAATGAACCTGCACTATGAGGAAAGACTAAAGGAGTTAGTTTTTTTTCTCCCAGGAGAGGAGAAGGCTTGGGAGGACCTCATCACAGTTTTCCAGTGCTGAAAGGGTAGATACAAAGATAATGCAAACTCTCTCTTCACAAGGAGTTACGAGGAGAAGACAAGCGGCAATTGGTACAAGTTGAAAAAGGAGAGGTTTTGACTTAATATAAGAAATAAATTTTTTATGGTAAGAACTGCAAAACAACCTGGAACAACACTGGAACAACCTCCTCAGGGGCATGATAGAGTCCCCATTGCTGGAGGTTTTCAATATGCATTCAGTAGGGTGCTAGATAATTTCATCCAGATTCTCATTCCCATAAAATATTGGACCAGATTATCTTTGAAGGTCCCTTCAAACCTAGACTGTTCTATGACCAATAAGAGACAAACAAGGAAGGTTAAGAAAACTGATTGCCAAAGTAGAATGTTTTTTAGGAGTGTGTATGTGTCCGGGGAGTGGGGAGAAGCAATTTTCTTCTCCCCAAAAAATAGTGGGATAGAAGTAAAGCAGCTTATTCATTCTTAAAATGTTTGGGAAAACGTCAGTCTATTCGTTACACTCTGTGTATTGAGCTAGAAATTTTGGATACTAAGAAGAATTGCAACAGCCAAAAATAAACCTTGAAAAAGGAAAACACCTTAAATTGTATGAGGCAGTTCTATGAATTGGAAAAACAAATATGAGAATGAGAGGAAAAACTTTTCAAAATTCTATTTAAGTAGGAAAAAGCATGAAATGCAGTTCAATTTTTAACTTGTTTTCCTTGTCTTTCCTGCTAAACCAAAGGACAATGAGCAAAGTGGGAATTAATGTTAAACAATGAGCTTCATATTAATGTATATAACTCTTTATCATAGAAATTTTAGTCAGGAAGTGACCTCTAAGTGTTGTGTTTTGAATCATTTTTGTGTATAAGACACTGTAACATAGTCTAACACATTTTCAGTTAAATCTTTTTGATAACTGCACTTCTTATATGTACGTTCCCACAGGACCCTGAAATAAAGCTTATGAGAACACCGTAAAAAGCAGTAACCCTGTCAGTACAATTGATTGGCCATCTACTTTTCTGGTCAACACATGGACAAGGAGCTTTATTTTAGAGGGGAAAAAATCAAACAAACCCAATCAAACTGAAAACCCGTGATCCTAAAAAACACTTATTTTATGGCACACAAATAGTAGGTACTCACCCAGGTCTCTGCATATACCTCAAATAGAAGGGTTTTCTCCCAGTCTGTCTACACTCTTATGTGGTACAACCCCATGCCTTCAGTCTGTTTTCACTAGTGGTTTTTCCGATCAAACTTAAACTCATTTATACTCTGTAAATTACAGTAGAAGGGCTGGTGTATGATCTTTATACAAACTTTCTGGCCCCAGCGGGTATATATACAACAAGAACAAAATACAGCTGTTAAATGTTTTTATTCAAGACACGATCATGCCAGCTTAAATTTGTCTCTCAAGAAAAAAAAGCACTTAAAGGTCATTTACTGACTGAAAAGTATGTGATGCACAATCCTTCATGCATAATTTTTCCTCTTAGGCTCAGCTGAGTTCTAAGAAATTTTCTCTCTCTGCTGTGTAACATAGAATGCAGTGCAAGTATGTTACAAATATGTATATTAGTCCAAACTATGTATGTGCTCTCTGGGCTTGTTCTTAGTGCTAGGCCAAATATTTCAAATAATTAATATAGCATTTACATGTAAAATCCCAGTACAGGAACTTTCAGGTTTAGAAGTCAAACCCTTAAGTTAGAAAAAGATCATAATTAAAGCAGCCATTCAATTTTCTTGTGGTGTCTTTTTTGTGTATGCATTGTTGTGGTCATTAATTACATAATCATTTACGGTAAACCTTTCTACAATACCTTAGCATTCATCACCACACAGTGGAGAAAGCATTTGCTGAATGGCAAACTGCTAAACGATTCTTCATTATGTTCATCATTAAGTAGTAGCTATATGCTGTACTTCTTAAACATCATTGAAATGCTGCACTTCATACAGAATTATTAATTTCCTTCATGGGGTTTCTTTGGCATTTATCACCATAATCTGAAGGCATCACAGTATTTTATGAAGTTAGCTTACAATAGTTTGTTAAGTTAAGTAAATGCTTTGCATTCATCTTGCAAAAGTGAGTTTATGCACGGAGAGGTTATGGTCCAAATAAGACAGCTATTATTTTGGTGTAATTTAAGGGCTGATTATTTTCTTTAAGTTGTAATTTCATACTTCTATTTGTTTCTGTAATGATTAAGACAGGTGCTGGAGAGAAAAGAAGTTGTATCATGCTACATAGTGTTCTCTGAGCACCATCCGTGTTGAGCTGTGAATGAGATGGAGACTGTGCTAAAATTAAGATGTAATTAGGTAATTAAATGCTGTGTTATGATATGTATTTATAAAGGGCTTGAGTTTCAACAGCATGACCTTCCCCAGATGTCGATATTTCCTAATTTCTGAACACTTCTGTTGAACCTTACTTTCTGTAATCAACAGTAAATTTCATTGATTTTAACATTTGAATACCTATTAACCACTTCCTTATTCAGGTAATCAGTAAGACTAGTTTCTCTAGATCCACAGCACAAGATGTACCACCTGAGGTAGTAGAGTACACAAGGTTTTATGACTGGGCGACAACAGCCAGAACCTGTTTCCTAAGTAGCCTCAAAGGTGTTTGGGCATCAGGGAAGGATTGTCTCCAAAGACCTCTAGTTCCTCACTTTGTAGCTTTTCTCTCCTCTGTTCTTCACTTTAGCCTCTAGCGTCCCTTCTTTCCACCCTCTCTCTGTTTTATTTTCCCTGCTGCATTTATCACATTGTACTCCAGAAACTCATAGCTTCCTCTTGTAGAGCAACAGCAAGGAGAACCAATAAGACAGGTTTCCAACCTATGGCTCCGAAAGAAAGGATGATTTTGTGAAAGATAACTGTGAAACTAATTCTTGTTTATGTATAATTACATGCCCACTAAAGACAAAGACTGACGTAGCATACCTGCCCAGTTGTAAAGTGTCGTGTAGAGTCTTTGTGACTTTGGACAAATTTGAATTGATTTTCACAGTGTCTTCAAAGAGTGTGTTACTGACACATGGAAAATCTTTGCGCTGGTTTCAAAGCACCTACTACTCTAAAAGATGGCCCTTAGAAAATGTTTGTTCCCTCCTTATGAAATAATGGTGATAATCTAAGAACAAATGAAATCCATAACAACTGCCATATTATATGGTCAAAGGACAGGCATGTGTCCTCTATCCTTTTCCTGATGGTACACAAGAATCCGCCAAGTGAAGACTATAAGACCAAGGAAGACAGACAATAATAGTTTCCCAGCATACCCTCCATTATTCCAGCAATGCTGTAGAGATTTTACCATTTACCAGAAAAAGAGCTAGATTTTTTTCACCTGTAAAATCAGAAGCAATGGTTGTAAAGCTAACAGGTTTGCATTATTTTACATGTATTTATTCAGAGGAGACTAACATAAACTTTCTATTTACTGTATTCATTCTAAAATTAAGTTTACTAAACATTATAAATAATAGACTTTTTCATTGCATGCATGCTGAGCAACTTTCTTATTTTGCAAAATATTTTAATAGGTAAATGAAAACATATTTAAATGGTCATTGGTAAATCTGGCACTGTGGCTGCTGAAAGAGTATTTTTCTGGCATTTCTTGTTGCTTTTAGTTACATTGATAAGGAATTGGACAAAAAAACCTACAATCCGCTTGCAAGATCCTCACAAGATTGTTTTTCCTGGGCTAGCAAGGAAGGAACAGACAAACATCAGGAGAAATTACTATAAATATTGTCTATTAGAAAGGATGTAACAACTGTCCTTCAGTGATGTTAATGGCTTTTTCTTTAGGAGTTAAATTGCTTCCTTTTCAACTTAAGCCATGTTAAGAATTGTGCTGGGCATACTGTAGAAAATACTGTTTGCATTACAGTGTAATTTTGTAAATTACACTCATGTTAAATCCATATTTTTCTAACATACAGAAATATGAATACCATAGTTTTAAAAAGTGAAAATCACCTATAGTAATGCCTTTAAACATTTAGGGTTAAGTCACTATCTTTGGGTAACTATAAACTGTTTCCTGTCTGAGCAAAAATTGGAGAGTGGGAATCTGAATAAATACAATTATTCTGTTTATTATTATTTTATTTTTGAGATTATAGTCACACTTTCTGGTCAGGTTCCAATGCCAGACAAAGTAATGAAACTTGTAATATTTATTTTATTTAAGGATGGTTGTGGTGGGCCTTTTTTTTGTTGTTGGTTAGTTTTGTTTTGAGGGTTTCTAATGTTGACAGTGGAGTTAGAGAAACTCGCATTGTCTCAGAGATTTTCGCTCTTGTCTCATGAGGCACAAGTTTTGTCCCTCCCTTAGTCTGATATGTTCAGGTACTGACATCCCTGGAGACAAACCCTGGGTAGTGTCTGAGGGTGTAGTGGAGGAGGAGGAGATGAAGTGCTAAAGGAGGCAATATGATGAGACGTAGTTGATGTCTACTGTCACTGGACTTAAACTGACAGCTTTACATCCAAGCTTAGATACTTGGATGAATCTGTACAAGTGTTAGTTTGTTAATTATGGAACATACTTTCTTTTTCAAATCTTCTAGTCTCATTCTCTTTGAAACTTTTCTGATAAGTGATAAAATCTACTATGAAGTGGTAGATAACTTAATAGAATACCTGAAGCTGAGAAAATTTAATACTAACATAAGTATAGACTAAGGGCTTTCTGGAGGTAGGGGGCAGGAATTTGTTACTGTGATGATAGTCCATAGAAAGGCTTTGATGTATGTCATAAGAAATGTCTTGAGATAAGTTTAATCGCCAAAATAAATTCTCATTTTTTGTAGTAGTATTGAACTTAACATGTGACAGTTTTCTTCAATTATAATAAGCCTTGCAGTCAACAGAAAACAAAAAAACCCCTTGATTATCCTTCAAGAATCCACTGAACTCAAGTATTTTAATAGATACTGAGAGCTCATAACTTGTACTTTATTTTAATCCCTAATGCATTTTTTTAGTATAGGAACATTTTCAACCTAAACAGTGAACATTAGGACAGACCTGAAAACTAGCACTGAAGGTCAGTCAAAATGTTCAAGGAACTTCACTTCAAAATTATTTTTAGTTGATGTTGAAAAATTAATATTTTCGATGAGAAAATGAAAAATCATTTTTATTTTAGAGGCTTTTGGGGAAGGAGTCATATTTTGAGGGGAGCTAACACCTAATTTCTCCAGGGTGGTAAACAGTGATATCCATTTAATATAAATGTTAAAAGAAGGAAAAATATCTTTTAGATTAGCTAAATCCTTTTCTGGGTATAAAAAATATTCTTAGCCTGCAAAAACTTCATGCAGCAACCCGCAGAGATTGAAAGCCTGTTCTCACTCAGGTCTGGGCTTGAGTTGTATCTCTCAGATGGAGTAAAGCGGTCACCTGAAGCAACATGAGCAGAAGCAGGTGGGGGGAGCTTGCTCCCTTACCTGAACCTCAACAGCCCCTGGCACATAGCCTGTGTTGGAACGTCATGGGTAAGCTCTGGCCATGACCATTTTGGAGGTGGTGACAGCTTTTGGTACCAGCTGCATGTCCTCTCAGAACATTTGGGGTTTTTTGGTGCAAAATACTTCCAAATGGGCTAGATGGATTGGAAGAAGAGTGTTCATAGCATCAGATGGGTGTTGTAAGAGGCATACTTGTCTTTTGCCACCTCTCAGCCAATGCATGGTGCTGCTCCATGGAGTAGCTTGTCTGCAGTGCTCTATCAGTCAAGCCAGGGCTAGACAAAACAGAAGAGTGTGAACTCTGTGGTTGCGTAACTGCTAAACCCTCTGCTGAGCAACATAGTCATTGGTGTGCTACAATTATACCACAAATGTACAACAGCATGCTCTTCTCTGAGTTGCCTTACAGAAAATAAGCAGAATAAATATATATTTTTAACCATCTGTTCCAATTTCCTGTTGGGGTCTCCTGAGATAATATGAGGTGGGGTTTGTGTGTGTGCTTTCTGAGCTGTGCCTTTAATACTCTGAGGCTCAGTTTTTGTTACTTGCGGAGGGGTTTACTTTTAAAACTTGATGGCTCTGTTGGGTTTCTGGATGTCTGTTTAATTGGATAGACCTTGGGAAATCTTGTTCAAAAAGAAAAAGTTCTGCCAGGGAAGTAAAATATAGTAAATATCTTGAGGGTAGGTAGACAGAAGAAATAGGGAAATGTTGGGAAGTACAACAATGAAAGAAACCCCCCCCCAAAAAAAAAAAAAGGAAAGGTCTATGAGAATGAGGGCAAGAGGAAGGAAAGATTCAAGCTATTCATGAAAAACTTTACTGTATTTTGTTCATATTTGGCATAAGAGAGCTCAGTGTGGCAGTGGTATGAAGATTCAGAATATATTCTGTTGTAGCTGATTTCAACTTCCATCCAACTTCATGTATGTGCTGTGAAAACTAATAAATCCATGTCTAGGTTTCTTTAGGATGGCTTAATAACCTCAGATGAATACATGAGTGTAGCAACATGTAACAGTTATACCTCTTTCTGTGTTTGAGGAAATTGGTCATATTTTATGACCTTCCATCTACTACTATTCATCAGTTTCTTTCCTTAAAAATACAATTTTATTGAAATAAGATATAATGGGCAATGTCTTAGACATCTGTTTCCCTAGACTCAATTGCATTCAGAATGAAAGACCAATATAAATTTTGCTGGTTTCTCTGTCTCACAGTGATATAATCCTACTGATGCTGAAGTTTCAGCAGCCCAGGCAGGTTTCATTCACCTCATTGTGCTTTCCCTGCCCACAGCGCCTTCAGCTCAGATTGCTGTCCTCTCTGCTAAAATAATTTTCTTGTCTTCTATTATACTTGCATCTTTTGTTACCAAACACTTTTGCATACAATGTGCTCTTATGCACTTGAGTGGAACTTTTTTCTTTTTTTTTTTTATTTTTCCCCTCTCCAGGACGGTGGTGACGTTATTGCCCATTATTTACAGCTTGCATACACTGAATACCAGCAGCAAGGACTGAACATAATTTCCTTGTTCCTTGCTGTACATTACTGGGCAAATGAATGTGCTTAGTTGTGTTTTTATCTGAGCTAATAGAAGCTGTGCCAGGTTGGTTGACATGGAACACTGCTTAATACCAGTTTTGTCTCCACCAGGGGTCTCCGAAGACCCCATTTCCTGGATATGTCGAGCCCAGGATACCTCAACAGGCACTGACAGGGCTTGGATGTTTGCAAGAGGACTCTGGATCTTTAATTGCTCAGAGAAGTTGGGGTACTCTGTGTTTCCTTTTTTCATCTGGGACTTAGGAGATAAGGGAAAGGGTGGCTTTAAATTTTTTTCTTTTTTTTTTTTTAAAGTTCCTTTTTTCTCCTTCCTCCCTTATTCTTTCATATCTGTGATGCACTTGTCACTGTACTGGTGTTTTATGAATACTATGGTAGGATTGATGAATTTATTTCTTTTGTGTGTTAATGTATGCAGTGTATCAAATTAACATGCATCATATTAAAATCCCTTAAAGTGAAATTGTTTCACTTTATCTTTTAACTTTATTTGATATGCCAAATGCATTATCAAAAATGCATCAGTGTGAATGATTTCTTACCCTTTGATGAAGTCTGATTTCCTGCTGAAATTTGAGTACTGTATACTGGAGCTATCCACAGATTCTTTTGACAGATTGAGTGCATTTCCAGATGGTGTGTAATCACCATTCCTTTTTAAATCTGTTTTTATAATGGTGATAATTAAAAATTATTTTCTAGGGCTGAATAGTCTGTACACTCAAATTGAAAATGGTCAAGAAAGTAGTTGGCAACAAAGGACTGAGCTAAAATTTATTTGAGTATAATAGGATCATGATTGCACCCTATTTTTAAATGAAATGATATTGTGCTAATTGCTTGCATGTGGTAACAAAACAGTTAGGCTTTGGATGTTTTCTATCACACAGAAAGCGGTAGAGGCAATATTTTTCTGGTTTGGTAGATTCTTAATTAAATCAAGCTCACTACCTGTGAAATACTACTTTCAATGGTAAAACTTCTTTATATATACACTCTATAGTAGTATACATGCAAAAGTATTTAAAATTGCTCAGACAAAAAGTCAGATTCTTCTGAAAATGAAATACACTAATATAGACTCAATCCATATGCAAAATGAGTGGCTGAACTTTGTTTCTCATGCTGTCTAAGTATTTATGCCAAACATCATATTTATTCAGAACCACAGTTATTAGTTATAGAGTTGTAATTAGCCATTGTATTTAATTGCACACCATTATTTCCATGTACTTACCTAATTAACGTAGTTAACTTGTATGCATAAAACTGTAATGAGAAAATACTATACTGAGAATGGATGTCCTTGTCTGAAATCACTGCCATTGTTGGTTTCCAGCAGCAAGCCTTGTGAGCAGTAACTTACATCCTGGTTATTGAGGAAGAAACTTCAGTAATTTAAAATGCTTCCCTTTAGTCCTAGATAGTACTGGAGTTGTTGCAGGAGGAGGGATATGGCTTAAAAACATCTAATTTTTAGTCTGGGTAGTTTAAGTTTTTCATCAGGACTGATTCTTTTAATCCAAGAACTGGTAATTTAACAGGTGGGCTTCTGTCCTTTGGTGTCATACAGTCCCAGCAACCCCTGCAATCTTTGTAGTTTTCAGGATTGTTTAGTTGTAGCATAATTTCTTCTGCTTTTCGTAAAATTTACAAAATCCGACTGGTTGATAATCGCTTCCTAAGTATTCGGCTCAAGACGCTTAAAAATGTCTTGGATACATTGTAATATATCATACTCATTCGGTTCTCTGATTAGACAAACATACAGGTAATACTGATGCATGTAATATCCTGGTCAAACTATAACTGCTTCTGCAATGTTTAAATTGCCAAAAAAGTTCAGGGAAAAGCCAGTAAAATTCAGTCATGCAAAACCAAACATGATCAAAATGTAGCTCAGCTGAAACAAGTGCATTAAGAAATTGAAGGAAAAGTAATGTTTTTTTCTCTTTTAATACTGATCACTTAGCTCTGTTCATATCTCTGGTGTCAAAATATCATCTTTGTAATTTGTATATCCACTTTGGAATCCTAATTAAGACATATACATTAGTGATATGTGCAGACCATTTCCTGGAAAAGGCATGAGTTGCCATAGGCCTACTTTGCTAGTTCTGCAAAAGAAAAACATTTGATGACTTTACTGGGAAATGGTTCATACATTGATCTGATATACGTACACTACTGATCTTTGAGAAGCCTTAATGGGATTAAAGGGAAAACATATTTATTATTTATAAGACAGTGAAAAATTTCACATCCTACACTGGAATAGGAGAGGGGACTTGAGTGCTTTTAAAAAAAGTCTAAATCTGGCTTAAGTGAAACTGTTAATAGAGAGTCTCTAGAGGGCAAGGGTTTGGGTGCTCAGGTTTTAGAATAGTTTTATTAATAATATCCTCCACACAAATAGAAAATTAGTAGGACCCAACAAAGAAGGTTAAGTTAAAAAAAGTGTTTGAGACAGTAATGCTGTTCACTCAGTGCATTCATATTTTCTTTCACTAAATTGGAGTTTTATGCTTTGCCAACATATGTTCACAGTTACAGCACTTTCTGTAGTAGGATTGCAAATGGAATTGGTGGGTCACTCTTGCCTACAAACATGTTTATTTCAGGCTGAATTGTGGGAGAGATGAGAGGAGCAAGGAGAAAACAAATATGAAGGGATAGAAAGGATATGCATTGTCTTCAGCATGAGGTTTCTAGAAATGTTCTGTCTGCTGTTAATACTTACAAAAATCTGCTACTATTTAAACAGTTATTAAAGCTGGTAAATCTTAATAATCAAAGCAAGCTGAGAAAACTCATTGTGAACCAAACAGTGCTTTTGGCATAATAAATATAAACCTATTCCTAAGTAACTTTCCAGATACTTTTGTAGAATTTATCTAGTGAAAACTATTTTGTTCACCTCCATAACTCTTTTTTGGAGAGTTTCTAGCCTTCTGTTCATCAGACTTCAGTCCACTGTGAAAGGCAAGAACATGGTGTAGAAAAGACCACAAATATGAAATCCATACATAAGAAAATAGTCCCATTTGTCTACTTAAATTTCATCCCAGTCTAGCCTTGGAATCTACAGTGTTTTTATCAGTTAACATCAAGCATTGAATTTAACATAATGGCCGATGAAGTATGAAGAAGGACCTCTTCTAGTATGAAAAAAAGGCTAACTGTCTTGAATTTCCTTTTAAATAAATTCTGGATGAGTATGTTTTCTGCTTTAAGGAAAATTAACTGTTCCAGATGTGTTTGCTTAGATACACTAGAATATAAGATGCATCAAAACTATATTTTTAAGAGAGTGCAAATATTAAATGAAATTACCTATCAAAACTATACTGATCTGCTAAGTCTTAGACTTTTTAAACATCAACATTGAAATTGCTTGAGCAAGCATAATTTTTTCCATTTATAATTGTGTATACAAAATAACAATCTGTAAATTACAGTATCACCTAGTTTTTTTCCTCTTTTTCTGACTCAGTATAATATTCTACACTACATCTAAAAGTAAGTGTGTTTATGAGCTGGGTTTTTGTTGGGTTTTTTTTTTTCACAGAAGTTAGTGTAAGTTCAGGAGTGGATGTCCTGAGCCTAGTTTATTGGTTAGTTGCACTTAAAATGCACAAAGTATTCTTGAACTCTGAAGCACTTTGCAAATGGAACTGTCACAAGATTTCTCTTCTGCCATTCAGTTCAACATTTTTAATCATCTTAACGTTGAATTTTTCAGATTAAGTGTATGTAGTGACTCTGTTTTCATCCTTTCCCCAAAGAAGAAAATAAATTATTTATTATGGGGTTTTTTTTATATATGAGCACATTTTCATTGTCTTGCTTGGTGTACCTTACAGTGTCTTAAATCTACCCATTATAATTTCTTACATTGATAAGTAAATATTGATGATTTGGACGTTCTTAATAAGGGCAAATAATGTTTATTTCTCTTTCTCAAGCTGTGGTAGAAGATCTATGTTGAAATTATATTAAATACATATTGTACATAGACATGGAGTATTTTGTACAATTGGTTAAAGAATGAGAAAAATTATGTAATTTATAATAACATCTAAGATGGACGATATGTGTAAATAATGAAAGTTATAAGAATGTTGGCAATGGTCAGCTTTACTTCTGAATGCTAGGACTCTGCAGGTTAATTTTCAAGTATTTACTACTCCTTTGAAAGAGGATAATAGGCTTTTAAAATAAGCTATTGAACATAAAAAGGAAAACTTTGCATTGAAATCTTGAGAAATGTATACATTTGTTCACAATCCTTATCTGGTAATCTGTAGTGATTTACAGTAAAAGTAGCTTACTTAGAGTTCAAAATTGAATAGAATTTCAGGCCTTTATTAAAAACAAAATGCCTATTATATCATCTAGTCTGCCAAATTGGTATAGTAATTCACAGAATTCAGCATGTTTTGTGTTAAAATTGAATCACTAAAATTGAGTCCTGAATAAATAAGTCTGCCTAATCTTGTGTCTACTTTATCTGTATGTGTGATCTATAACTGATATGTTAACAACAACAAAAAAAAATCACATTGCCGTAGAAATATTCAGGTCCTGATTCTGGAAAGACCTATTAATGTGCTTAATTTTAGCAACATGTCCCTTTAGTTGTCTAATGAAGTGCTCAAAAGTAAGCAAGCACTCATAATAACCTTTGTTAGACACTGGGCATAAGGAAGTCATAAAAATGGCAGTCATGTCCAAGAGAGCTAAACATCTTTTTAAATTGCTATACCAGAAGGGGTAAATTTAGCAGAAAATAAATTACTGTTGTGATTAGGGAATGGCTGCAGACTTAATTAGCCTGTTTTTAATGTTGTGTATATATCAGAAAACAATTCCAATGTCATGTTGCAGAAGAAAATATGAATATAGGAAGAAATTAGCCTTTGAACGGACTTTTTAAAGAGTGTTTTTAGAGTTTTAAATCAGAGGGACTTACTGCTCATAAATTGTAGACATTTTTACATAGAACACTTATGTAAGAAAAATGTCATGCAAAACTTATACTGAGTGCATGATGAATTTTATGGCAATTTGTAAGTAAATCTGTTAATTAGTCTGTGAGGAAATTAATTTAAAACTATAATCTTTAAAAAATATAGCATGTGTGTTGGTTCCTCCTTTGTCCTGTATGATTTTCCTAATGGATTAACAGACACTTTTGTACTTCCTATGCAGTTGAAATTAAAAGCTTGTGAATAGACTAAAATGGAAAGCATTGATTGCTAATCAAGGTAATTTATTTGCAATTTCACCAAACTGGGGAAGATTTGGATAGGCTATGGGACGGGTCAAAACAATACCTCTGTTATTTCTAAAGCGGGGCCCTTGTGACCTCAGGGATAACTTGAGTGATTGCTACTACTATGCCATATTTGTATTCATGCATACAATTTATATGTGTCAGCTGTAATGGTGGCAGTAAGTCTATAGGTAGATTGTATGTAACAGTGTGCCTGGGACCTGTAGCAGTAGACTGCACAGACTGTCCTTTCCTGTGTTATTTGTGGATGTATGCTTTCTTGGCACTAGGGCTGGAAAACCTGTTTCTGTCATGGTCCGGCTGGCTACCAAAGAAGTAGGCTGCATCTTCAGGTCTCTTCCTGAAAACTTTCTTGTCCTATCTTCCTCTCTCTGCTCCAAAAACCAAAACAAAACAAAAAAAAATTACCCAACACCAAATCTTATCTTGCGATCTTGTAAGTCCATTGCAAATTAAGGAGCAGATCAAAATAATACTGACCCTGGCTTTACTTGTTGGTACCTGTTGGCAGATGAGGACATCCTAGTTTAGCAGAGCGAGGAGGAGACAGCTAGTGAGTCTTTAGCACTGCTGACAGACTATGTAGAGATCCTTAAAAATGATCACTCTGCATATGCAGTTGGATGGTGGAAGCTTTCTGTCTGATGAATTGATGACCACTCTGATGAGGTCTGCACCACCTGTGTTGGCAATCCTGGTGGCATGGCATGGCACGGCACGGCTCCACAACTGGGCTCTCCCTACTGCAGGACCAGTCTTCTTGGCACCACGGGGCGGGAGAAGGGTTCCCTGTCGGAAATGTCCGTGCTGCACTTGTGTGTTCAGCATTGCATGGAGCTGCCAAACCAGAGGCTGGGTTTATCTCCCTTCCAGTCTGGGAGGGCAGCATCTTAACCCTGCTCAAGAGTGAAACCATCTGTCTGGAAATATGACCTTCTGGAGAGCTTTATTTAGTGTTTATTGATATTTTTAACTTTTACTCAGTTAATTAAGTGGCCAGACCAAAACTGCTTCAATTGGGTTATTTTTAGCATTTAAATACCAAGGATGTTACAGGTGTGTCACAGACAATCCTTACAACTAAACTGAGATATAAAGTAACTGTTCAGAAAAATTCCAACACTACTTATATGTAGAAGAGAAGATACTGTAGCAATATGAAAAAAATGAGAAAGTCTTTTAAATATAAATTAATCTGTTGGAGGCTGATAAACATTCAAACCACCAGGCCATGTTTATTTGTTTGTAGCGTGTAGGTACCATGGAGAAAAGGTGGGTCAGCATCTCAACTATCTATTTTTATACCTTAACTTAAATTTTCTTCTAGTATTCTCCTGGTTTTGATTTTCATAAGAACTTTCCCCATGAAAAAGACTTGAACAATTTCACCATTGTTCTTTAGTAAATTTAAGAGATGTCTTCTATTCAGAGTCAAACCCAATTGATGGCTATTTAAATCAGTATCAATATACCGTACTTCATATACTGTTCCAATTCAAAATTGCTTTGAGTGTTGACTCTATTTGATGAATGGAGGCAGGCAACTGTTTCTAACCCTCTCCAGTCTTCTTAAAATGTAGGTAAACAAATGCAGACTATACATCATTTAATATTTCATTCATATAGCAATAAGACAGTAAATAATTTAATTTATGTATGCATTTACCTATTCTAGTTTTCCTCGAGTTAGTTACTGTGTTCCTGTCTTCTACTTATCTAATTATCTATTCTGTGCAGATGCTCTGCAAGTCGTGAACATGCATACCATCTGCATAGGCCTTCATTTCCAAGAGCAAACTACTCCCAAGACTAGCTCTGATCAATTGATGGATTGATAATTGGTTTGCTGATCTGTGCCTCTAAAACGCGTACTGCCAGGATTCTTTTTGCAGCAGTTGTTTTCTCCAATAAAGGGAAAGGTTATAATGCAAACCATACACACATATTACTCTCTTTGCATGTAACATACTTCTAAGTGTTGCAGCTGTTCACCTTCCCGCTTGAACTTTAGAACGGCCTCAATAGTACCAATGAATATCAATTTGGAGTGACTGACTTAGTAAATGAAGTGATAGTGACTGATTTAGATAACTTCTCTCTACTCAAATGTCAGGTGATAGGAGTAAGGAGATTCAAGCATTATAGGAATTTATTTAATACTGTCTAATTATACACATAACTTGAGAATGACTGCAAAGTTTTGTTGAGCTCCATTCCCATCCCCTGTATCTGTAAACATAGCAGTACACTCGCTTGAAATGTTTACCACAATGCAGATAATGATGCTATTATTTCAAATTTTACAGAAGTGTTAACTTGATAGCATGACTTCCCTAAATACAGTTGACAATAGCAACGAATTCTGTAAAGGAAAATGTTCTAAAACTAGTGAGAAACATGCCTGTTTCCTTTGGTAACTACAAAACAATAGGAAAAATTTTTCTGTGATTTCCTAACACTGTTTTATTGGGGTGAGGAAAATACACATGCTCACGTGTATATTGTTAGGGAGATTAGAAAAACTTTGCACATATATTAATAATATTTTATCAAGATTCTCTCTGAACACATAAGAAAAAAGGATCTAGAATGAGGATTTTGCAAGTAACTTCTCAAGCAGGCATGTGAAATTTTACAGATGGCCTCTGACTAATTCTATTGCCACCTGAGGTTTTGTTGGTTTTGTGTCCTTTGAATGTTTTTGTTTGTTTGCCTTAGCTTTTCTTAACATTGTTTTTTCCTTAACATTTTGTGTATTTATATTGCATTTACAATGTCTGGTTACTAAAGCTAGGAAGCCAGAGTTGAAAAAACATCTGTGGGTCTCTAGTGAGTTCTACGAAAAATGTACTTGGAAATAGTTCTTGGTGTCACAGTGATCTCTTTTCTTATCATAATAAAAATTTGTATGAAATGTATGTTTTATTGCAATATTTGTATATGAGTAATTACTACAGATCGGTTTTGTTTGTTTTTTCTCTTTTTGCTTCAATCTGCAGACACTTTAAATTTCTGTATAGCGTGCTAACTACTGGGGCTGACTAGAATGAAATTTGTCCTGCATTGGTCAGACAGATGAAAAAGGGATACAAAATAAGTTTTGTTTCTTATATTACAGTTATAAACCTTTTCTACTGTAGATGTTCAGGTGTTCTTTAACTTGAGAAAATCAATAGCCATCAGAATATGTGTTTAAAAGAAGTCAATTCCATCCCTGGCCTGGGATGTAGGAAGTAAAGATATTGTAAATCCTGCTTGACTGAGCCAAAATAGTGGGTTTGATATAAATTCCTCTGAATTATTCATAGAGACTGGATTTTTATTTTCTTACAGGCCAGACCAGTCCTTTAATCTGCAGGTTAGGCAAGTCTTTCTTTTCTTCTGATTCTCAGACCTTGTAATAAAGCACATTGGTCTCAGTAAAAGACAAAAGTTGGAATGTTTTTGAGTAGATAGAACGACTGTTTTCAAAATAGCATGTGTAGGTGTTTTCATAGGTTTCACAGTGCCTGAACAACCCTTATGTGAGGACACCTCCTGAGCTTAGAGCAATCATTTGAACTGATTAAGAGCCTCTGAGGGAAACTTACAACTTTACTAGATATGGTAGATGTTCAGATCAACCTACAATTTCTGTCCCAAAGAATAGGCATATGGATTAGCGGTATGGTTTTCCTTGATAGATGCCTGAATCAGAGGAGAGATTTTTTAGATGTTAGACCCAGATTCCATGTCATAGGATTTATGAGACTCTGTACAGTCTCTTGCATTCTTAGAGTTATCTAAGGGATGATGCACAAATGGAATATCTATAATGAATTGGGCTGGAATCCATGTGGTACCTGTTGCAGAACAAATAACAGCTCTTTTAGCATACAACTCCTAGTTTTAGTGTCTATTGAAGTCTCTATTGACAAGTTAATTGGTTTTAATTTTGAGAGCTAAGCTTACAATTTCGTTAATTGGCAAGGAACTGTATAAGGCTGGTCACTAAAAAAATTTCTTATTGCAAATAGATAATGAATGAGAAATTATATTGCCCTGTCTTTTAATGAGTGAAATGGTCTTAGAGAAATACCTCTGTTTTAGTTTTCTTGATATCAGGACAGTCAGACTGTATATGTTTTAACAAAAGCCCACCTGTAATATTAGTGATTATTATTTATGCATGCATGCATGCATCATTCATAGCAAGAAGCAGTGAAATTCAGCAACTTACATTTAATTAGTCATTGAAGTCTTTCCTAGAAATGATGTAAATAATTTTTTTATTTGATGTTGCTACAGTATGGACTATGTAGTTAGCAATGTTGCTAATCTGTATTCAGCTCCTAATATTTAGGTGCTTTTGTTCATAAAAGGCTGACGTAAAAAGGCAAAACCTCAGAGACAAAGATCACAGAGGTGTTCAGAAAGGACCCACTACTGGTAGTTATCAAATGGGTACCAGGGAGAACAGAGTTCATTTTCCATTGGATTGGGAGCAATCAGAAACTCAGTATTTGCTTTGCATCCAGGTGCTGGCGGGTCCCAAAGCAGCATGGTAGCTAGCATAATTAACCCATAGACAATAAGGGAGGGAGGAGGAGTGACGAACACTGAATAACTATTAATTCTGCTGCAATTTGTATGGATTCTATCATGCATTGAATTTTTTCATTGTGGGAAAGAGGGAAATCAACCTTCAATTTTAAAAATTTGCCACGAACAAGTAATAAAGGAAAAATTTTTATTTATAACTGTGTTGCCAACAATAACATAAGTAACTGCAAAATGAAAACAGTAGCCACAATGGAAAGCCGAATTGCTCTAAACTTAACAAAAACACTTTTTCCTATGAATTTGTATGCAAATATTTTCCAGCCTGAGAATTGTTCAGTGAAGAAATTCCCAGGTAATTTTCAAATGCTAAAGACAGTAGAATTTCATGATCATTTCATTGCTGAAGTCCTTGAGCAATGTTGCCACTCTGTCCCATATTGTGTCTGTATCCCCTTTCCCTCATCCCGTTCCCTGATTACAGCAGTATTGGATTAAGCAATTAGGACAAAACCCCAAAAATATGCATTCAGTAATTGGTTTCAGATTATTCACTCAGCTTTAATAAAAGTCAACATTCTCATGTCAGCCTCTGCTTATGGACAAATAGCTTTCCCTGTGAATCAGTAATGTATGACTGTGAACTTAATGACCAGTGAATCCAAATACTAGGAAGATGACCCTGCTGTAACGATTCCACCTACACTGAAAACCAAATTGATTTATGAAGAGGAATAAATTGGTTTATCAGTGGATATGGCACAAGAGAATACTGGAGTTGTTATTTTCCATTATTCATTTGAAATTACCGATGCAATTAAATATCACTTACCTTCCCTTCCTCTGCCAGAAAACACTGTAAAAGAAATAAAAATAATTGTAGTCTGGCAAATGAGCTAAAAGTTCTTCCATCATTATGCTCTCAGCATTATTTGGATCACAATGTATGTTTGCCACTTAAACACAGTGTTTATTTTCGCATGCCTGTTGATTAATGCTGTCTCTTATATGATAGATGCTTATATACACATGCCACTCACTTGTCCACATCCTATCAGTTATTTAAAATTAGTTTCAATTTTAGGAAGACCTTATTGTATGAAGCTATGAATCATCGTCCACCCAACAGAAACATACAATTTATTTTTATCTTAGATAAGAATCTACTTTGTATAATTTATCAGTTCCAAAAGCGATAAAATAATTTGGAATAGTTTTCCCCATTGAAATGTCTAAGGAATTGAGCTCCAAATAGCAGGAAAGTTAGCTAATAAAGCCAATTGAAGTTCAACTACCTCTAGGCCCTATCCCAATGTTTTAATTTCACCTCACTGAAGCCAACTAATTTTGTTTTCAGAGAACATGTTATACAGCAAGCACTTTCCTTGTTACTGAAGTGACTTTAATATGGCAGAACACTCTATCTATCTGAGCTAAAACTAGCCAACACCCATATAACTGCTGACTAAATTAATCCTTAAAGGAAGGCAGTCATGATATGTATCAGAAATTGAGTCATTTGCACTTTATGTAACTACAGAAAAGGAGGACTGGTGTTTCTGCACTCTTAACAGTTGCAGATTTCTTATTTAAGCTGGTTTTGTATTTATAAAAGTTAAACATACTAACCTAAACTTTTTCAATCTCTTATTTTCTTTGATACTTCAATCCATTCTTCCTCATGAGGAATCAGTTTCTACTCTGGTGTGTAAACACACATCGTCTTCGATCTTCAATTTACATCAGTGAAATAAAAATTACTTAGACTACTCTCTTTCACATGAAAATGATGGCCTCCTTTATAGCATTGGGGCAGAGGGGAGATTTTAAACTTTTTTTTCCCTAACGTGACAATAAATCTCCAGTCTCAGTCTTCACCTCTAGACAGGTGAATCATATCTCTATATAGTGGTGCCAATGATGAACTTGCCTTTAATTTAATTTTGTGCAGTGGATTAGTGTTACTGAACTGATGCACTGGGATTTTCTGCAGGTGCAACATGTGCAGGACTGAATTTCCTGCTGAGCCCTGGATTATAGCACTGAGGTGTGCATTTGGAGCAACAGGAGAGGACAGGATGAAGATGGGGGAGTGCCTGGGGACTTGGGAGGTTGTATGTTTGTCTCTGGGATCCTCAGGGCTCAAAAGGGGGCCAAATACTAGTGGCTCTACCCTGTCCTGCTGTACCACAGTCCATGGATAGCCTCTGAAGGCTCTCAGAGTTTCCCAGTGTTGGAGGAATTACTTAACGTCAGCATATGGGAAATACCAGTAGGGGCAAACCACTCTCATATAACAAGTTTAGTCTTTAGTTGACCCACGTGGGAAGGCCTTTCAGTGAATGTGTCTTAAATGCATAAACCTATGGAGTATCTCTTACTCCAAATATATATAGTGTCTCAGGAATTATAGTATATGTCATATTTCATATTTAATATCATATCTACATGATTTCTTCTCAATTGAATAGTGAAGATACATGCTCATTGTCTTACCTACATAACTATGCATACTCACCCATAACCTATGTCAAGGAGTTATTTAAATTCACACCATTTGAAATACCTTGAAGCTGCTATTAAAATATTCTTTTTTACACCTAGTGCTCATACACACACTCTTACTTTTAGTGCAATCACAGGTTATCAAACCAGGATGCCAGTCTTTCCTCCTTTCTTGCTTCTGTCTATACTTCAGCTGTTTACCTGTCTGTGGGTTACTTTCACATACCTTTCACTTATTAAAAAAAAAAAAAAAAGAAAGAGAGAGACACAGCAGAACTGCTATTCATAGCAAAAGTGGAAGTATGGAAGGAAAAAAGTGATCCTTTAATCTCTATAATCTGACCAAGGAGAATAATTCCAAAGCTGTTGTCTTCATTTAAGCACTGGATTAGCATTTTGTGTATTTTGCTACATTATAAATATTAATATACAAGACAAGTCTGGTGAACCATCATCTAGGAAAATGAAAAAACTCGAACAGTTTTAGAAAACATTTACTGCTAGGATGTTCAGAGTCTGGAGGGCCTATTTAAGGTTCTAACAATCCTGTTTTAACAAAGTGACAGAAGTACAACCTACGGCTATGTAACAGGCGCAAGTAGAGTCAAGAAAGACGTTCTTGAGCTAAAAAGACATATATCCAACTGGATAGGAAATTAAACTAAGAATTACATATCAAACAACACAAAGAACAATTATATAAACCAGCTTTTCTCAGAGACAATATATAAGCAGGAAACCTCAACTGGATTTATGTTTTATTTCATGAGTACAATGGATATAAAAATGTGACATGTAATACATTCAAGCAATGACAAAACTCTGACTGAGGATTTTCCTTCTAGTCAAATGCTGATTCACTTACACGCCATTTCAAGAAATGCATCTTTTTAGAACCTTGTTTTTCCTTTTTTGAGCTCTAATTCTACAGGTATAAAGCTTTTGATATATCTATCACTCTTTAAATAAGTTTTGTTCAGAAAAATAAGTAAAGTATCTTTCTTGAAAATACTATGTATTGGACAGGGAAATGTAAGAAAAAAGGCAAATGTTTTCTTACATTGTTTCAATTCTTATATTTTATTTCCTCTGTGTGGGGAAATCTTATAGATGTGTTAGCCTTTTAAACTGTACAGTTTGTAAAAACGTCTTATCAAAAATTGATATTTTTAATGTAAATTCATGAATGTACTCTGTTCTGATTTGTAAAACATAGAATGAGATTATTTGTAAATTCCATCTAATGAGACCTGTCTAACTGTTTATTGACTATAATTTGCTATATTTTGTGTTTTAAAACAGATGGGAATGAAAAATAAATGAGCATCTCTGTCATTAAGTTCTTTTGATTTGTTGTCATACTTTTGCTAAAAAAATGCTAAATCCTGTGGTAACCAAAAGCCTGCTCAAGACCAATATATAACATACTTGTGGATGCAACTCCATGACAGTATACTGTAACAATGAGTACAACAGTTATGGTTAATATTTTATATCAAGAGATTGATTGTCTCTTGCCTAGCATTCTTCCTACAGTAACTCTGCCTTGGGAGATGGATAAGGGAGGAGAAGAGTGCCTCATTTGTATTCACATTGGAAATTCACAGAGATTATGTTTGTTTTCCTTTCTAAATGGTTATGTTTTAATTAAACAAAAGATGATACTCTAAAGGATCTGGAGATCAAAATAATCTGTTTTATCAGTGGAAGAAGCCATCAGTGGATTTTATCATACTTCCCATCTTCAGCTAAATTATTTGTTTCATAGAATCATAGAATCATAGAATCATAGAATCATAGAATGGTAGGGGTTGGAAGGGACCTCTAGAGATCATCTAGTCCAACCCCCCTGCTAAAGCAGGTG
>VZSC01006377.1:0-19441 GCA_013398225.1 Steatornis caripensis | reverse complement strand
GAGCACGCAGGTTTCCCTGGAGGGGCACACAAGGATCCACTGTCGTCATACTCCTCCTTGAGGTGGTTGACCACCTGCTTCTCATTTTGGGAGGCAGGTAAGAAACCTATGTTGCTGCCCTGATTGTCCTTGCTTATTCCCCAGTCAATTGAAATGGCATGAGTATTGCCATTTTGGACCCCACCCCCCGAGTCATTCAGTTTAAAGCCCAGTTTCAGGTAGGTCATCTTCATTTTGAAGATAGTAGATGATTATGTCAAATAAATTTGAGGAAAAGCATTTCATTAAGTAATTAACTTAAAAAATAAAATTAATATACTATACTGATTTTTGTAGCAAATCGGTTAGTACCCTCATGAATTAGCACAGCTTACATTTAGACTCTAATGCTGTTTAACATTGAGCTAATTTGAGTATTTAGCACAGTAAATAGAAGACAACAGCAGAACTCTGGCAAGGCTTAGAAAACCTCAGGTTCATATAGGATGTCTTTAGAGAAGGTTTCAAATTTGTCTACATCTGCACTTGGTAGATTTGTGTTCTAGGAAGAACTTAGAACACCATTCTACCCTTTCTAATTCTGGTCATGTTAAATCTTCTTATCAGTTGTCTTAACCAGAGTTAGTGTAACTTCTATTCGTACTTATATTTTTCTGCCTCTGGTCTTTCCTCTTCTCTCTGATTCTCATGATTGCCTCTGAGACCTGACCTTTTCTAATAAAAAGCTTTGTGTAGGTACAGTATATTCCTAAAATGCGATATTAATTTACTCAAGTGCAGAACTCTATATTTTCTATAATTCCAAATTCACCATTATAAAATTTCCCAACTCTCCTGTAATTAATTTGGAGCACTCTTACTGAAAAAAATTAAGTTCTAAATTACATATTATTTAATATTAAAATGACTGAGAAAAGCCTGATATTTCAGAATTTCCTCTCAAGGCAGTTGTACAATGGTTTATGTTAACTTACTCCTTCAACAAACTGCCTTAGAACCTATCCTGTTTAATGCAGGCTGAGGATTATAAAATCCCCAGATGTCAACTCCTTGATTACAAGGAAGCAATTAGTAATAGAATCTAAATTTATGTTCCTCAAGGTAAAGAAATAAAACCCCTATGAGAGTAATTTCTGTGGGCTGCATTTCAGAATAAAGGACAAGTTGAACAACAAAAACCTACTGTGAAAAAAAGCGTAATAACACTAAAGTTATAACAGATAGTATTGCTATACTTTAAAATAAATAAATTAATAAAGCTGTGGTTTTGTTGTTAAAAACACTTCTAAACAAGAATATGTTCTGACAATTCTTGAAATTTAAAATTAAAATATTTTTAACTGTTAGCTGTTTGAAAAGGTGAAATGAAACATTTAAGATAACCTAGTCAATATGTCATGAGAAATTCTTGCAACATAGTTGCCAGAATCCATAGATACAAATGTTAAAATTTGAGGACTAAAGCTCTCCTATGAAAAACCTAGCTTGCTGAAAATAATTCAATGTATTATTTCACAAAATGTCATTAAAGGTTTGAGTTTGGAATTAAATACATTATCATTATCAGGAAAACTAAACAAAAGCAATACGTTTGACAGTACTGATACTCATCTTCCTTTTATCAAGAGTGTGTGGGAAGTATGAATTAATAGGTGCTATAAGTATGTTATGGAAATGAACCGTTTTATGGAGAGCTTTAAGTTATTTTCGGTAAGATGTTGCTTAATCCTTTGAAGTGTATAAATAGAATTTAAACTTGATTAAATCCTTGTTAACAGGTTACTGTTTTCTTGACCCATTATAAGTACCAAATGAATTCCTTTAAATTATTCTTTATTTAGGAATACTCTCAGACAAGATGCTGTGCAAGACACTATAATTTTGATTTGGCAAGTGCATGTTTCCCTGAGTTTCACTTCAGGTCCTAAGTAAGATATGTTCCACTTTAAGGAGTTTTGGATTAGTTGTGGTATGCTGAGTGCAATTTACAGAAGAACCATATGTAAAAAATAACATTCGGAAATGAGTTTCTGAATCCAAAAATAAAAAACTAAAATTGATGATTTTAGAGTAGCTAAAGGAGAGGGGAAGAAGAGAAGAAAGATTCGATAAAAGACAGGACAATAATATCCTGGACACGATGCAAGATGAAAAGAAAGTTAGAATAAACAGTCCTTTGCAGTTTTCAGTGTCTACTTTACTTTCATTCAGTTGAAATTTATAAGGTTTGTTTAAAAAGCATTCATTAGCTTAGCTGTCCATACTCCGTCTTTTATCAAAGGAGTTGTATTAAGCAGTGAAGTGGAACTATATGTTCATGAATGTATAGATCCTTCAATAATTCGGACAACTCCCAACAGTCCTTTAAATTACATTAACAAGTTAGTAATCCATGGCAGAATTAAGTGGCCTTATAGAGAGTTTTATTTGGAAAAGATAGAACAGAGAATGGCTAAGGAACATCAGTTTAGGCTTCAGATCAGAATCCGAAGTTCGCTTCTCTGCCACCTCTGGCAGCAAGCTGGCACCTTGGTCTTCAACAGCTGTCTTTGCATTACAATTTTAATCCAGAACACATGAATAATTTTGAGATGCATCTCCCAATCTTTTTTGCTTACTGTGCTTTGTTTCACATCATGGAACAGCCTTGAAGCATGCAATTTTGGGTGAGACTAATTTGAACCCTCTGTGCCAGAGTATTCCTCATGCTTTCCAACTGTGATTGCACCTTGCATCCAGGACCAGACCACAGCTACTCTGAAGATGATCCTCACAAACATGTAAGTTTTGGGTAACTAGTTGGCTCTATTAAATAAGTTTTTAACAGGAACAAAGTCAGGGGACAGGATTTTATTGATTTAGGTGGAAATCTGTTTGATTAAACCTTAACCTGATGTTTGTTATTTGGAAGCATCATAATCTAGTCCCTTAAATCTTCTTGAAGACATCTTATCTAAATCACTGTTTGTATTTTGGAAAATACAAATACTAATAAGTTTTGCCCATTCTTTCCTGGAGTAATTAGGATTAATTTTTTTCTTAATTTCTGTAAATATAAATAAATTGAAAATGAGAAATCTGAAAATATTAATCTCAAATATTTAAGAGCAATTCAAGATACGATGTAGGTTTAGCTTAATTAGAAAAAAAATCAGAAAAAAAAGTCTTTATTATCACTGTTACTAAAATGGAAAAGAATCATTTACTCTGATAAGAAAGAAATCTGCAAGAAAGGACTGATGTTCAGCTCATTTTGCTATTGCTGTTAAGACTTCAGTTTATTAAGAAGAGATTGTGTACAAGAGCTTGTCTTTTTGCTGCACCTCTGCCCCTCTCCACCCCCACTTGTATACTGGACGGTCTTAAAAAAAAACAACCCACAAACTTTTTATCCCACAGTTTACTTCATTTATAATCTTACACCATGACAACTATAATAATATTTTAAAATTATTAGATATTCACAGTGTGGTTTTGTGTTGTTGTGTGCTTGTGTCGGCTCTAAACCTAACAAGAATTGCTAATTCATTTCATGCTTGCAGGATACCGCTTGTGTAAATAACATGCTCTTGGGATCTTTGGGATTCATCACCTAATTATTTCATTTCCTGATTTGTTTCATTTCCTGTGTGGTTTGTTGAGTTCTTCTTTCCAGTAGTTTAAGGGTAGTAATTGAAGCATTGCACTGTTTACTTGTCCACACAGAGCTGTAGACAGATCCTGAAGCTGTGGCCTTTTGGTAATCTAGCCACCTTTTTTTGTTGGTGATGGTGAAGATAAATACTTAGCAAGTGACCTGCAGACTTTTTTTTTTTATTTTCTAGTGTGGCATTTTATTAGCTCTTTTTTGTAGATGATTACTCCATCTCAAGGTCATATACTTTGAACTGAGTGAAAAACAGTCAGTTGAGTATGTCTGGACTGTAGGCAGAGTTGAGATTGCAGAAAGTGTAGGCAAACCTGAGGTAGCATTGCTCTAAATAGTTCAGGTAAGTTTACTTGTTTGTATTGGATGTTGAAAGCATCCATCACTGCTGTTCAGTAATTTTGCTGCTTCTGCTTTCTTTCTGGTGTTCAAGTGGTATCATAGAGAAGGTGAGATGTAAGATGTAAGCCTAAGGAGGGGCTCAAGAAACACACGTCCTATGAAGCCTATCAGAAATTCACCCCAAGCTGAGTGATAATTTTAGCTCAGGGGTGCAGGACTGAGGGGAGAAGCACTATCTTTACCTCTATTAGAAGCCCTGACTGACTTCTATTGAGACAGTGGAACTTTCTCATAGCCACAGAACAAAAATATATGCTCTGGATTGCTTCCTGATATCAAGGAAGTGGATTAAGGCATGGCTTTCAAAAGGAAGGGATCAAAAATAAAGCCTGGAGTACACAGGAGATTGGAAAATATTTTAAACATCTTGAAAGCTTAATCTAGCTGAATTACACCTACATGTATGAGAGTCACACTTCCAACTACATTATAATGCATCCACATAAGTTTTGCTTTTGCTGAATGATGGGTTGCTTAACGGTAGTTGATCACTGCTCCCTGCTCTTTCAGATTGCCTTGTACGCGCCATCCAGCTCTTACTTTAAGCTCTTCTCTTCTTGTGTGAGTTGGCAAAAAGGCTGACCCAGGAGATTAAGCCTGAGGGTGGAGAAGAGGGTGATAAAGTAGCTTACAACCCTGGACTTCAAGAGAGCAGACTTTGGCCTCTTCAAAGACCTGATCAGAAGAGTCACATGTGGATATGTCCCAGAAGAGAAGAGGCCCAAGAGAGATGCTTACTATTCAAGGACCACCTCCTTCAAGCTCAAGAGAGTTCTATTGCAAAGAATAAGAAGTCAGAAAAAGTTGTGAGACCTGTGTGGATGAACAGGATGCTTCTGGCCAAACTCAAAGACAAAAAGGAAAAATACAGAAGGTGGAAGTAGGGACAGGTAATGTGGGAGGAATTCAGAAACATTCTCCAAACATTCAGGGATGAATTTAAAAAAGCTAAAGCCCAAATGGAATTAAATCTTGTCAGGGATATCAAAGACAACAAGACAGACTTCTACAAGTACATAAGCGATAAAAAGAAGACTGGGGAAAACATGGGTCCATTTCTCAACAGGACAGGGAATCTGGTTACACAGGACATGGAAAAGGCAGAAGTACTGAATGCCTTCTTTGTCTCAGTCTTTACTAGCAAGACTGATCTTCAGGAATGCCAGATGACAGAGACAGAGAGGAAAGACCGAAGCAAAGAAGATATACCCTTGGCAGAAGAGGATCAGACCAGGGAATACTTAAGCAACATGGATATACAGCCCACTGGCCCTGATGGGATTCACCCACGAGTGAACTGGCTGGAACTGGCTGGTATCATTGTGAGGCTACTCTCAGTAATCACAGTGACTGGAGGAAAGCAAATATCACTCCTGTCTCCAAGAAGGGCAAGAAGGGAGGACCCAGGGAACTACAGATTGGTCAGCCTTAACTCAAACCCTATAAAGGTGATGGAGCAGCTAATCCTAGAAACCATCTCCAGGCACATGAAGGACAAAGTGGCAGGAGTAGTCAGCATGGCTTTACCAAGGGGAAATCATGCTCAATGTACTTGTTAAACTTCTAAATGAAATGACTTGCTTAGTTGACCTCCAGAGATCCCTTTCAATGTCAACATTCTGCGAAGCCATTGTACAGCTTTGCTAAATCTTGTAACTGTAGATTAAATATTATTTTTAGTGTAGAAAGCCTGAATAAACTTGTTCCTAATGAAAGCCGCTGTGCACAGGTAGAGCTCAGGGAGAAGCAAGGACGGTTCTTTTTGGTAGGAATTTCCTTGGCGAATATCTTGCCAGACTTGCCGTTGTTTTCTGTAAGAATGACTAGGTGTATTTATAGAAGGGTGTCAGGGAAGCAGTAGAAGAAATCACCTCACTTTCAGTTAGGGTAAGGACTAAGGTTTTGAGGGGAATTGAAATGAAAATGGTTGAAGATGCTCAGGTTCTAAGACTGAAGATCTTGGCCAAATTGAGGCAAAGAACTAGATGTAACACAGAAACACTGTAGCTACTGACTCCCATAAATAAGAGTGATTGAATATGAGTTATTTTTGCCAAAGCTTCTCTTGTATCATCAAGATTTCACTTTGCATGGATTGAGTATAATTAATGTTTATGGATGAATTCAGAAATTTAGGACTTTTTTTTTGTTTATACACTTTTGTATTTTGATGTTATGTCATTAGGTGGAACAGAAAATATTGACATTTACATCAGAAACCAACAACTTGTCTATAAATGAATGTTGAATTCAAATGAGTATTTCCTCGCTACTACCTGTCCACTGCTATACCGTAAAATTGAACAAAGTGGGTTATGTACAGCTAAAATGAGACCTTGAAAACTCCAACAACAACTTTTTGTTCATCTTACAACTTTGCCAGAAGTGAATGAGTTACAGAAAATATTTCATTTAATAACTTTGAATATATATAAATATACAATTATACTTCTCCTGGATCGTAAAACGCCCCCAAACTCTGAAAAGGTGCTTTGCAGTTAAGGTAAAATTACACTTTTTACGTATGCTGCAGATAAAATGTTGAAGACAGACTGTCAACAACTGAATATTCTTTCATGTTACTTTCTTGCATATGTATTGAATATTAAGGTAGTCAAAGTCAGAAGAATCTAATTCTACATGCACTCAAAATTATGGTAGTATTCAATGAAAGATAGGTTACATAAAAGAGGATATAATTCCTTAGGTATAAATGTAACAACTGTACAAAACTATACAACAAGAAAACTCTCTTATGGAGGAGACAAACGTAATTGGAAGGTTTGTAATTGTAGATTACTTGTAGAGGATATAGCACGAGTGCATTTTTTAGTGGCTTCTATTATTTCTGATTCTCTGTATGTAACACATTGCAGGAACCTGCTAAATATAGACTGTTAAAGTTGATAACAAAACCTCAGTTAATAGTTCCAACAAGAGTTCTATCAATCAGTTCTGTGAGAGCTTTTATTCAATATTGAAAAGATTTAGATCTGATAATTAATAATACTAATAAAGAACTGAAGATAATGTGATCTGAATTTTATATTAGTAAAAACAGTTTTGATAAAATACAGAAAATTCAGAAACAAGTTATTTCTTAGAAACATCCTCTTAAAAAAATTATTTATCATGTGAGTGTCTCTCAACTTCATCTGTACAGAAGCAGTAATCATAGGGAATTTTCTTCAGCTTTACCCTCAATTTTCTCATTTCATCGCATGGTATGAAGTATGTTACTGTTGCATAATGCTTTTAATTCAGAAAATGAAAAAAAAAAATCTTGCGCACTCGTAATACACCAGAAATAAAAATTCATAGATTGGCTTATCCTCTTGAAAAACAGCAGAAGAGGTCTGTCAGTTACAGTTAACATATATTTTGTCCTACTGTTTTCAGACTGAATGAAGGCTAATCTCTTGCTATTTATCTGTACTCAAGGTATCAGACAAAATTGCTAAAGCTGCTGTCATGGTGACTGTTGGCAAGCTGAAATAGTGTAATGATAGAAAAGACAACTTAAGAAGGAGATTTTTTCCTCCTAAAACTACAGGCAGATCACTGCTACTGGTAGTCTGTGGCTTGACCAGAGTATTTGTAGCTGGACTTTTTGTAAGGAAACAATCCTTTTACAACTGTTCTTGGCAATTCTCTAACTTTGTGAAATATTTTCCTTAGCAAAGGTACCTTAATTGTTTTTTTAAAATTGTATATTGTCATAATCACATCAAATTTCTGAACCAAATGTAATTAGAAGTGAAATTGATGCATCATCTATGAAGATCATTGAGAACTTCTTGTTTAAAATACCATCTTTGCCAACCTTCAACCCTTTTGGACTGAAGCACATCATATTCCTGCTCTATTCCAGTTTTTATGGAAATACTTTAGAATAAAGGACTCAGATATTCTTTGTTATGAGGACAAGTCAACACACTATTTTTAACATGATAAAAGTTTTTGAGGTTGTTGAAATATTTTTATTTCATCTTAAGTTCTCAAAAATTAAAAAAAAATAGAATTGAACTTGCCATGTAGCTTCAGTTTAGTACTCCTGAACAAACCACTTGGGGTGTAGTATTCGGTGACAACATTATAGGTGATGGGGCTTTCCCAGAGAATTCCTTTTGCACTTCGTCCGGGAGATTAACCCAGTCAGTATGACAGTGTGGCTGTGGTCTTTGTGTTTAGTGGCTCATTTGCTGAATTTGAAGGATCACACTGAATAAAAGAGGATTTGCTGGAAGGGAACAAGAAGTTGGGAGGAAAGAAAGAAGAAGTTCATGAAGGCATTGCAAACAGTTTGTACTGTTAGTTTATGTACATGGTGCGCAGGACCTCACAGCCAAAAATTGACAATTTTATTGCTTATGTAACTTGTAATTCAAAGTGGTTGTGGGTTGGATTTCTAATGTTGAAGTTAGGATTGCACTGATAAGAGAACAAAAAAATAATGACTGGAAGAGGAACAAGAATGGCAAAGTTTGCATAATAAGAAGATAACGTTATTTATCTAATGTGTATTGAAATTTTGCCTTTCTAGAAAGGAAAGTGTGGTGGTGACAGGGTTAGCAGAAGTAAGAAGGTTGGGTGAGAGATTTAAAGTAGTATGGTATTCTCTTGGCGTGTGAGATTCTGATCATCTTAGGCAGATTAGAAAGCAAGAAGAAACTGCACAGAAATGCATGTGGGGCAGTGACAAATATATTGGGTGAAGAGGAGCTGGGAGAGCATACGCTGTATGCCAACATTTGTTCCTTTTAAAAAGTAAAAACAGAACACTTTCCCACCAAATGTGAGTATTTGACTCTTGTTTTTCGCATGTCGCAGGACTGCGGTGGGACTCAGCAATACACAAGCACATCCTCAAGCCTTCATTAAAATTTCATTTGGACAGCAGGGCCCCCTATGTCAAAAATGAAGCAGCAGGAAATGGCTAAATAATTGCAGTTGGAGGAAGGAATACGATACAGATACATCTTTAATGAAGAGAATAGGATACAGTCATGCTCCAAAGACATTTCCAAATGTGCAAAAAACTAACAAGAAAAGTGGCAGCCACAATATGCTTCAGAACACAAGATCCCAGGTATGTATATTGCTAAATACTGTCAGAAATTAGAGACATCTGTGTATACAAAATAAAAACCTTTTGTCTATTCCTTTATGTAGTATGGTGTTTGCTAGCTTTGACCAGTGGAAGTAGATAAGGAAAGGGCAGGGGCACAGTCTGAAAACAGCTACGGTTCCATCAAGACAAAATCATGCATACTGTTAAACTTAACACAACTGTGGAGATTTTATTTTCTTTTTTCTTTTTTTATTTCAAAGAGTATTCAGGCAATTGTTTTCCAGCTTTGCTCCACTGAGTGCATCTAGAGTTCTGAGAGCTGCTACCATCACTGACGAAGTATGTGTTGATCTTTGGATAGTAGTTCTTCCTGCCAGATTGTAACATGGTTTGGTTCACTCATAAAGGCTGCAGAGAGACATCTAGTAAGCTCAGAGAAGAAAAATACTTTTGGTACCCAGAAAGTGTTTCAGTGCCGGTTGATTAGTTTTTCATTCAATGTCAATATTTGCCCTCCATCACTATTTTTTCTATGGCATAGATTTAATTTTTATATCAAACTTTCTGGACACCTAAACTTGAGTGGATCTGACAAAATCAGAAAGGACAGAATCAAACAGCGATATTCCACAGATGGATTAAATCAGTAGCAGTTGAAGGCAGCAAGCAAACATTTGAAAACATAGTTATCAATTGAATTTTTACTACAAACTAAATTTATTTTGATCCCTGCCTTCAGATTTTCACTGAAATGTGAGGTTGCTTTTCCTATTGAAATAACTGGAAACTTCAGCCAAACTGGAACAATTTCCTGAAAATAAGCTTTTAAAAAATCCATTTGAAAGTGGAAAAATTACAAGCTTTTAATGTTTTATACAGCTCTGTAAGTAGCCTGTAAGCTAGCTAGCTAACTAACTTAGTGGGTACAGACTGATGCATCCCACTGAAAGCCAGGGGCAGAGCCTGCAGCACCAGGTGCAGGCTCTCCACTGTCCTGCCCATGTGCACCAGCTGCATCCTGGATGTAGAAGGGCAGGGTCTGTGATCCAGACTGCAGTGCCAATTCCATTATCAACTGCATCAGGGAGCCTGTGGAAGGGCAGCATTCTTTCCTCTTTGCCCATGTGCTGAGCCTTCCTTTTGTAGGAAAACCTAGATGTCTGGGAGAGTTGTGTAAGCAGCAAGACATGGCCAGTGTATGTTCAAGGACCAGAACTACGGGAAGGGTCAATGCTCACTCTGTCACTAGTAGAATTAGCTGGAATTAACATGCTGGAGGATCTGGCATGTCTAGATTACTTAACCAAGCAGTATATGAAAACTCTTTCCCTTCATTCCATGTCCTTTTTATAGTTCTTTTCTTCCAACAAACTATAGTTACTTATGTGCAAGATAGAGTAATGATTTAGAAGGTCAGATAGGTCCACGAGCAGATGTCAGTCCTAACAAAGCCGGCAGTGATATGAAGAACTTCTGAGAACTGTAGTGCTTGCAGGTGAGCATGTTCGTGCCAGCCTATGTTTTGGGGTCTGACAGCTGCCATAAGTTGAAAGTGGGTTTTGGTTTGGTTTTGTTTTGTTTGTTTTTTCAATATTAAGCTGCTATAGATACCATTTCAGCTACCCAAGTAATATGTTTCGTTTTCTGAAGATTTTGTGGGAGAATAACAGACTTTTGTGTCAGATGTGTTAATAATCCCAGTGTTGTTCCGGTGAAATGGGTGTGCTCTATGTGTTTTCTAAAATATTTTCATATTTATCCTGTTACCTTTTTGGTATTTGGCACCACGAAGATTTTAAAAACAAGAGTTTTCTTCTTATATACTTTTGTACAGTTGTTGCATTAAGTTGGTAGGGAGCCAAATTTTCTTACTGCTTTATGCCATCTAGTAGTTATAAAGACAGGAAATATTTTTGAATCCATAATATTTTTATTTACAGCATAAAATCATTGATGCTCTTTTAAATTTATAAAATGGATAATATTTTTTCTGTTTAGTAGAGGTGCCGCATAGGTAGATCCTGTAAATTATTATAAGAGATTCCAGAATTATATCAATAAGGAATATATATACATATAAAATAGGAAACTTTTTTAAAACTTCATTTGAAACTTGATTGTTCGTTAGATTTGGACTACATTTGCTTTGACTGTCTTCAGCATGAGTTATGGGTTTCCTAGATGTGAGAAATAAACACTATGTAAGGAATATGATTCTTTGATTTAGTAATTTGATTTATACAAATTCCAAAAGAGAAGTGTCATACCCTCAATTCTGATCATAGTAGGTAAAGCAAGCAATACCCAATCCCAACTATAAATAATATTTTCACATAAATTATGTTACATGTAGAATGATTTACAACATTCAATTTTTTTAAATAGAATATTTGTGTTGCTTTGTGTTTTAAATATTTTACAAGGTTACAGTAAAAAGGGAAAGCAAAAGGTGATAAAAAAAGAATGTAAAAGTGAAGAATATTAATGGAGCTTTGTACTTTCAGACGACACTTGAAAGGGATGGATTTCTATAATTTCTTTGCTACACTAGAAAAATGTAAAGCAGACATATTCATTAGGTGGCAAAAATATGTACACTATAGCAATAATTTCTGTACATATGTTATCTCTGTACAGCAGATAGCATCATCTTACAAGAATTTAGTGTAGATGATTTGAAAATACAGTATTATTAAGAATTACAGATGTAAGAATGATCTTTCAAAGATAATTTCTGATATAATGCTATAAAGCAGTATTTTTTTTTTAATAGGGTTTCTTAAAGAGAAAAAAAAAAACCTTAAGGAGAGAGAGAAAAACTTTTCTAGTTGTTGAAGTCAGTTTGCTTTCTTAACTTCTTAAAATGATCATTATTACAAAAGTATCCCCGCAACTTAAGCTGAACGTACTCAGATCTGCTGACCTATATTCAATTTTGTACAGCGGATTTTGTTCTACAAATAAGGTTGGAGTGTGGATTGGCATTTATGAAGGAGAGAAACTATGGGCTTGATTTTAGGAAAAAAGCTTAGCTAAATTTAAGCTATGCAGGCTGAAGTGCAATGTTCAATTTATGACCTGTTTTTAGGAGCAATTTATCACTTTTTGTAACAGTGACAGATATGCACACATATATATAGTTTTATGGGAAGGAGACAAACACTCTAAATTTTCTCTGTGTTGTAGCAGTTTAAGGAACAAAGCACAATAATATCTTCCTTTCATCTCTGTTTGAAAGTTGCTGGGTTTTGGCAGGAGAAGACACCTCCTAGGCTGTAGATAAGAGCTTAGCTGAAGTGCGGTACTTCACCATCACAGCAAAGGGACTGTTCTAATATATATTGTGAAAATGTATTATTATTGAAACTGTTGTTCTGATGTGTTCTGGAAATACCTTGATTATATAGAGTAGTGGAGTACAGCAGGCAGAATTCACTCCTCAGACTACTGCATGAAAATATTAACTTTTATAGTGTCATAGAAGAGGAAGACTAGATCGTTCATTGATTAACCCATCATGAGACTACTTGAGCTAAAGCGGTTTGCATCTTCCCTATCCTCTGTCCAATTCAATCTTCTCAGCAATTGAATGTTTTTAAAATGTTATACAAGGACATGGTTATAAACTCAGTAAGAAATAATTGTAGGAATTTACCACAGTTTCATTCAAGAGAGGAGGGAGGAAAAAAAAAGGTAAAACTTCCATTCAATGCAGTCATGAGCTGTGGAGTTGATTTTCACAGAAACTGCAATTTGGAGACAGTTCAAAATATCTGAGCTGTTGTAAAAATTATTTTGAAAATCAATTAGATCAGTAGCTTACCAGCTAATTAAAATAGAATTAGTTTTCATTCAGCCCAGTAGTGGTGAGGAGAGGGACAAATGCATCCAAAAATCAATAAACATCTGATTTTTCATACTTAGAAAAGGGGCTTAGTTATTTCCTTAGAGAAAGCAAGCAGATTTAAAAAGAAGTCTTGAAGTAATACTAGCAATGATAAAGATTATACGCCAAGTTTTTACCCCTGACTTTTTGCAGCTAGGTGTGTATTCCTAAGAAACAAATTTTGTTATAAATATTCCACTTCTCAAATGAAGCAAAATCACAATAACCACAACAACATCCCCTGAAATTCCTTTCCGTTCACTGTATTGCCCATGCTCCAATAGTACTGCTCTCTTTCTGTCACGTGCATAGCTCTTACCAAAAGGGCTTCCCTTCTCAAAATATTTGTCAAGGTAGTTTGGATAGCTAAAATGTAATGGGCCAATTCTTTTCATGTTGTCCTGGTAGCTTTATAGTGGTGTCTTGGAACAGAGTACCAAAACTGTAAGAATGTGTGTTGATTAGTCTAAAAGCCTTTGTTGCTGAATTTGTTTGAATGTTTTTGAAGGTACCAAGATAAATCAGATGATAATGCTTCTAGTTAACTGAATTATGCTACACTAATTGGTCCTGTAGCATGGTGAGGGTTAAGGAATGCTAAACAAGTGATTCACTTAATCTCTTCCAATTAATTTAGGCTTAAAACTTCTCAGGTCTGAAGGTTATGCAGATGACAAGGACAAAGTTATGCAGATATACAGAGTAAACCTTTGTCTCAAAGAAACACTGAGGTCGCCTCAAATAGCAATTCTCTTTGACCTTGCTTCTATAAGATAGCAATAAATGATTTTTGATTCAAACTTGCTAGGTTCATTGTATTTTCTTAGCTAATGGGTACTTGCTGTCTGTGTGAATATGAATGCGTATGTAACTCACTCACAGCCCGAGTTAAACATTATTTCTTAAACCTTTCTAGAGTTCCTGAAACCTTAACGGTCAAAATCTATGTGATTTCATATCTTCAAGGAAATGTCTCCTATTACAGCTAAACACCTTTGAATTGGTGATGATTAACATAACATAACATAACATGATGTTGGTATATAAAAATTAATATTCTAACCCAGGGTGTCATAGCTAAAGAAGTGCAGGTCCTTACCTGGTCATGGCCCTGCCTTTAGTGACCAGATCCAAAGGTTCGTGAAATGAAATGTAATGATGAAATTAAATGCCATGAAATCAGAACACAATGACTTTCCTACTAGCCTCCAAAAAAACCCTTCTTAAAACTCCGGATTGAACCTTTCTTGCTAGGGGTTCTGTACACACTTCTATCACATGCACATGAATGGGTGCCAAACCATTTTTAGGGAATGAATCCTTTAAATCCATCAGTTTCTTCACCTGTAAAATGTTGCTGATGATAGTGCTTCCTTAGTTCAAAACAGAAACAATATGAAGCCAAATTGTTATTCTGAGAAGTGCCTTGAGATGTGCAGGTGGAATGTCATAGAACTGCAAAGTGGTATAATACCAAACTCAAAAGTATGTTTATTGCTACCACCTGTCTATGTCATCAATTTTTTATTGCACCTTACAACCTACCAATTTGTGCCTTACTAGAAGAGAGTTCAGTTTAGTAACTGAAAATCTACAGATTTCATAACATGTACAACAATCTACACAACCTGTAGAAAATCTACTAGTATCATTAAATTATTCCTCCTAAGAAGATCCAGCTCAAACCCATGGATAGGACTTACTGAGGAAGAGATTTTAAGAGTGTCCTTGGAAGTAAACATGTGGTGGATTTATTTTTTAATGTAAGTAGAAAAATATGGGTACGTAGTTAGAGTATGTATGCCATGAATTTTTCACAGGATTATGTTTCAGATATGTTGCTTACTCTAAATTCCCTGCCAATATTGGTGAAACAAAATAGATATCATAAACATAACAGTAGGAAATGTTGATACATTTTTCTAGAGTGAGCAAGATTGTTAAGTGCTGTTATAGATGTTGCCTTATAATAGAAAGCCTTTTATAGTCTGCTTTTAAAGATCAACATGTTCGGATTACATTAGTTGAAAGAGAAGAAATATATCCCAAATCAAATGAAGCTCCATGGACTAACTTATACTTTCTTTCTTTGGTGTGGGTTTTTTTTTTTTTTCATGTTTCAGCTGCAAAACTTTCTTTCATTTTAAAAAGGCAGTGTGAGCCTGATCTATCTCTAAAGTGAATACCTATGGCAGTGTGTTAAAATAAAAAAGTGACCCATACATTGGAATTCTTTTTCTTCTCATTTTTATGTTATTTTTAAAGACTTAATAAATTGGCCTCACACAACCCTGCAGCCTGGGGCACCGTTACATTTTCTTTGTTCATTTTCTTAAAACAGTATAGCTGATTTCAAGTGAACAAATTGTGAAGGAACAGAGATTAAAGTTTGTCCATGCTTGGAGCATTAATACAAGTGATCCTCACATCATCTGAGCTCTCTTAACAGAAAGAAAGAGGCACATAAAATTAAGTCCAGGCATTCTGAAGGACCCCTGTTTACAGAAGAATTATAAGTAAAGCATATTCTCCATTTGCTCTCTTGCATTCTTGATGTATGGCTTATGCAAGTCTAATGTCAATGCTCATTATATTCCTCAAATATGGCAAGGCGAAACAGTATAACTCTAGTCATTCAGGTGTTGATAAATATCAGGTTGTATTTTCCGTTTTTATGAAGTAGGAGTTCCTCTTTTGGCTTTTATTGCTTCAGAATAATTTAATTATCACAGATTTATCAAGGCTACTATATAAATATTAAAATAAACCTACCCTCCTCCAGGCTTTTTCATGAGACAATGTATGTCTCAAAATTTATATAACTTTTAAAAAATAATTTAGTTAAATTGTCTGACAGGAAGCAATATACAGAAACTGCCCAGTATCAAAATATTAAAATTTCATTAATGATAAGTATGTAAGTGGAATAGTTGAATAAAAAAGAACACAGTTTTAGGATTAATCCAACTATGGCAGGTATGCAAAGTCTGATTGGGCTTTTCTCATTCCTAAATTTTAATCTGTTATTCTGTCAGCAGCACCGTTTTGCAATCTTCACTAAATCTTTTGTTAGGCCTTGAATATTTTCAGATAAACTTTTCCGAATAAGGACCTTAATAGGTGACTTAAATTATATTAAATATAGTATCTCATAATTTTGGGCAGTCTATTCTAAGGTAATACTGTTTTGTGTGTGTGTGTTTGTGACAAACAAGGGTGGATTCTGTGAGAAGAAACAAGAAGATGAAGATGTCACTGACCAGATGAGATGACTGGTAGAGTAATGGCAAACCACAAAACTACAGACAGGAGGCTAGCATTACTAGGCTCTGGCAAACACTAAAGACAGTTGCTAAGACCAAACACTTAGCAACAACCAAAATGCTGGCCCAAGAAAAAAGACTGAAAACACTTAAATTTAATATTCATTTTTATAGCTTGAAGAATCCAGACTGGAAATAGAAGTGGTGAGCGTCTGCTGCAAGTCTCGGAGTCTGAAAGACCTGGGTCATATGAACAAATGTGTGTTATCAGAACAAATGAATGGGGCATTTGTTTGCTATAAGTGGTTAATGGAGGATGACTGTAGCTGTGGATGGATAAATTTTGCACAGTATCTCCTTGTGTATTCGGGCAGCCCTTCAGACGCCCTGAGTTACTTTATTTCTGAATCTTTGAAATAATCTGGCTCTGTTTTAGAATTTTTTCAGAGAATCTGATCCTGACTTTCCTACAGTCACTTAATTTCACATGATCTTTTTAAAAGTGGCAACTCCAAAGCAAACTATGCCTTTGAAATAAATAATATTTAAAGCACTGCAGCTTGAATATGATTCAAGTTCTTTCAGATGAGCAAATTAGAGAAGGGAACAAGTTCAAATCTGTATATTCATCGTAACTTTAATACTTTGGTTAGGAAAGGAATTAGTCATTAGACATCTATTTAAGTATTTTTTGTGCATATGCATGGTGTTCAATTTAAGGGTGTATGAAAACACAAAGAAAAAAAAGTTCTTGATATGATGAGAGGGATTAATCCATAGCCTTCAAGGCCTAATATATAGAAATGGAAGTGTTTATTCAGCTTGGGTTGAGTTGCTCATAATTCTTCTAAGACACTAACTGAATGTCTCATATCCAGCAAGTAATAGAGCCCGTTGCCTCTGACAAGTGGTACTTTGGCCAAAACCTATTGAGTTCTTTAAAAATGTATAAAGAATAGGAACACAACAATACATTGTATAGAAGCCTTAAATCTAGTTTCAGGGAGAAAAAAAAAACATTCTTTGATGAACTTATGAAATGAAAGATCTATTGCAGGATGAAGGTCTGACCTTATGAATTCTACTTTACAGAAACTGTGATATGGGGAAGTTAAATTTCCTTGCTGAGAACATTAATTATGTTTTAAACAATATGTTTAAATGGAACTTCTATGACCCTTACAAAACTTCAGAAAGATTCCCTTTAAAAAGTAAACTAGTTTCTAACGAAGGATTTGATTCTTCTTTTTCCTCAGAAAGCTCAGGATCAAATTATGGTAGCCCATTGTGCAGAAATCCCGTAATGTGCACTATAGAATTGTGACTAATTGTATTCCAGTGCTGTGATTAACAATTTGGAATGAAAAGTGTCAGGCATTTGGTCTCAAAATGTGGACTGGAGATCACAATCCAGATAAATTCTCGTATATTTAGACATGTATTTTGTATTGTTTCAGCCTCCAGTTACTTAACACTGCTTGTTGATCCTCTCTTATTACCTGTTACATGTGATACCTTTCAGAAGACAAACTGGGTGCTTTCTGCCTCAAGCTCTGATAGACTTTGCAGGATAAAACAGGGCCCGTCATGTATTGAGGGAAGCGTCTCAACCCATTTAATTTTGCATCATCTACTAGAGTTGCAAAAAAAGTGAGAATGTAGATAATACATGTTCCCAAATCTGTTGAGAGTGCTTGAACCTGGTGCTTGTTTCAGCCATTAGTCTCTTATTCCTAGCTTTTTGCCTGGAAGGTATTATATGAGTTTTTAAAGTCGTACAGAGAAGTACAAAATCTTTAACTTAAACCTAAAATGATAATCCATAATGCTGTATCCATTTCTTTCTTTGGTTTCCATATCATGTATCAGAGCTGATGAGAATGGTAACTAAGGACTGTAAAAAGATCAAGCAAATGCCTATCCTGTCCAGCTGTGTCATCCAAGCAACATGAACCAACGCTGAATAAATGAAAGGCTTCAACTGACATACAGCTTTTATGAACATGAGCTTTTAGTTGTCACTCTCCTTCCTTGCTCTTCATCAATAGATATTTTTATGTGGTATTTTGTATACTGAAAGAGTTTTTCACACATGTTACTTCCATACAGCACAAAGAAGCAAAACATGTTTCTCAGTACAGCATGATTTCTTTCATGATCTAAAGGAATGGAAATTTGAAGACTACCCTGAACCCTATTATGGTATCCCTATCATTATAGCTCATAATTGAAGGTAGAACAGAGGGTCTAAAAGTAGATGCCGAGGTGAATCAGATAGTGATGAGCATGGTGGCAATGTGCAGTTTAAGTGCAAAAGTGAATTAATTTTGTTTAGTTTTTTAAGATAATTTTACTGAAGATTTCACAATTACACATAGCAGGGAATACTTGTCTGTGGATGGTATGTGAAGAATAATGAGATGAAGAGCAATAAACATGAAATGAAAGCATTTGTAGGAAGATGTTGTACATTATGCATAGCTTAATCGTGGACCCGTCCTGATTCAATCAGAATTACTTCAGGTATTCGTAGGCAGTGAAATAAACCCTGAAAAGCTATAGGACTACTAACAGAGGAAGTCGTAGAAAGTTTTGAGTTGGAAAGGGTCTTAAAGATAATCTAGTTCCAACCCCCCTGCCATGGGCAGGGACACATTCCACTAGACCGTCTTGCTCAACGCCTCATCCAACCTGGCCTTGAACACTTCCAGGGAGGGGGCATGCATAGCTTCTCTGGGCAACCTGTTCCAGTGCTTTGTTACCCTAATTGTGAAGAATTTCTTTCTAATATCTAATTTAAATCTATCCTCTTTCAGTTTAAAACCATTACCTCTCATCCTATCACTACATACGCTTGTAAAAACTCCCTCCCCACCTCTCTTGAAGGCCCCCTTCGGGTATTGGAAGGCTGCTATAAAGTCTTCTCGGAGCCTTCTCTTCTCCAGGCTGAAGAAACGCAACTCTGTCAGCCTGTCTTCATAGGAGAGATGCTCCAGCCCCCTGATCATCTTTGTGGCCCTTCTCTGGACTCGCTCTAACAGGTCATGCTTCTTTTGATGCAGCCCAGGATATGGTTGGCTTTCTGGGCTGCAAGTGTACATTGCCTCCTCATGTTGAATTTCTCATCAACCAACACCTCCAAGTCCTCCTCAGGGCTGCTCTCAATCCATTCT
>VZSC01006373.1:0-31441 GCA_013398225.1 Steatornis caripensis | reverse complement strand
GCAAATCACCTCATTTTTCATGTCACTCATGTTTACGCTAATTTGACATAAATCTGCAAGGCAAAAAAAAGACTTCTCAAATCATGTTTTATGTTATATCTTCAAAATCTTTACTTTATGATCGTTATGCAAATACAGTTTATGGGAAGTAAAACTCCATACTTAACTGTTATTGAATCTAGCCTGGTTGTGACCAATTGATTATCATGTTGGGTTTTAATTTTAAAACCAACACCAGAAAAGGAATATAAAAATTTCCAATATTTTCAAATCTAAACATCAGTGCTGCTGTGTTCTTTGCTCCATTTCAATTCAAAGCTGACCACCTTACTTTTTTTTTCCGATTTTAGCTTCTCTTCTAGCAGTCCCAACCTGTCCTTCGATTAAATTTTATTGTTCTCCCAAACTAAATCTTATCACACCTTCAAACCACATTTCTTAGGTTGTTACCACTTGGCATTATTGTATGGGATCATGTTCTTAGGCATCATCTTCTGTTCAAGGCAGAAATCTTTACTTTTCCTTTCTTTCCTGTTCCACTGCCGCCTTTTGTATTCCCAGGCAAATCACATATAGGAGGAGTATTCAAAATTGCAAGTCCATTTAGCCAGTTTTGCAAATCTCAGCTCTAAAATATTTCTGCCTTCCTTCCCATTCAAATGCTAAGGACACAGAAGTGCTGTTAGATGAGAAGGGGCTACTTTCTTTAATGACTGTGATGTGTCTGGACCTGAAATACTGGGAGGTAAGTCAATTACTTAGTTGAAAGTTCATAAACCTTTCAGCAGTGGTCCTGTTCCTGCTTGAAATGCTCTGACCTTTGCTATCATGTTTTTTCTGGAAATTGCCTTATTAGACAACTTGCCGCTTTAAATCCTTGATGGATTTAATGAAACAAGCAAAGGGCTGTGAAGTAACTGCAAACCCTTGATCTATCTAGTTTCTACTTAAATTGACTGGTTTGGTCACTCAGCTAATGACAGCTCCTGCAGTAAGTTGGCATGCGTCTTGGTGTTCTAAGAGTCTTCATTAAAAGTGGGTAAAGTAGGTCTCAGTTAAAAAATAATTTACAATAATCTTCAGAAAGAGTATCTGAAGAGATACTTGGAGAGATACCCTAGGAGAAATATTGTAGGTACCTGTNACAGCTCCTGCAGTAAGTTGGCATGCGTCTTGGTGTTCTAAGAGTCTTCATTAAAAGTGGGTAAAGTAGGTCTCAGTTAAAAAATAATTTACAATAATCTTCAGAAAGAGTATCTGAAGAGATACTTGGAGAGATACCCTAGGAGAAATATTGTAGGTACCTGTATATACAGTCAAAAGTGTCGTGTCTTTATTTTGCCCATTTAACGATAAAGGCAAAAGCAGAGAGACGGACAAATAAACACTCTGTCAGTGCTGCCCCATGGTGAGCGAACAACCCTTACACACCTTCTCAGCACTTTAGTATTGATTACTGTTTGTACATCTCAGGTGAAAGGTAACACTGTTGGGCTGTTTGTGAATAATTTGTTTTGCAGTGAATAAAGGTAGCATTCACTACACACGAATTTCAGAAGCCTCCGTGACATGTGAGAATTGTCAGTGGAAATGATTGTTCTGGCCTGTCTTTGAAACAAATGACTGAGCAGCAAAACCGCCAAAGCTCTTTGTCCTCCACAGCTGTGCCTGGAGGTATAGTCCCTGGGTGAATTCCCTGAACTCCAAGCAAGGTTGTAGCCCTTCCCTGGAGGGGGCATGCGTGGGTCTGCTCCCTTCTTCTTGACTGCTCCTTGCAACCTGCGGGAAATAAAAACTTTGAGGCAACATCTTCCTTTATCTAATTTGGGCAATAGATCAAAACATGTCTAGGAGGGGCCAACTGCCAGGTACATGCACATATGGATATGCACAAGAATGTTTTGTTTTGGTAAACAAAAAGACTTGTCAGGACTTCAGGATCAAAATGGCCGTTATAAAGAACAGAGAAATATGAGCCTGTCCACATCAAATTTCATGATCACAAAAATGTTTCTTCTAAGGTAATAAAGACACTTTTTCTGTGGGCTTACTGTTTTGCTAAAGTTTATTAATTCAAATTGCAGTAATATAACTTCTGCAGATGTGAGCTGAAGACAAAGCATGAGGTAATGCATTGCATCGATGGTGTTAAATAAAGAGTGGGCTTGTTTTAGTGATTCTTGTTTGAAACTGGTACATTCCTGTTCTTTGCTACTGAGATTTTTAAATCACTCTCATTTTGCCCCTGCCGGATTCTCTTGTAAGGAAATAAAAATAATGAGGTTCTTTAGAAGATATTCTGATAATAGGCAGATCTTTCTAGATCAGTGTTTCAGGAGCTGACACTTTCCAATATATTTTTTTTCATTATAAAAAATAATAATATCAAGGCAAATTCTTAGCTGAGGCACATACTCCAGCAATATGAAAGAGAAAGTGTGATGGAAATGATTCATTTCTTGTGAAGGTCACCTATTTTTTACTTTCTCATAAAAATTTTTCTCCTGACTATTTGCTTCTGCATAAGGTCATTAAGAAAGAGGAATGAATATCAATAGTCACACTCTCCCCTGTTACAAGCACTTACAGGCTGCTATTTGACCCTCCAATCTGGCAGACCAGCTCTTTTATAGCTTTTTACTCATGCCATTGGTGTGGGAGGTTTCTGAGGCCAGAGCCGAAAGTGTCTGAGCAGCTGTTCTGCTAGGGATCACTTACAATCTTTGGGTGAAAAAGGTGATTCACTAGAAGATTAAGTGTGTATTTGCTCTACATACAAGCCACATAACTGACATATATTCCTTTGTTTATTCTGGCAGATCTATGAAGAGATACAGATGGGTTTCATCTCAGATACTTCAGTGTCTTGCTCTGCCCAGCCAGACCAGGATGCATTTCCCACAGTGTCTTTACGGAGTGTAACATAGCCCTCAGACTAACACTGATATTAGTCTGGCATTAGAAAATAATTCAGCCTAAGAGTAGAGTCCAGTGGCTCAAGCCACTAAGGTACTTCATGGCCTTTGGCAGGTTCTTCTTTTCATCTGGAACCTGGAACACAGAAACTTCTCCCAGGAGGAGGCATGTAGAGTCATGCCAACGCTAAGTCCAAGCAATGACTTATGGCAAGCAGTCACTGAACATAATGAATTCAGCATCCCTGGGAACTGGGACATGGGTCTCCTCATATCCATGTGAAATTCCCAACTGACGCGCTGTGTATCTCGGTAAAGGGAGTTGAGCTTCCTTTTTCCCCCTCTCTCTCTAGCCCTCTGAATACTTCAGATTTTTCTTCAGAAACTCAGCAGCTTCAATTCTTGGAGGACAAAGAATCTCCCAGGACCTAGTTATTAGCATATTAACCTTGGCTGGCAAAAGTTTTAAGTCTGAATGCCCACTGGCTGGACAACTGCAAGGTCTCATACATGCACAGAGTCCCAGCAACCCTTTTAAAGAACAGTGGCAAAATCTGCATTTGGAGAAGGTTTTGTCCTGCACTTTGTATTAGATTTGCTGAAAAAATGCTTACTATGTGGCTTCTTCTTTGATCTAGCAAGAAATATGGCAAAATTCTGAGCGTAGGATATATTCATTTGCACACTGTTGAAATTTTAGGTGTCAGGGTAACTATCAGTCCAGATATGAAGGTCTCTCTAGTTGCTCTGCGGCATTCTTTTTGTTTAAATTTTGGACTTAGGCACCTATTATTTGACTCAGTTTTCTTTGGTGTTTAGGTATAAAGAACAAATACGTAAGAAGAAAATTTATCTTTGATCTGATTGGAAATTATCTCTCCTTACACACTGGAGTTGCAATGGTATTTGTTTCAAGCTACTACAAGCTCTTAGTTTATGGATCTTATGGCCTATGTGTCTAGGTGAGATGTGCATTTATAATTGCATCATGAAGATGAATAAAATTAGGTATTAATGAATTAATGAATAAAAATAGGTATTAGCACCCAATTGCTTAGTGGACTATAACCCTTGTCTCCTGAGCAGAGACCAAGTGAAGGCCTTTAAGCAAAATAGCTATTTCAGGGTTTCTGGGAGTGTTCTCCACCTCGACACTCCAGCTCTTAATATGCAATGAATTTCGAGCCTATCCATCCTGTGATCACTTGTCTAAAATGGCATCTCTGTAACGATAACACAAACAGTGGATAGTTTCACCTATGGAAATACTGGGGTTTAGCTCTTCTGTTCTTAGATTCTTCAGGGGCACACTATATTGAGTAGTTTTCCATAGCCAGTAGGGAGTGTGGATTCACTTTCTTGTTATGCTAGAGCATAACGAGACAGCGTAGCTGTCAGCTGTGCTAGAACCGTCTTATATATTTCAGCCTTCTGCATTTGGAAGTGTAGGGAGGACATAGGAATTGGCATACTATTCTGAAAAAGGTTACATTTATGTTTACATATGAATTCTATATGCCTCCTGACAGGTGTTGCACTGAAGATTATCAGATATATTCCCTCTGATAGAAAACATGGATACTGCTAAGTTATAGAAATAGCTTAGAATTTGTGATAATTTCTTAAGTTTGGAAAAGGTTATTTTTCTATTAGTCTCAGTATGCATCATGGTCTTAAGCCTGTTTTGACAAAACGTTTGGTGCTAAGGATTGTGAAGCTGTGATAGCCTTGCTTGCACCCCTAGCCTTGAAGTTTCATCTCAGTTCTTTGCATCCCTTATTTTCTATTTTCTTCCTTTGAGCTCTTGCAGTGTGATTCTGTATTCCATTCAGACTGCAACTGAAGGTCAGTATCTGTCAAACTTAAGCTTTGCCTTGGGAGAGGAGAGTCACCAATGTGCTGGAATTTCACAGCAAGTGAGTCTGGAGTTGTTAAAAACAAACAAGCTTAGGTCAAACTTTCACTCCTGGATTACTCCAAGCAGGCTGTGCCAGAGCACATTTGTGCAGACAGCTCAGTTCAGGTTTTCGTTCTTGACTGGAGCCTTGAGTTTCAGCAAGTGCACCATTCAAGTGAGCACATACGAGAGCATGGCAATAATCACCTAAGGAAAGAGAGAGTATGCACCACACACGAGCTCTGTATGCTTTTGCTTTAAAGGAAGCAATTACAAATGAAGTGCAATACTGTTTTTATAGAAAGATTGAGGATCTCTGACACACTATCTAATCTTTTTTTCCCCTCAACATCTATACACATTTCTTAGGTTTTTATTAAGTGTATATTAAGTATTCTATAAAGTGCATCTTTGAGGAAATGTTTTGCTCAGTTCACAGTTATTGCTCTCCTGGTAAAGCGTCCCAGAGAGACCCATCCACGGGCAGAGGCTGTAGATGAAGTAAAACCATAGAGGAACATCCATAAGTGCCTCAGGGCTCCTCAGTGCTTGGGCTTCCACTGTTGTGAGTTGCACACAATCACCTCCTGACCAGACTGTATTTAGCTCTAGATCGCTCCACCCCTTCTTATGTATTTCTGCTCCATATAAGCCATTTCACCTCTTCTCTCCTTAGTGTTCTTTTCTTTTAGAAAATGCTGATGGGTGCAATCTGCAAAATATGAGAAAGCCAGTCTGCACTGTTGGGAGAAGGTGAATTTTCAGGTATGTGATTGCTAGGCAAAAACTGAGGACATGGGATTAGGCAGTTTCTGTAATAGTATGTACCTAAAAGTGGTTAATTCTTTTTATGAAATACTTATATATCTCCCTTGCTATAAGTAATTTTTAAGTTTTCTGAAAATAACATAGAGAAGCTAGGTACATGTTGTTAAACATGTGTAGGGACTTACATATATTCAGTGCTACTATGGGTGGCCCAGAAACATGGGGTGCAAAGGTTCACCAATAGACAGAATGCAAAGTTAAGGGCTCCAGAGGACAGGACTGGGGATAACAGTAGGGGTAACAAATGCGTGGTGCTGATTATATATTGCTTGCATTCATTAAAAAAAAATCCATGCAGAAATATGTATGTGATCACCATATGTAAGAGAATTAGATCAAATAAATGTTTAACTATATATAGTTTAGTCTTTTTTTTTCCCAGGTACTGACATGTACAGTGATTTATGTAGTGCATGGCATAACAAACCCCAGACATAAATTTTCTTCTCAGACACTTATCAACATAGCAATGAGAGATCATGTTGTTGCCAGCACAATTGCTGCATTAGTATGGTCACATTTATCAGCTCGCTTCGTGTGGGTCACATGGATCACAATTGAAAAAGTTAATATGTACATAAACACAAACATGCATATTAAAACACATATGTATTCTCATTGAAATTCCTCATCTTTTTAAGATAGGGCTCTAGTACTTAAAGAATCATCATATGTACTTCTTTAAAGTTACAGATATACAGCAAACTATTAAGCAACAGCTACGACTACTGCCTTCTCTAAGTTTTTGATCCTGTATCCTGAGATGGAGGAAGAGATGGAGGGAGGAAGGGAGATTCAGACTCAGATAAGAATAACAATATGCAAGTTGCAGGACTGAATTCCCTTGGATGATCATCAGGGATCTGGTGTAGCGAGATCAGAAAATGGAGTAGGGGAAAGAAAGAACAATAGTTCTCATTTGCCTGCTACACTTAAAACTCCTAAGGAAAAGCCAGCAGAGGAGGAGCACAGGCACAGTTCTCCAAGCTGGCTGGAAGGACAGTTGTGCAGATGGGATCCCGGTATCCCTTCCTTACACACGGAGATAGAGGGAACCCCCGGGCTACAGAGGGTGGAATCAAGGACAAGTAGACTGGGAGGAATACAGAGAAATTGTCGGAGCAACCAGGGATCTGGTAAGGAAAGCTAAAGCCCTGATAGAGTTAAACCTGGCCAGGGATGTCAAGAGCAACAAGAAAAGCTTCTATAGGCATGTTGGTGTTAAAAGGAAGACTAGAGATGTGGGACCTCTCCAGAAGGAAACAGGAGACCTGGTTACCCAAGACTTGGAGAAGGCTGAGGTACTCACTGACTTTTTCATCTCGGTCTTCACCAGCAGGTGCTGAAGTGACATGGCTCAAGTCACAGAAGGCAAAGGCAGAGACCGGGAGAACGAAGAACTGCCCACTGTAGAAGAAGATCAGGTTTGAGACCATCTAAGAAACCTGAAGGTGCACAAGTCCAGGGGACATGATGAGATGCATCTGCGGGTCCTGAGGGAACTGGTGGATGAAGTTGCTAAGCCACTATCCATCACTGTTGAGAAGCTGTGGCACTCCGGTGAAGTTCCCACTGACTAGAAAAGGGGAAACGTAACTCACATTTTTAAAAAGGGAAAAAAAAGGAAGATTCAGGGAACTACAAGCCAGTCAGCCTCACCTCTGTGCCTCACAGGATCATTGAGCAGATTCTCCTGGGAACTATGCTAAAGCACATGGAAAATAAGGAGATAATTGGTGACGGCCAACATGGCTTCACTAAGGGCAAATCATGCCTGATAAATTTAGTGGCCTTCGACAACAGGGTTACAGCATTGGCGGACAAGGGAAGAGCAACCGATGTCATCTACCTGGATTTGTGCAAAGCATTTGACACTGTCCTGCACAATATCCTTGTCTCTAAATCGGAGAGTTGTGGACTGGATGGATGGACCACTCACTGGATGAGGAATTGGCTGGATAGTCGCACTCGAGGAATTGTGGTCAATGGCTTGATGTCCAGTGGAGACAAGTGACAAGTGATGCTCCCCAGGGGTCGGTTTTGGGACCGGAGCTGCTTAACATCTTTGCTGGTGATATGGACAGTGGGATTGAGTGCACCCTCAGCGAGTTTGCCACTGTTGTGGATGCCCCTGCCCTGGAAGCATTCAAGGCCAGGTTGGATGGGGCTTTGAGCAACCTGGTCTAGTGGAAGGTGTCCTTGCCCGTGGCAGGTGGTTTGGAACTGGGTGATCTTTAAGGTCTCTTCTAACCCAAGCCATTCTATGATTCTATGATCCTGATGCTGCCTCCGGTAGTCTGAAACTGTTGCTTCTTGGCATCTCCCAGTGGCATGTTAGTAAGTGATGTGTTGCACAGACAACTGGACAATTTGCTAAAAATGAAAAAAAAAAATCCTAATTTTTTTGGATCTTGGCATATGATAATGGTCACATGGGGAATCAAATCCCAAACAGGATTGTTGGTCAGTGGTTGGTGGTGGCAACTGTCTCAGTCACAAGAGTCTTTGCAGAAGCACTGCTTTCAGCTGGATTGGGAGAGGTATTTTGAACCACTGTTCTCAGCTCCTATAACTGACTGAATGGGCCTTGTTCTTCACATTGGTGAGGACTTACACAGCACTTACATCCATCTGGCCAGAGAAGAATGGGCAAGGAGAACCGGTGTTGCTCCAGATGTGCACCCTCTCCAGCTCTGTAGCACACAGTCCAAGTCCCGTAACAGTGATGTTTCTCATGCCTCTGACTATCTGCTTTGCAGGGAAGCCTCTGGTCCACCGGGCAGCACGCATTTGTGTCCTGTAGGAATCCTGAGCTCCTCCTCAGTGAGCATGTGAGGTGAGCCAGGGTCAGGAGATGAAGAAGAGAAACTTTTTGCTGTTTAAAGATGCAATTGCAATTGCCAAGTTTCAACTAAGAATATAAAATCACAGCTGTCTTCCCAACTGCTGCTCTGATACCAGACCCCAGAAGCCATTTCCTAACATCTCTTCTAGCTTTTGGTCAAATGTCAAAGACAGTCACAGTGAAGGTTCATGTGTAATGGCTGCTTGGAAAGACAAACACCATAACTCTGAATGTCCCCCCTTCCTCCTTTTTCCCTCTAGCTTTTATTGCTGAGCATGACGTCATATGGGATATCTCTTTGGTCAGTTGGGATCAGCTGTCCCAGCTGTGTCCCCTCACAACTTCTTATGCACTCCCAGCCTGCTTGCTGGCAAGGCGGTGTGAGAAGCAGAAAAGGCCTGGGCTCTGTGTAAGCACTACTCAGCAGTAACTAAAACATCCTTGTGTTATCAACACTGTTTTGGTCCCATATCCAAAGCATAGCACCACACCAGCTGCTATGAAGAAATTAACTCTATCACAGCCCAAACCAACACAACAGACTACCTGGATCCTACCTTCACAACACTTAGATTCAGAGTTTTGATGATCAGAGTCAGAGTGTCTGAAGTCAGATTCAAATATTGAGAGCGTAGTACAAAAAAAATGATTTGAACTTGCAGCTACCTGTGGTGAGGGTTACCATCCCTTGACTAAAGAGAGAGCAAATACCAGAAACTCATAGCAATTATGAAATGCAAGATCCTGTTACTTCACCATTGCAGGCTTCGGATAATATTAAATACAGTCAGACAGCACTATAGCAATGGGATGCCCAAACTGTGTCCTATGCTGGCCCTGCAGCCCTCAAACTCTTCCTGCACAGCCTGCAAAAGGACACCGGCATATCAGAGAAGGAAGGGAGCATGCACAGCCCCAGTGCTAACACTCTCTCAAAGCACATGTTCCCGATCCTCTTTCCTGTCTGTGAGGAACTGGGCACACCAGCAGCTGTTAGGTTAGGAGGCTGAGGATATGAAACAGTGAGCCATCCACAATAGACAGCCTGTCACTTTCTTCTGTCAGTAAGGCCTAAGGGACACTTCTCCAGGGCGTTAATTATCACAGTCTACTGGAGAGTGTGAAGTAAGTGAAACTGATATAGCAGCATTGCTGCCTCACCACCACCACGGATGGTAGATGGTTTGCCCTGGCTGAAACTCTAAAGGGGCATATTGTGCTTAGTGTGGGCCCTAGGAGAAAAATGAAGCGGTACTCCCCATCCAACTTGCTACTGATTTTCACCAGCTTTTCCCCGATTTTCCCGTTGGCACATGTTTGAGAGTTGTGCCATTGGATATAGGACAAAGGGGATAAAAAGTGACTGTGGAATACTGCTTTGGTCACTGAGCACAAGCAGTTTTGCCCTTGTGCTCATTCAAGCTGTGAAAGAAACCCAGCATGTGATTATATCATTACTTGAAGGACTGTAGTCCAGCCTCTCATATGCAAGGTGCAAAACTTTTACTGTATGAGCAAACTTACCTTTGAGACCACATACTAGGAAGTGCTTTACCTTTCAGCCTCACCACTCATTTAATGGAGGTTTTAATGGAATCTTATTAAACATGAAAAAGTATTGGCACCTGGGGACAGATAGTTCAACAAACGTTAATGAAAGCAGGTAAGTAAGGAGTGATGCTAGTAAGAATAATACACCCCAGCACATTGCCCTTCTCCTTTCTGACGTTTAGGGGGCCATTACATATGTTGTGATTGCAGCCATGTACTTAATTGCAAGATTTTGCTAATAAATCAAAACAGGATTCTCGTCCACAATAGAAAAAATATTGTATGAACCTGTAAGGATTATGGAGACTGTAAAGATTAAAACAGAACAGAACTGATGCAAAATTCCCAGGACAACAGAACAGTCATGGTTATAATGAAATTTTAACCCGCTCTCACTCTATTTTTGAAACATACATAAAAGTGAATTCTGTATATTCTATGATAATAATTTACTTTTAGCGATATCTAACAGTAACCAATTGGCCATGAGCACTGCAATGTAGCGATAATGAATTATCTTTAAGCAGCACTTTGCATCCCAATGAAGCCAATGTGCTTTGTAGGTTAAATACTCGGCTGTTGTAGCTCCATTCCAGTTTGAGTGATTTCAAAAGATATACACAAGTGAAGGATGCAATGATTTCTTTTTGCATGTGCACTGACATTCAGCCATAGGTGAACAGCTGTCTACTAGCTCACAACACTGCTTCATGTGAATTCAGGTGATACTTATCTATTGAAACCTGAAGGAAAATGAGACAGACCTGACTCCTGAACTGAGAGGCTTAGGCATGTATGAAGCTGCCTGGGACCAATTAGTAGAACTATTACTGATTCACGTATTGGAACACACAAGACAATTATTTACCTCTTGATTTTTCCCCATTAAATCTGTCCAAGAACAGCCTTTTTTTGACTAAAGACCTGTTGGTGTGCCACTCTGACCTCTAGTCTTTACCAGTCCCATCACCAAACAGTTCAGGGTGGCGGTGAGATTTATCCCATGTAGTTTTTTTGCATATCACAGTCCTGATATTCCTCCCACATGTGGCAGAAATTTCACAAGAGGTCAGGTGAAAAAAAAAGTATTCAGAAGCTTGTGATTAATCTTCAAGCATTTTATCTAGGATGGGGCAGCTAGCTTGAGTCAATTATTAATTACTCACATCTGTTTCTGTGATAGGGGAGCCTGCCAGAGCTCTCCAACACTTGGATCCAGAAGGCACCTTTCATGCGTGCTTGGCTCCAGTGTTTTGGTTGGGTTTATGCCATCTCTCATTTGACAGAAAGTTGTTGCATTTTAAAACAGAAAACTCCATCTGCTGTATGGGAAACTGAATTGTAGCTAATGTCAACGTTATTTCTCTCGTCCTTTCTCAGGGAGACTACCATTCAAAAAGTACTATCATAGACCTGTAAAGATCCAGATGGGCTGTTTGTTTGTCTCTGAATCCTTGCCACTAAGCGGTAGCAGAAACAGAAGAAAAGCAGTTAGTCCTGCCATGAGCCCCATGAAGATGGAGTTGTTTCCATGCAAGTAGCCCATTGGGACCCATATTGCCGTAGGGGTACATGGCCAGGCAGGTCCGTGGAGTGACTCCCGATGACTTCAGGAATCTCTGGATCAGGCCTGAGGGCTGTGCACAACTTCCCACAGTGCTCAGTGTGGCCCCAGTGCTCCCACAGATCTGCTGGTGGGTTCACAGTGTGCAGCAGGCTTTTGCAAAGCTCCAGGCAGAGGCTGGGCTCTCTCCTGCAGGAAGGCATGGGACTCCCAAACAGTGGTGGAAGGACACAAGCGTCTTGCTGCAAGACAACATAAAGCTATCTAAGGGATGTCATTGCAAAAGCTTGGAGATCTGCACTTCAAATAACCGGTTCCCCAGCGGAATACAGATCCCACTCTGTAATAGTGTGCATACTTTGTTGACTCGGTTGTAGTAACTGCTCATTAATTTGTCTATGTATTTTCCATTTTCCGCACTCCCTGCCTCTCTGACTCCTCTTACTCGCATACACCTACCCAGACCCATTCCTGCAGAGACAGGCAGGAGGCTGCTGTGAGCTGGGGAGGCTGGCTGCGAGGAGGTGGCTGTGACCATGCGGCAGAGCGGGACAGCCTCTCCCTTGTCCCAGGCAGGCAGTGATGTCTGGCACAGGGGGAAAGGAGATGGGAGAAGGAGACACACTGGATTTACCTGGGACTTCAGCAGCATGCTGGGGCATCAGGAAAAAAAACCTTCTGATGTTGCAAGGGTGGTATCCCCTCAGCAAATATGTTAAAAAAAAAAAAAAGACCCTAAACAGTTCATTATCATACTACAGAACTACAGAAAGACTCCACAGGAGTAACTCCAGCTGAAACTAAAGAAACTAGTAACTTTAGCAAAGATCAACTGGGAAAAAGAACTTATGCAAACATATGAAGAGGGAATTTGACAGCTTCTTATTTTTCTCTGGGGTTTCAGGAAACGTACTTAATGTGCCTGACATTTGGAACACTCAAGAGATTTCAGATAAAACAGCAAAACACAATCAGTGATCTTTATCCATTTGTCAAAATATCAGAGTTGCTTTTTAATGAATTCCTTGACTGCAGCATTTTTACGGCCCTGCCAGTGGCCTAATATCTACACCTGGTGTTTTCCTTTTGGTGTATATCAGGAAAAGATTTTTCTCACAGCGCTCACAAGGTTTTGAATATTGTGATCTCAAGTCAAAAAGCATTAATTGTCACTTGTTTCACTGAATTGAGAAAGGTATTTTGCAAACCTAACATATGCCTGAATGCTCTGATTGAATGTCAGAGCGTGCATCCTCTTGCAGCCCTCAATCTGATCCAATCCATGATAGGGGTCACCATATGACACTCTGGCAACCCAGTGTGTCTCTCTCTGCTCACTACTTTCAAAAGTCCACCTAAATAACCAGCTACAAGATCATTAGATAGATACACTGATAAAGCAGTTTTTATTTTTCTGGGGCAATAGCTTACCGAAATACCACTCAGGCTGTATTGCTTTTCCTTGGTCACTGTTCCAGAATTCATTGTCAGGAGACAGAATTTGAGGATTGGGAGTTTTCAAAGAATTATTGAAATGCTTGGAAAAAACACAACAGAGCTAGCTAATTAAAACATTTAGAAGTAGACTCCAGAAAAAAAAAATCTGCCTGGCTACAAGAACAGCATTTCCAAACTGTTTTTAGGATCCATGCCAGTCAATCAGATTGTGTTTGAAAATTTGGAGAATAAAATGGTTTTGTGATCCTTTAGGACAAAAATCTCATACACAGACAAACGAGCTATGCTCTCATGCCCGCTCTCATGTCAAGCTGGCAGACAAAGTGCTACAGTAGAAAGAAAACAAGTACAAGATTTCCTTTTTTATCTGGCTTGAAGAACAGCATATCGAGAGGCCCAAATAAATCCTCATTGTGTTACTTTTCTTTAAATAAGATGAGTGAGAAAGCAGTTTAGCACATGAAAAATTCTTCTTCCATCATAGATTAGCTTGCAGATACTGATAAAGTGACTGGAGACATTCCTTTTATCTGATGGAAAACCTTTCTTCAGTAGTATTCTTATTTAAATCTTATTTGTTAGTATTTTCTCTCTTTTTCATGTTGAAAAGTGCTGGTGGGTGAAGGAATCATACTGTCTTTGGCATGACATTATTAACCCAGACTTGGGGAAGCTGGAGCTTGGTCATGGAGTCACCTCTCATCTGCTCATGGAGATGAAGAACCAGCTAGCAAAGCTTCCTGCCAGGGGCAGATGCTTCTTGTATCCTCTGCACCCCCAGTACAAGGCAGAGGACAGGCACTGCAGGGCCCAGTGCTTCACACCCAAAGTGTTGAATGAGGGATGTTTTCTTTTTTCGCACATAGGGTCTGAGGCTTGTTTGGGCACTGCTTGGCCCCAGCGGCCAGAGGGCAGGTGCCCACTGTGCGCTTTTTCAGTATGGTTCAGTCTTCTACGAATGAAATCCACTAGCAAGAGCAGCAGGACCTTTCCTTGCCTCTGCCAAAAAGGTGCTGGGGCCGCATTGTGCCCCTAGTAGCCCAGAAATCGTGGCTTAGCTGGGAAATCCTGCCAATAAAAATAAATCAGCACCTACAGTGATAAGAATCAGAAAGTACTGATAAAACCATAAAGGCAGGAATAAGATTTTGTTGCCCTTTCAATTTTAATTGCTGATCCCTGAAAGCTATTTTCTCTCTTTCCTGTCTTCTTTCCTGGTTTGCTTTTACTTCCCTCATCACAGCTCTGTGATTCTTGTGGCCTTGCCAGAGTGTCTGCTTACTCTTATACAAACAGAGCTTCAACAAGTACAAAAGTAAAACTGCAAGATTTCAAGTGGTATTTTTCTCCTGACATACATTTGCTCTCAAATGCAGGAGCAAGCTTCCTACCTGGAGCCATCCTGGTGCATCACAGAAGTATTTCATATGCTTAGAGCAATGTTCAAAGTGTGGAGAGATGGACAGGCAGAGTCTGTTACGCACCTGGCCTTCTTGTTCTTCTCAACCTTCTTGGATTTTTTCAATTGCTGATCCCTCCAAGCTCCTTTTCTCTCTCTCTCCTCCTCTTCCCTGGTTTGCTTTCACTCTTTTCTTCATGGGTCTGTTTTCTCTTTCTGTTTCTGCGGGTTTTGCCTTCCTGGGAAGAGCCTGCAGACCCTTCCATTCAACAGTATTGTTAGGTAGGTAAAGCCATGGCAAGCTTGAATTAATTCTTGCTCCAAGCTACCTCATTTTACCTTCTTTCCGCTGACAAGCTCTTCAGCTGTTCCAGGCACACCAGCGATTCTGCCACGCTTTCTGGAGGGACTGGAGGCAAGGCTACAGGCACCTGAAATAAAAATGTAGACGTTAACAGGTGGCAAGGAACTCCCTGGAGGAGCAAGCTCCTGCTTGCCAAATTTCTACCTTAGCTCCTAAAAGCCTATCACTTGCATTGGTTTGCATTATCCCTGTTTCACACAGTCCTCTGCCCCACAATAGACTCCATGAAGCTCTGATCAGGTAGGATCTCAGCTCCACTTGTCTGAAGTGGACAGCTACTGACAGGACAGCTCTAAAGGGATCAGGGCACAAAGTGCGAGGCAAACCTCATCAGCCCAGCTCTTAACTTTTGCAGAATTGATGCAGACTCATGGCCTTGCTTGGCCTTTCATCACAGGATTTTAGTCCACATCAAGAATTAAGTCCTTTCCTAAAAGACACAAATGCATAGGGCCTTCTCTCAAGAGGGCCACCTGTTTCCCGCTTGTGTTAGTAGCATGGTCCTCTACTTCCCAGTCCACACTTGTCCGCTTTGTTTCTGTTCCAGAGGCATAAGCCCAGGGCAGTCAGCACCTCCTTTCGTCACTGTTGCGTAAATACTCATTTTGTGCATCGCCTTCTGTGGCATCAGCCACAACGGGCACCTCCTCCTTCTGCAAGGGGCTCCCTTCAGAAACACGACCAGACCGTGAAAAGGGATCGACATTTCTCGTGTAGCATGTGAAGAAAGCCCAGCTTGGTGTTATTAATGTTTTTGCGACATGGAATATCAGTGACTTTCAGTCTTCGCCCTTTGCCCCTGAATTCCTGTGGACTGTTCTGCCCTCTAGTGACGGCCATGTTGTCCATGCCTCCCTCTCTCCCACCGAAGGGACACTGGCCGTGGCTCTGAGCAGATGCTGGAAACCTGAGGAGACCTCACAGCAGAGCCCAGGGCACAAAGCCAGCTGCTGTGAACGACCACCTGCGCCTGGGGTGGCGAGTGCCTAGAGACGGAGCGAGGAGACAGAAAAAGTAGATTCGGAGGAGGAGGCTGTTAGGAGCACAGCATAGGGCAAGGTTTAGGGTTGAAAGAGGTTCAAAGGGTAGAGCTGCCATTGCAGGGGGGCTGCAGAGGGGCTACCAGTGGAAGGGAGGGGCTGCAACTTCAGACTTAGTCTGTTTCCTAATGCTACCTCTAACGCTAGACCTTTGCCACAACTGAGCTTTTGACTCCTGAAAAAGTAATTTGGGAAGAAATCTTTTTGTAGCCTATCATTCCCTTCCATTGGCAGCTTCTTTGCAGCCCCACTCCAAGGCCAGCTCCATGCTTTCTCTCCCTGTGCCCCAGCTCTAACCCTAATCCTAACCCTAACTCTGGACTTGGGTCTCATCGGAGCCTTTAGACCAAGAAACCGAGACACAGCCTAGGAGGAAATGTTCTCCAGGGAAAAATATTTTGTGGCTTGCGTCTTCCATTGGCAGCCCCTTTGCAGCCTCCTTCCAACAGCTGCTGTACACTTTGTTTGTGTCCCAAACTTATCCTTAACCCCAAGCTTTGTCCTTGGCTGTGCCTGAGACCAAAACTCCACTATACGCAACCCAGGTGAAAAAGACCACTGGAAAGACCTACCTTTGCAGCCTGTGTCTTCCACTGGCAGCTTCTTTGCAGCCGCATTCCAATTACAGCTCTATGCTTTGCCTCTCTCACAGCCTTTACCTTCACCCTTACTAAGAACCTCTATCCTGGCACTGTTGAAAAATTTCATAGGGAGAAGTCTTTTGGCATCTTTTGTGCTAAGCCACTGCTCTTAGCTGTAAAATAGGTTCACCCTCATGAAATTTTGCACCTAGGCTTTGACTGGAGAACTTCCAGAAAATATGGCTATGGTTGGGAGAGAGATCAAGTGTAGAAATGCCGTTGGACAAGGGCTGCAAAGAAGTTGCCAATGGCAGAAGTAGGCTGCAATAAGAGTTTTCCATCTGTTATTTTTTCACCTGGACTAATGTTTGGTTACCTAGTAAGGCTCAGCCAGCCCAGGGTCTAGTTTTAATGTTAAGGTTAGAGTTTGCATTAGGGTTAATTGTAAGCCTGGGAGAGAGAGACAAAGCCTATAACTCTTGTTAAAGTGGGAACTTTCTGTGCATTGCTGGCGCATCTTCCGTATGTGGAAAGGCTGAGAGAGTTGGGACTCCAGCCTAGAGAAAAGAAGGCTTGGGGGAATCATCTCTGTGTACAAATACGTGATAGGAGGGAGTGAACAAGAGGGAGCCAAGCTCTTCTCAGTAGTGCCCGCTGGCAGGACAAGAGACAACGGGAAAAAATTAAAACACAAGAAATTCTATTTGAACACAAGAAAATAATTTTTACTGTGAGGGTGTTGTAACCCTGAAACAGGTTGCTCAAAAATGTTGTGGAGTCTCCATCCTTGGAGTCATTCAAAGCCTGACTGGACATGGTCCTGGACAAGCTGCTCTAGCTGGTCCTGCTTGAGCAGAGGGGTTGGACTAGATGATCTGAAGAAATCCCTTCCAACCTAAATGACTTTGTGATTAATGTTTTTAAGCATGGCTATATTTATCAACATCTATTTAAAATAATGTACATAATTCCATTTGCTTTAAAAATTCTATCAGCAGCATTTGTATATGTGTGGATGCCTTTGACTTGTTGTGCCTGCACATATATTTTTGAGACATTCCTTCTAGACTTGGACTTTGTGTGTCTGAGGAAGCTTTTCCTGTTTTTTGGATTATATGGTGTTCTCTTGAGCTTTTACTAAGAACATAACTAAGATCCAGGAACACAGCGTTTTGGCTTTGGGGGCTAGAAGAAAACATCATATATTTTTTTTAATTCTGGGCTCAATTAACAAGGTGATTCATCACTGGTAGCTCTTGGGAACAAACTATGGTTCCAGTATCTTCCTCATGGGCTACAGTAGAAAGCTTTCTAGGAGGTAAGTCTTCAGCCTCATCTCTCTATCCCTACATTGAGGCCCGAGCAGCCCTTCCCAGCTAGGTGTGAGCAATCATTCTTTTTTTTTTCATTTCTTTTTTTTTCAAAACCTGAATAGATGGGTACATCCTGTAGACAAGATTATGTGTATCTCACTGACTAGATATGATATTTTTGCTTTTTTTTCCTTCATATGTCAGAAATTGGGCACATCTGGGGACATGATGACAAATAAGCTGAACTACCAGTGTTCTAGTGAGACACATGCAATTTCCAGTTTTGCCTCTTGAGTACATCAGTCTGAACAACTTGGAATCTGTGTGCAATATTAATAACCTGTGAAACATCATTATAAAGCTATAAAACTACATTGCATAATATAACGTCAAACGATTCTGTCCAGGCCCAGATTTATATGGGTTGAGGTCTTTGTAAGAGGCCTCAGACCATCCCTTCCTACACTACTGCTGTGTTGACATGTGTTGTCGCAGCTACTTGATCCTGTGATCTGGGGTCCAGCTATGCTGGTAAATCAGAGGTGAAGAAGGTATTGAGAATCGCTGCCTTGTCAGCATTATTAGTAACTTTCTTCCCTGCCCTGTTTTCTAATGGGCCCGTGCCTTCCCTATGCTTCCATTTACTGCTCATGTATCTGAAGAACCCTTTCTTGTCCTTCTTGACATCTTTGGCAAACTTCAGTTCTAGCTGAGCCTTAGCCTTCCTAACTGCAGCTCTGCATGCCCTTCTGAGATTCTTGTAGTCCTCGGTGGGTGTTTGGTTGCCTTTCCATTGCTGGTATGCTTCCTTTTCTTTACTTTTAACTACACACAAAAGCTCATTCTTGTCCACTGAAATTTGCACTACGTAAGTGCTAAAAAATTAAATACTTTGTCTGGTACAGGGAGAATAGGAGCTTCCATTTCTTTCAGGTAAAAGATGTTTTATGAATTTTTGTACTATTGTATATAAAACTTCTTAAGTCTCATGATGACATAAGCCATGGTCAATGGCTCAGTGTGTGGAAGACCACCAATGAATGGTGTCCCTCAGGGGTCTGTATTGAGACCAGTACTGTTCAATATCTTCTTCAATGACATAGACAGTGGGATCGAGTGCACCCTCAGCAAGTTTGCAGACAACACCAAGCTGAGCGGTGCAGTTGATACGCCTGAGGGATGGGATGCCATCCAGAGGGACGTGGACAAGCTTGAGAAGTGGGCCCATGTGAACCTCATGAGGTTCAACAAGGCCAAGTTAAAGGTCCTGCTCTTGGACTAGGGCAACCCCGGTATCAATACAGGCTGGGGGATGAAGAGATTGAGAGCAGCCCTGCAGAGAAGGACTTGGGGGCACTGATGGATTAAAAGCTGGACATGAGCTGGAAATGTGTGCTCACAGCCCAGAAGGCCAACTGTATCCTGGGCTGCATCAAAAGAAGCATAGCCAGCAGGGTGAGGGAGGTCATTCTGCCCCTCTACTCCACTCTGGTGAGACCTCACCTGGAGTACTATGTCCAGCTCTGGAGTCCTCAGCACAAGAAAGACATGGACCTGTGGACATCCAGAGGAGAGCCACAAAGACGATCAGAGGGATGGAAAACCTCTCCTATGAAGACAGGCTGAGAGAGTTGAGGTTGTTCAGCCTGGAGAAGAGAAAGCTCTGGGGAGACATTATTGCAGCATTTCAGTACTTGAAAGTGATCTTCTAAGAAAGATGGGGACAGAATTTTTTGTAGGGCCTGTNATGCTTCCTTTTCTTTACTTTTAACTACACACAAAAGCTCATTCTTGTCCACTGAAATTTGCACTACGTAAGTGCTAAAAAATTAAATACTTTGTCTGGTACAGGGAGAATAGGAGCTTCCATTTCTTTCAGGTAAAAGATGTTTTATGAATTTTTGTACTATTGTATATAAAACTTCTTAAGTCTCATGATGACATAAGCCATGGTCAATGGCTCAGTGTGTGGAAGACCACCAATGAATGGTGTCCCTCAGGGGTCTGTATTGAGACCAGTACTGTTCAATATCTTCTTCAATGACATAGACAGTGGGATCGAGTGCACCCTCAGCAAGTTTGCAGACAACACCAAGCTGAGCGGTGCAGTTGATACGCCTGAGGGATGGGATGCCATCCAGAGGGACGTGGACAAGCTTGAGAAGTGGGCCCATGTGAACCTCATGAGGTTCAACAAGGCCAAGTTAAAGGTCCTGCTCTTGGACTAGGGCAACCCCGGTATCAATACAGGCTGGGGGATGAAGAGATTGAGAGCAGCCCTGCAGAGAAGGACTTGGGGGCACTGATGGATTAAAAGCTGGACATGAGCTGGAAATGTGTGCTCACAGCCCAGAAGGCCAACTGTATCCTGGGCTGCATCAAAAGAAGCATAGCCAGCAGGGTGAGGGAGGTCATTCTGCCCCTCTACTCCACTCTGGTGAGACCTCACCTGGAGTACTATGTCCAGCTCTGGAGTCCTCAGCACAAGAAAGACATGGACCTGTGGACATCCAGAGGAGAGCCACAAAGACGATCAGAGGGATGGAAAACCTCTCCTATGAAGACAGGCTGAGAGAGTTGAGGTTGTTCAGCCTGGAGAAGAGAAAGCTCTGGGGAGACATTATTGCAGCATTTCAGTACTTGAAAGTGATCTTCTAAGAAAGATGGGGACAGAATTTTTTGTAGGGCCTGTAGCAATAGGACAAGGAGTAACGGTTTTAAACTAAAAGAGGGTAGATTCAGGCTATATAAAAAGAAGACACTTTTTACAATGCGGGTGGTGAAACACTGGAGCAGGTTGCCCAGAGAGGTGGAAGATGCCCCATCCCTGGAAACATTCAAGGTCAGGCTGGATGGGGCTCTGAGCAACCTGCTCTAGTTGAAGATGTCCCTGCTCGCTGCAGGGAGGTTGGACTAGATGAAATTTACAGGTCCCTTCCAACCCAAACCATTCTATGATTCTATGATTAATGGGTACTGTACAAATAAGCTAGGGTCAGCATTTTTACCACTGCGTAAAAATGTTGGCTCACATTAGTATGCCATACAAATATGTCTGCTTACTTTTTATGAAAAATGGATGACAATTATACTAAACAGTTAACACAAGCTTTTGCACAGCTGAGTTTAAATATCAGTATTGACCTAGCTCATTTGAATATACAGTTGCCTAGAAGGCATTTCTCCATTTGTTGTTCATGCTACTGAAGTTATTTGATAGTTGGAAACTTGTCTTTGCATGCAGGTGTGATCTCATCAGCTTCTGACTCTTCTGGAGCAACCAATTCTGGAGACCATTTTTAAGCACATTAAGGACAAGAAAGTTATCGGGCGTAGTCAACATGGCTTGACCAAGGGGAAGTCATGCTTGACCAACCTGATAAAGTTCTATGATGACATGACTGGCCTGGTGGATGAGGGAAGCACAGTGGTTATGGTCTACCTGGACTTCAGTGAGGCCTTTGACACTGCCTCCCTAAGATCCTCATAGAAAAGCTGTTGGTGTATGGGCTGGATGAGCAGACACTGAGGTGGACTGAAAACTGGCCCAGAGGGTGGTGATCAGTGGCACGGAGCCTAGTTGGAGGCCAGTAACTCATGGGGTATCCTGGGGGTCTGTACTGGGTTCAGTCCTGTTTAACATCTTCATTAATGATCTAGATGATATGGCAGAGTATACCCTCAGAAAGTTTGCTGATGACACAAAACTGGAGGAGTCACTGAAACACCCAAGGGTTGTGGTGCCTTCCAGAGGGACTGTGAAAAGCTGGAGAAATGGGCCAACAGGAACCTCATGAAGTTCAACAAGAAGTGCAAAGTCCTGCAGTTGGGGAAGAACACCCCTCTGCACCAGTATGTCATGGGGGCCATCCAACTGGAAAGCAGCTTGGCAGAAAAGAATGTGGGACTCCTGGTGGACATCAAGTTGAACATGAGCAAGCAGTGTGCCCTTGAGGCAAAGAAGATGAATGGTGTCCTGGGCTGCATTAGACAAAGTATTGCCAGCAAGCAGTGGGAGATGATCCTACTGCTCTGCTCAGCACTGGTGTTCTGGATCCAGTTCTGGGCTCCCCAATATGAGAAAGACATGGACATACTGGAGAGAGTCCAGTGAAAGGCCATGAAGATGATTAAGGGACTGGAGCATCTCTCCTACGAGGAGAGGCTGAGAGGGCTGGGACTGCTTAGCCTGGAAAAGAGTCAAGGGGATCTCATTAATATATATAAATACCTGAAGGAAGGGTGCAAAGAGGACAGAACCACGGTCTTTTAACTGTTGCCCAGTGAAAGGAGAAAATGCAATGGGTACAAACTGAAACACAGGACGTCCTTTCTGAATCAGAAAGCACTTTACCACTGTGAGGGTGGCTGAGTACTGGCATAGGTTGCTCAGGTACATTGTGGAGTCTGCATTCTTGGAGATATTCAAAGTGCTGGGAGCTCACAGACAGCCCTGGCAAATGTGCTCTCACCGTCCAACGTGGTGTACGAGGCTCAGGGCAAGGTGCAATTTCACCACGAGAAACAGAGCCGAGGGGTTCAGTGTCCAATGGCAGAGTTACATTCTGGTGAAGAATCCCTCCAAAGCCATACGTGAAAATACAGGCAGGACAGCGTGTTTCAAGGCCTGCTGTTACGTATGTTTATAGGGAAGGTCTCTTCTTTTACTGACCTGTGCAAGGCAAAGGCCGTGCTCTGTATCTGCATGCTAAACTCTGAAACATGCATAAGCTTTGACACGCTTCATCAACTAGATTCTTCTCAAAAGAAGAGAGCAAAGTTTCTTTAGAATGTGATATTCTGCACTAGGAGTGGGATATCAGTGGGCTGCAAATTTGCTGACTATGACCAAAAACGTTTCTCCACGCTTGTTTGTGTGCTGAATGCTGCTGCAAAGCTGGGGCTTTTTCTGCTTGTTCAACCACCTCTACTACGCCCCTACTTTTATCTACTCTCCTCAGTTTCAGCAACTGTCAGCAACTATTCTACACATTCCAGACCCATTACAGCTGTCTCCTGTGCTGCTCCTCATCCCTCGTCCTCATCTGTCATTCACCGCTCGGCACCAGCTAAATGTCTGACCCAACGGACCAATTCCAATCACATCTATCTAAAAATTCATGGTTTCTGCTAGAATAACTATCGGTCCCAGAGGGAAGGAAAAAAACACAAGGTGAGATCAGTCTTGCTGGGGTCCTAGAGAACATGAATCTGTTAGCGAACATGCGTGGAAAACAGATGCCTTTTACACCCAGTTAGAGCTCACATCTCAGAAACCAACGATAGAGTTGGCAGAACTGCCTCAGCTAGATGCTCTCTCTTTCCACCCAAAACCAAGGCACAAGTTAAGGAAACACGAGAAGAAAAAAAGCGTTGTTCCCGTATAAGAAGGGTTAAGGCAGCGTTACCTAGCAAGTCCCACCCTTCGGTGGTGAGCAGAGGCAGATCTATTCTACTCCAGTGTAGCTCATAGAGCCAGTACTATGGACTACAGTGTTAAAGCGAAGCGGTGATTTGGTCAAGCCTTTGAGCGGCTATGAACAGAACTGCCAGTTTATTTCATGTTTACGAGAAAGCTTAAAATTGCTGATCCAGTGTGACGGAAGCCAGAGGTGGCATTTTGCATCTCTTTCTTAGGATCCTCGCTACATTTTTCTCAAGCCTCTTTTCCAGGGCAATCCACGCCTGTTTTACCCACTCACAGCCACATTTCTCTGCATTCGTGGGTGCGTGCATCTGCCGCTGCCACCAGTGCCGCACACAGAGGTGGAATTGCAGCAGCCGGGCTGTGGAGTGTGGTAGCGTGTGGCACCGAGAGACCAGCTGGTGTGGAGGCATTGCTCCCCGAGTGCCTGTTGTACAGCCCTGGAAATGTGCCCCGGTGTCCTCGCCCTACCACAGGCATGGCATTGTTTTAATGTCTAAAGCAAAGTCCTGAGCACTTAAAATCTTGCCAGGAAGTCTGCTATCAAGAATCATCCGGGGTCTGGCATTAGATCGTGAGTCCTTTGAGGGCTAACAGTGTATTTATTTCATGTGTGTACAGTACCTAAGTACCTACTATATCTTGGTTATGCTTCACATCTGAAGGTGTTGCCAACATATGTGTACATGAGTATATGAATGACATATAATGAGATATATAATGAAAGATATAGTCACTGAAATAATGAAACCCCAAATAAATGTGACAGTGACAGCTGTATTTATTAAACATACAGCAAAGTAGTCATTTTCCTCTCTGTACAAGGCCACATTTTCTTCTGTACACTACGCACAGCTCTGTCCAGCTACCAGACGAATGATCCGTTCCTCTTTCAAGCCTACAAATGATAATACTGAAAAGAGGAGCACTACCTGAATTCCAAGTGAGATCAGAAATGGACTGCAGAAAATTGGACCAATGAGTCAGCACTTATCTATTGTATTCTAAATTAATTTCATACTAACATGAATATATGAAGGTGGGCAAAATGGCAGAATGTTGACATTTTTGTCCCTGAGGCATCAGTGACTCAGTGATGACTCTGCTTTCATCTGAGCCACATATAAATCTGTAGCTGATGCTATTCAATGTAGATAGCTGAGTCAGAAATAAGGCTCTAAACGGATCTGTGTTTTGCAGCCAGAGGCTGGTGAGATCACACCTGCATGCAAAGACAAGTTTCCAAATATCAGATAACTTCAGTATCACCAATAAATGGAGATATGCCTTCCAGGCAGCTCTACCTAGCTCTACACAAATGAGCTAGGTGAATACCGGTATTTAAACACAGCTGTGCAATAGCTTGTGTTAACTTTACCCTAAAGACTACGGTTCACATCACATTGGCACTCAAGTGATATCATTGTCATCCATTTTTCATAAAAATAAGCAGACATGTGTGTATGGCATATTAATGTGAGCTGACATTTCTGTGCAGTGGCAAAAATGCTGACCCTAGCTTATTTTTACTGAACCCATTAATCATCACGAGACACAAGAATTTTTATATATGATAGTACAAAACCACATAAAATGTCTTTTACCTCAAAGAAAGGGAAGTTCATCCTCCTACTGTGCCAAACAGAGTATTTAAATTTTGAGCACTTCTGTAGTGAAAATTTCAGTGGACAAGAATTACGTGAATAGGACAAACAATTGCCATATGCTGAATTTAACAAAATATTAACAAGTTTGATATCCCTACAATGGCTGTGGAGAATGACAGTGACTCTTAGGATTAGCCTGTAATGAAGCTTTGTCTGAAGTGCTCTGCATCATCCTAAAGGACGGTCGAATTAATTGTCCCTAGCATGAAGCTTTGTTTTCTGATTTTTTCCACACTTTCTTATCCGCAGTAGATACACAATATGTCTCGTGTAGTACCCAAGTACTCCTCAGGTGCCATGCTTCAAACACTGGTAGTGAGGAGAGTTAACCTCATTTGACAGCAACTGGGTTGCTGGATTCCCATTCCCCGCCTTCGCTTTCATGGAAGGCCACTGTCTAGTCAAAATGACATGTCTAACAAGCATTTGAGAAGGGGTGGATTTATCCCACAGATATGAAGCACATCTTTTGGCACAGGCTCAATCCTTCTCTGGAGGTAAATCCCTTTCTGCTGCAGCACAGCTCCAGCACTTTCTGTGACTGAAGGGAGGTTTCTAGTGCACAGATGACGATGCTCCTGTACTTCTGCTTTAGGCTTTGTGGCAGTCCATATCAAACCAAATTAAACACTCAGCAGCCACCTGAAAAAATGCACTTCATATGCCTGGAAAAACACAGATTATTGTACCCTAATTACCAAAACCACTTGGAGAGCAATCTTGTTCTGTCTTCATGCTACATTAAACTGATGTAGTCCATAATCCCAGAGCTGCAGCCTGATGACTTAAATCTACACAGACACAATTGTTCAGCCTCCCAGGAGGGGAGCTCTAGACACTGACCTGGAATCAACTTTTAATTGATGACCACAATCCCTGTTAAGTAGCTGTCTCTATCTGGTACTAACATTTTTTCCTCATTAAGACCTGGAGGAAGTCAGTAAGCACTGACTGTATATTTATGGTATGGATTTGTTTGAAATCCAGGACACAGCCAAGTTTCGACACAGGAAACACTCGATCCAGCCTAGAACAGACATCAGCCCAGGATGCCAGTGTCAGCCCCTCTCCTGATGTTACCCAGCAAGAACAGCAAATGCTGCAGAATGTGGCAGGGAAAAGCGACAAGAACAAAACTGGGGACCAGCTGCAGATGCCTCATCTCAGACTGACCCAGTTGCTGGGTCTTCTGGCTGCATTAAGCAGTGACTCCAACATTGGCACCACAGGTTTAATTACCTAGAAAGACTTACCTGAGAATTGCATTCAGCTAGAGGTCTTCCATGCTCCCAGAACCTCAAAGAAAAGCAGAAATAACATCATACCCCACTGCTACTAACCTATGGGACAGACTTCTAAATTCTTCCACACCCTGTGGGGAAAGTCACAGACATAGGACAAAGCATCACGGAGGACAGCATCTCTGCAAAGGTTATGGTATATTCTCTCCTTTTAGAGGAGCACACTGCCTTCTTGGTGCTACCCAGTACAGCTTGCTGAGATGCATCCTGTGCTTCAGCCATAAGGTTATGTCGCATCCGTAGTCAGAGCAGGGACTGACATCTAAGTTGCTTTCCTGGAACAACCATGGCAATCTGCCTTGGGAGAAGCATTTCACCAGAGCAGAGCCTTGCAAACAGTGGCCCAGAGTCTCAGGTCCTAGAAATCTGCAACAGTCACTGCTGTGACATGCTGACTGGTACAACCCTGACTTCTGACCAGTAACATGTCTCTGCTCTTCCCCTGCCCTCTGCCGTTTACACAGACATTGGAATCAAACACTGAAGTCACAGAAGCATGTAAATCTGTACATTCATATCTAATCAGACAGCATAGCAAGTAGTGTGTCCTCCACGCAAATTTTATAGTAGTTGCTTTCCAGGATAGTTTCAGGGAAGAGTATATGGTACAACATTGACTTCTTACTGTGCTTAAAAAATTCTGAGCTGAAGAGACAACAGGGTTGGCTTGAGCAGGCAGAGGGACTGCTTTATTCTCTGCTGACCATGCAAAGCATCCCAGTCAGGGTAGGAAGTGGGCAGGACATGTCTGCAGCCCCCAAAGTTGCGCTATTTGGGCCTGCTATGCTTCTTAGTTTCCCCTCACCCCGTGTTTTAGACACGGAGTTCTGCAGACACCTGCTCACTAAAGGAGGCAGCTGCCGTTTCTGTTGCAGCCAGCAAAGGCAAACTTCTCTCGTTTTTCGTGAGAGTGCCTACCACTACCTTCTACCTGGAAGTTATATGAAGAAGTACAAAGTTGGCATTAAAACAGTGGAGTTAAGAAAAAAAGTTACATAGGAAGTTCTGTGGAAACTCCATCCCTGGACTCCATTACCAAGGTTCACTCTCTCTCTCCCTGTCACATAACAGAGATAGCCTTTCCATTTGGGCCACTGCTTTGGCTAGAGACAAAATGCACTTTGGTTCCTTATGGCAGCAGCACAGGGACTGATCCCGTTAGAGCTGTCCTGTCAGTAGCTGTCCACTTCAGACAAGTGGAGCTGAGATCCTACCTGATCAGAGCTTCATGGAGTCTATTGTGGGGCAGAGGACTGTGTGAAACAGGGATAATGCAAACCAATGCAAGTGATAGGCTTTTAGGAGCTAAGGTAGAAATTTGGCAAGCAGGAGCTTGCTCCTCCAGGGAGTTCCTTGCCACCTGTTAACGTCTACATTTTTATTTCAGGTGCCTGTAGCCTTGCCTCCAGTCCCTCCAGAAAGCGTGGCAGAATCGCTGGTGTGCCTGGAACAGCTGAAGAGCTTGTCAGCGGAAAGAAGGTAAAATGAGGTAGCTTGGAGCAAGAATTAATTCAAGCTTGCCATGGCTTTACCTACCTAACAATACTGTTGAATGGAAGGGTCTGCAGGCTCTTCCCAGGAAGGCAAAACCCGCAGAAACAGAAAGAGAAAACAGACCCATGAAGAAAAGAGTGAAAGCAAACCAGGGAAGAGGAGGAGAGAGAGAGAAAAGGAGCTTGGAGGGATCAGCAATTGAAAAAATCCAAGAAGGTTGAGAAGAACAAGAAGGCCAGGTGCGTAACAGACTCTGCCTGTCCATCTCTCCACACTTTGAACATTGCTCTAAGCATATGAAATACTTCTGTGATGCACCAGGATGGCTCCAGGTAGGAAGCTTGCTCCTGCATTTGAGAGCAAATGTATGTCAGGAGAAAAATACCACTTGAAATTTTGCAGTTTTACTTTTGTACTTGTTGAAGCTCTGTTTGTATAAGGGTAAGCAGACACTCTGGCAAGGTCACAAGATTCACTATTTTTAGCTATTTGACCTGCTGTTTAAATAAAGAGGCAAAGTCTCAGGTTTTTGTTTTGTCAGTTGGCAATCCTAACGCTGGCTTGTATTGTCTGAATCCCAAATAAGCAGCAAGGATTTGTTCTAAGTAGCTTTAGACAATATTGGCACTTCTAAGAAAGGTCATATTTCACCCGATATAATTTAGAGAAAATAAAAAATTTTTAAAAAGACAAAAACACCTAGGCCTGATACAGAAGGGATCTCATCTGGTGCCTTTCTATTTTTTTTCTGCAGTGCCCACTAGAGAGCATGGTTGTCCAGGATGGCTCAGTGCAAATTGATCAAATGAGACAGCTCAGAAGGGTGTGTTGCAGAAAGAGGGGCTTAAGTCCTGGAGGCAGGGCGGTCTCGGTCAGCTCAGTGGCTCTGCCCATGGGAGTGTGTGTTGGTTGTAAACCAGGGTTGGTAGCAGGCGGCAGCGAGGGATTATGCTGCTCAAGTTTTGGAAAGGACTACATCGTAGCTACCCAAGGACTCTGTTGAGCTCTACTGCACAGCAAAGGCGCCGTGTAAATCTCTGTAAACTTATAGTTCTCTGAGGTTATTACACACGTTTAGAAGTGGCCAAGCAGTACTGTAGTCACTGCTGGTAAGAGTTCTCTCTTCTGTGCTATAACCAATTCCTTTTGACTTGTATTTGCCAAAGAAAGAGGAACTAAATTATGCCTATTTCTGCGTTTATGGTTCCATCAGTGCTTTATGAATCTATCGTTGAAGTGCTGATTTATTTTTATTGGCTGGTTTCCTAGCTGAGCTAGGACTGGATGACACCGCAGGGCAGCGCAGGTGTGAGAGCAGCGCTGAGGCCTGTTCTGCCTGTCCTCCACCTTGTACTGGTGTTGCAGATGATGCAAGAGGCATCCTGCCCCTGACAGGAGGCTTTGCTGGCTGATTATTCAGCTCCACAAGCACATGCCCACCAGCTGGCAGTGCTGAGAGACAACTCCATGACCTGGGAAAAGCACTGGGAAGCTCATTGAAGAGGTTGCTCTGGGATAACTTCTGGTTCTGCTTTGCAGTCTCAGTTAGTTGGGATAAAGTTTCCAGATGCTTATATAAACTGAACTTGCAAACCTTTGCTGCTTTACCCTTGGCCCTATTTTCCTGTTGAATCTGAGGGAATGTTATCATCAACCCGCTGACCGTGGGCTTTGCCTTGGGAAGACCATGGCAGTTCAGCTTGATGCAACTCCTTTCTTCAGAGTGAATCAGCCTTTTCTCTGCTTTTGTGATGATCCTGTCCTCCATCAAACCCCCATCCAGGTCTTTCATGCTTTCCCTTACCAAATTCCAGGCAGTCACTGCATTGCTCTCCTTCTAAGCTTGTCTGAAAGCTGTTTTCCTCTGTGATGCCTACAAAGCCATCAACACTGATGGGCTGCTACTGCTGATTTGTGGAGTACTAAAGCACTGCCATCTTAATTTGTAGCTCTGTAAGCAATTGAATTTTCAGTTCCGTAGCTGAACTTAAATAATAATTAAAAGGTTAACGGAAATAAAAGTTGTTTCAGTTTTCTTACTGAAGCAAAAACAAAATTCAGTTTCTGTCTGAAAAAGAGTTTTCAGGTTGATTCAGGAGGACCGGAATAATAGGGGCTTATGTTTCCTGAAATTATCTTAGTGTCTACCCAATTCTAAGAAAAAAAAATTAAACCCAATATTTCAGAATTAAACAATTGAAAAAAAATTGAAATGTCAAACTGAAACATTTTAACTTGTTTTGATGTTCTGGTTCAGTTCTTGGGAGGCCAAGCCAATCTGATAAATTCAAAATAAAAGTGTTCCAAATCAGTCTTTCCATGCACTTTGCAGTGTGAAAAAGTGCTCCATGGAAAATTTGAATCAGCTGGAGGTCACTGATGTGTTTTCTCTTATCCATCAGTTATCTCCTGTTTCCATTGTTACCTGTGAAGCAGAGCTCTCTATATATGGTTAGACAGTGTCTATAAAGATGGGGTGCTGTCCCTTACTGTGGCTGGCGCGTCAAGCTCAGAATATGCTTAGTCAGACACAAGAAGCCCAGGGAGCATGCTATTAATGCTGCATCTGCATCTTCCAGTTCTTTCAATATGGAAAACATTTCCAGTGAGACAGGAACTGGTGGAGAGCTGAATTGTTGTACCTGAGGCGCCCCAGAATGGTTTCTGTTCCCTGTAAAGAACTGATCTGTTCTGCATATATAACTATATACTCATCAGAGCAGAGAATTTCCCACTTTCCCAGTAGAAATAACCCTCTCCCTATTGTTTTCTCTGGGGACAATTAATGTTTAATTGAGTGTATCCACGGGGAAGAGTTCCAGAAGAAGAAATTAAGAGAAACCTGTTTCCTGACTGTCTAAACTGCTGTTCTTTCCTGAGAGGTGGATGAGCCAAGATAAGGTTCCAGTTCTGAGCCATGCAGAGAGGATTGAATAGTTGAGCATGACTGGACTGGAAAAGAGCAAAGTAACTTTAGGAGGTACTATATTAACTAGTAAGTTTCAGATCTCTTGCCAAGTTTTGATTAACTACGGCCTTTCTCATTGCTCAGTGATTAATGACAGTACAGGAACTGAAATTTTTGAAAAAAATCAATATACTTGAAACAGGTGGTAGAAGAATAATTTTTTTCTCCAGAATTGACTAGGGATGATTTGAGCTCAAATTGCTTTACTCAAAACCGATGTGTCTGCTATTCGGTTAAGTGTAAAACCCACATGACAAATAATCTAAGTCTGATCTGGAAAGGCCAGTTATCCCAGTCAAAACAGAGCACGTAGGGTATACAGGACCTGAAGAATGGTATTAGCCAAAGGCAATTGAAAACTGTTAATATGATTCTTGTCAGAAAAATTATAAATGAGCAATTGGTCATTGCATTTTGGCAGTTTTTCATCTGTTCGAGGATTTTATCATTTAATAATGATGAGCTGGCATTGCCTCCCCCATATATTGGATTTCAGTGTTTCAGAAACAGCTATCTGTCATTCATTTATGTATATGTGTGTGTGGTGGCAGCATCTTCAGTCATGAGGCATAACCAAGATATAGTAGGTACTTAGGTACTGTACACACATGAAATAAATACACTGTTAGCCCTCAAAGGACTCACGATCTAATGCCAGACCTCAGATGATTCTTGATAGCAGACTTCCTGGCAAGATTTTAAGTGCTCAGGACTTTGCTTTAAACAATTAAAACAATGCCATGCCTGTGGTAGGGTGAGGACACCAGGGCACATTTCCAGGGCTGTACAACAGGCGCTCGGGGAGCAATGCCTCCACACCAGCTGGTCTCT